>VDFB02306071.1:0-325680 GCA_007258455.2 Sequoia sempervirens
TTCTTTGCTCTTCTTCAAAAGACACTTTGGCATCTTAATAGAATCTAAGGCTATACTGGGGTCTAACGATATTAATAACTCACCCATCTTGATAAATGCATGGGCATCATGTGGATCTATGCAAGTTTCCTTTCTTAAAATTTCCAAATCCTTCTCTACCTGCCCTTGCTAAGCATATATATGGCCTAAAACTTTTAAACTCTCACAATTCTCAGGGTGGACCTCCAGAACCTTTTCAAAATTTGAGAGAGAACTCTTAAGATCTCCCAACTTCAATTGAACTTGTCCACAAAATCCTGTGGCCTCTGGATTTCCTTGATTGATGCCGTGTAGTAGTAGCCAGTGGTGTCATAATCACCTTTACTATGATAAGATTGTGCAAGATTATAATATGAATGCGATTTCATGAGAGGGTGGTTAGTTGAAACAAGATCTATCTCAATCAATAGTTCCACAAGAAAATGCTGCCTTATAGTGAAGAAAAAATGGTTTGCTAAATGATTCAACACCATTGCATAATATGAGTATAATTAAAAGGCTCTATGTATCTTTTCCATTCCTTCATGGACACTACCTTTTTTCACTAACTGTGAGAATCCTACAAGTAAAAAATGCACAAGACCGACCACATAAATTTATGTAGAGGCAAAACATAATTTCCTAATGCCTCCATAAATGTTTTTTGAGCCAACTCTAGTTCATCATGCTCAAAATGAAGAACCCCAATGTTGTTTAACAATTGAATGGGTACTTCTTCTCTGCTCTTCTTCAGAAGAGACTTTGGCATCTTAAGAGAATCTAAGGCTGCACTAGGGTTTGAAAATATTAATAACTCACCCATTTTGATAAATGCATGGGCATCATGTGGATCTATGCGAGTTGCCTTTCTTAAAATTTCCAAAGCCTTCTCTGCCTACCCTTGTTGAGCATATATATGGCCTACAACTTTTAATCTCTCACAATTCTTAGGGTGGACCTTTGCAACCTTTTCAAAATTTGAGAGAGAACTCTTAAGATCTCGCAGCTTCAATTGAACTTGTCCACAAAATCTTGTGGCCTCTGGATTTCCTTGAATGATGCCATGTAGTAGTGGCCAGTGGCATCATAATCACCTTTACTATGATAAGATCATGCAAGATTATAATATGAATGAGATTTCATGAGAGGGTGGTTAGTGGAAACATGAGCTGTCTCAGTCAATTGTTCCACAAGAAAATGCTGCCCTGCAGTGAAGAAAAAATGGTTTTCTAAATGATTCAATGCCATTGCATAGTATGGGTATAATTCAAAGGGTCTACGCATCTTTTCCATTCCTTCATGAACACTACCTTTTTCACTAACTGTGAAAATACTACAAGTAAAAAATGCACAAGACTAACCACAAAAAATTATGTAGAGGCAGAACATCATTCCCTAATGCCTCCATAAAAGTTTGTTGATCCAACTCTAGTTCATCATGCTCAGAATGAAGAACCCGAATGTTGTTTAACAATTGAATTGGTACTTCTTCTCTACTCTTCTTTAGAAGATACTTTTGCATCTTAAGAGAATCTAAGGCTGCACTGGGGTCTGACGATATTAATAACTCACCCATCTTGATAAATGCATGGGCATCATGTGGATCTATATGAGTTGCCTTTCTTAAAATTTCCAAAGCCTTCTCTACCTTCCCTTGCTGAGAATATATATGGCCTACAACTTTTAAGCTCTCACAATTCTCAGGGTGGACCTCTAGAACCTTTTCAAAATTTGAGAGAGAACTCTTAAGATCTCCCAACTTCAATTGAACCTATCCACAAAATCCTGTGGCCTTTGGCTCTCCTTGACTAATGCCATGTAGTAGTGGCCAGTTGTGTCATAATCACATTTACTATGATAATATCGTGCAAGATTATAATATGAATGAGATTTCATGAGAGGGTGGTTAGTTGAAACAAGAGCTATCTCAGTCAACAGTTCCACAAGAAAATGCTGCCCTATGAAGAAAAAATGGTTTGCTAAATGAGTCAATGTCATTGCACAATATGGGTATAATTCAAAGGCTCTACACATCTTTTCCATTCCTTCATGAACACTACCTTTTTCACTAACTGTGAGAATCCTACAATTAAAAAGTGCACAAAACTGACCACATAAATTTTTCCCCATTTCAAATAGCAAAATTGCCAAAAAAATGCGTTTAAAACCTGCAAAACAAATGCAAATAAAATCATGCTAATTTTTGCGCCAAAAAAAACCATGAGACCATAGCTTGTTGCTTACTATTATGCTTTGATAGATTTTTTCCAAGCATCCATAACTTTTTTGAAATCACTTGTTTTAGGCTTTTATCCATAGCAACAAGGCAATGAATTGTTTGATAAAACGCTTTGGTAGACATGTATGAAAAATGTGGTAGCATAGACAAGGAAATGAATTTTGGAAAAAATACCTCAAAGAAATGTGGTCTCATGTTGATGGAATTCCATGACAAGTGAATTGTTATGGATTGTCATGGAATTCCATCACCATGAGACCACATTTCTTTGAGGCATTTTTTCAACCAGTTCACTACCTTTTCTATGCTATTGCTTACTATTATGCTTTGATATATTTTTTCCAAGAATCCATAGCTTGCTCAAAAGCACTTGTTTTAGGATTTTAGCCATAGCAACACGGTAGTGAACTGTTTGATAAAATGCTTTGGTAGACAATATGTATGAAAAATGTGTAGAATAGACAAGGCAGTGAAATTTTTGAAAAAATGCCTCAAAGAAATGTGGTCTCATGGAATGCCATGACAAAAAAATGCAATTGGAAACTGCTCCTAGTTATTATTTATGCAATGTGAAGTAATTACATTACTGATTAGGTTGACTTTGTAAAAACTATGTTGTAATTGAAATTTTGTCATCTATCAACATCTAGTTATTAGTTATGTAGTGTGAAGTAATGTTTTGATTTTGAAAGATGTGCAATGCAATGTAATCAACAATTTAAATATAAACTACAAAAATATATTTTTTACAATTCATTAGTTAAACTCTCCATTTTATTTGCTCTCTATAACTCTATTGCTATGGAAATTCCTTTCAATTAAAAAAATAGTTTTTGTCTCTTAGTCTATAATTTTTTGTTGCTATGTGTAGAAAATTATAGATGGATCAACATTGAAGGTTGACTAGGGATCAATACCATGCATTTGATGAGAGAATATCCAATGAGAGGGACATGGACAAATATCCATGTCCATGTAATTATTATCTTGGTAGAAAGGTGAAAAAAAGAAGTCAAATTTATCGACATATGATAAGATATGGGCATAGTGGTATAAACCCTTGGAAATGTAATTATTATGAAGATATGATAGAATGGTAGAGTGTGAGAGATGAAGAGGCAACAAACATATATGAAGTGGCATCAAACATAGATGAAGTGGCACCAAACATAGACGAAGATGCAACAATGTTAGAAGAAGGGTTTGAAGTTGATAGAATGTTGAATGAGGGTCTAAATGATGATTGGGCCAAGTTGATGGAAGATGATTCAAAGCATGTGTATGATAATTGTAGGTTAAGTCATTTGACAATAATCCTTCAAATTCCTGACTTGCAAGTGGTGTTTGGTTGGAAAAATGAGAGTGTAGATTAGTTATTGGCATTATTAAGTTCGTAGTTACCACTTGACTCCACATTGCCAACAAAACAAAGTCAATGTAGAAAGGAAATCACTAAGATAGGCTTAGGGTATGAAAACATCCACACATGTGTGAATGGTTGTGTATTATTTCACAAGAATCTTTCAAGTGAGAGTGAATGTATAAAATGTCATGAAGCAAGGTATAGAGAAGGGTTGAAATCAATTGTGGTTCCTAGAAAGGTTCTTCGCCACTTTTTGGTAATCCCATGATTACTCCGAATGTATAGTTGCAAAGACATTGCTGAACTTATGCAATGGCATGCCCAAAATAAGAGCATTTATGGAAAACAACATGTGCTTGATTCTAATACGTGGATGGAATTTGATAATAGATGGGTTGTTTTTCTCAAGATCCTTGTAATATAAGGTTGTGTTTGGATCTAGATGGGGTGAACCCATTCTTAGATCAAAGTACTAAATGGTCAACTTGGCCAATGTTTTTAATAAATTATAACTTGCCTCCATGGTTAGAAACTAAACCATTCTTCTTAATGCTATCATTGATTATACCAAGAAAGAAAAGTGTGACTTTAGATACAATTGATGCTTATTTAGAGCCATTATATGATGAACTAATGGAATTGTGGAAAGGAATTGAAGCAATTCAATCTTTAAGGGATGGTCATTCAATCAAATTCACTTTAAGAGCTTCCTTATTGTTTATGATTCTTGATCTTCCTGCATATGACACAATGTCTGGTCTCAGTGTTCATGGATACCATGGATGTCCTGCTTGCAACTTTAAGGATTTTGTGAGGTACTCAAGAAGTTTGCGTAAGTGTATTTATTGTGGACATTGTGCTTACCTTAAATGGATCATCCACATCGTCAACAAAAAACACGGTTCAATGGTCAAGAAGAGAATCATGAAGCACCGTTGCTAATAACAGGGGATTACATTATTGAGAATGAATAACAAAGAATTCCATTTATTGAAAATGATGGGATTACTGGTAGTAGACATGATCAATGTATTGAAAGTGGTGTAAAAAGGTTGTGCATATTCTATAAGTTTCCATACTTTAAGGATATAGACATTAGGCATACTGTTGAATTTAAGAATAATAAGAAAAATATAGCCTATCCTATTATAGAAACTCTTTTTGGTGCTTTTGATACTATTTCATCACGTGAATACTTTTGACAATTAAAGATTTGTTGAAATCTTTGGGTTGAAAAATATAATGATGAAAAATATAGAAAACCTAGTGCTCCTTATGTCTGGACAAAGGAAAAACATGCACAATTCTTGCAATTGATGTCTTAGACTCACTTTCCCACTAGATATGTATGTAGTAGTATTAGAAGCCAAACTAACATTAATGGCTTAAGAGGTCTCAAGACCCATGACTATCATGTCATAATGGAGAATATTTTACCTATTGTGGTAAATATATTAAGTTTGGAAAAGGGGCCAAGATTGGAAGTTATAAGGTTGGGCCTAATATAAAGAGAATGAGTTGACATGTATTAGATCCTTCGAACTTTGATAGTTTGAGGGAGGAGGTTGTTGAAGTCCTTTGTCTATTGGAACGAGAATTTCCACCAACAATATTTAACATTTCTATGCATCTTTTGATACATCTACAATATAAACTAAGGCATTGTGGCCCAGTAAGAACAAGATGAATGTATCCTATAGAATGATATATGAAGGTTTTGAAAAAAATTGTTCGTACTAGGGAAAAACTAAAAGGTAGCATGTTTGAGGGATATTCAATGCAAGAGGCCATGAGATTTTACACAGAATATATGAAGGATTTTAAAAATTTCAATCGATGTGTATGGGATGATGATGAAGAAGAGATAGTTGTAGGTGAATTATTAGAAGGAAATGGATGTCGCTTCAAGTTATCACATCAAGAAAGAAGAGTGATACATGCCTATATTCTTGAAAACACATCTTCGTTCAATAAGTGGCACAGGTAAAAAAAAATTTACACAATAATTTATTTACTCAATTGCATTTACACATTTATGTAATCAATCTTAGTATTTGTACGTTAATATTATATGTAGAAAATATGAAGAAGACAATCAAGCTTGGATGTAACATTGACCTTAAAGGTGTAGACGTCATGCTAATTTGATTGGAGGTGATTCTTTCCCAAAATTTGAAGAATGGATTGCTAATGCAGTTAGTGATGCAAAAGAAGAAGGTCAAGATATAACAATAGAGGAAAGTGAGCTTTCAAAATCTCCACATTTATGGGCTATGCATTTAAGTGGAATGTGTGCCTATGGTAGTCATTTAAGAG
Organism: Sequoia sempervirens; assembly: GCA_007258455.2. Classification (NCBI taxonomy): domain Eukaryota; kingdom Viridiplantae; phylum Streptophyta; class Pinopsida; order Cupressales; family Cupressaceae; genus Sequoia; species Sequoia sempervirens. The sequence continues at coordinate 5,937 of VDFB02306071.1, forward strand.
TGGAAGAAAAAGACAAAGGAAAGATAAATTGTGATTGTGTTATTAGTGCTGAATTTATTCACGAAACTGAGAAGAAAATTTATGTTGGATTCATCCAACAAATTATTCTAGTGGACTACGGTGAAAATAGTTTTGTATTATTAAAATGTAAGTGAATCCAACCATTTGCAGTACAATTTAATAAGTATGGATTTGTACGCGCAAATACAAGACAATTTTTATCAGAGATGTATGAGCCGTATGTTTCCCCTCTTCAAATTAACCAATCATTTCTAATTGATGATGTAAGAAGCCCAGGATGGTTGCATGTCATTCAAACAGAGTCTCGTTCAAAACGAAAAATTCATGGAAGTTATAGATATAATTCCTAATGGGAAATATGTTAATTTACTGGAAACATTTGAAGAAGTGGATGAAGATGACGATAGAGTGTTTGAAGAAGAAATTTTGATTACCAATGAAGAGATTGGGAGAGATAATGCATTACATGTTACAAATGAGGACAAGGAAGAAAATCAAGCAGATGCAGACACAAATGATCAAGATTTTGATCTTGTTGGAAATGCAGATGATTATGATGATGTTTTGTCACCTTAAGAGGTTAGCTTGTCACCTGAACTTTGGTTATGTGTAGGGTCTAATTTGTTATTGAATGTAATAAAGATCTGAGTATAGGTATGCTTATTCACTGTTGTTTTATTGATACATTTTTTAATGTAATCATCATTATTCTGTTGGTACATTGTATAAAAACCTGAGATGTTCACTGCTAATTTGAAGTGCATTTAAAATTAGGTTCAATCATTCTACTTAGTTTTTTTTACTTTGGTTGAAAATTTGAAATTGATTTTGCTTAGTTAGAATATAATTTCTTGTATGTCCTATATGTTTTGTAGATGCAAACACATAATGAACATCAATGATTTAATAATACATATAGATATCTTAATATTAGGTGAACTAAGCCTCCTAATTACAAACAAAGAAATGATCTCCTAGATCTGACTGACATTGAAAACTAAAATTGAGAGACTGCAAAATTAGACAATTGTTTAATCTTTTCAATAAAATGATATCTAAAATACTGCATTCATAATAAAATCCAATACCACACTATCGCAACAGTCAATAGAGGTATGTGAGAGATGGTGGGACATATAGGTCAATGTAAAAATGCTTACCGCAATACCGTGACAACCAAATATGAATACTGTGGGGTGGGGGTGAGAACATGTTAACAACTAAAGTAAATTGTAGCCCTAGAAGGGGTAAACAATGACATTGTGGTATGGTGGTGAACAATCACTCAACCGCTAGAATTAACCCGTTGTTCCATAGGAGTCCAAAGGGGTGTGCACAGGGTGGCGGTATTGCTAACCCTACCATATCGCTACCTCATAGTGGTCTTGATATGATAGAGCGATATGGTGATGAACAATCACTCAACCACTAGAATTAACTTGCCGTCCCGCAAGTGTCCAAAGGTGTGCGCGCGGGGTGGTGGTATTGCTAATGCTACCCCACAATGGTCTTGAAATGACAGAGTGGTACTGTGGTACGAGCTATCAAAGCATTTAATGATTACACCGTTAGATTTCCCAAGATTAAAGGCATGTATTCAAACTCGAAATATGGATAAATTCTAAAATATTTTGCACGAATTGACATTAATATTAAGGTGACCGATCTCAACAACAATATAACTTGGGACTTGACAAAATTTTGGCTATCATTTACATAGCTTAGCATACTGAAGGCAAGGGAGTTCAAGCAAAAAGACTTTGCAACTATTGTTTCGTCGGGTAAGTTCAGAGAAACCCTCTATAGCAAGTGTATAAGAACTAAATTTTCTTCTACAAGTAGACACTTAAAGAAATCAAGTAGGAGTAAATTCTTCATCATGCCACCCAAAAGAAGTCAACTTGCGAGTAAAAAGGAAGAGCCCACAATTTCTAAATCAAAGAAGAGGTCCCTGCAAAAATCCATTTTAGATGTGTTACCAAATTCTGTAGACAAAGGATTCAAAAAGATGTTTAAAGATACAACCATGGATGTAGAGACCCAATTATCCCTATCTCATGGTGAGATCTGTTTTGGTACTTTTATGAAAAAGGGGATGATAAGATTCCAGTTTTGAATCCTTGGACCTTAGATTTGGCCAAATTGATAGTCTCAAACGTCTTCGTAGATGTTGAGTTTATTAAAGTATTGGCACAATATTATCACCTAGCTACTAGGACTATAAGAATTCCAGATGGTTCACCATTAGGAGTGTTGACTAAAGAAGCAATTATAGAGTGTTTTATGTTAAACAAGCAAGCTATCACTGAGATTGACTTGAACAAAAGTGAGGATTATAGGAGATTAAGAAAAACGTACAGGAGTGATGAACTTCCTTTATACATGAAAAGGGGTGTAAATAATAGGAGGATACCTATCTCCCCCTTCCAAATTGAGCCATTTTCCATAGAAGACTTCCAAGTATATTTCAAAAGAAATTATTTTGCTTTGTGCCAAGTGCTTGGAATAGATGCTGAAGAGAGGATGCCAACCTATCTCATGATGATGGAAATGAAGATACAAAATCCTTAAGTCAACATTGAGTATAACTTTGCTGTTAAAATTGAGAAAGGGCTACATGAGGGATTTTTGCAAGTAAGAGAGAACTTAGCTCCCATCACTTTTAGGAAATAATATCTGCTATGTCATTTAATATTGTACCAAAATATAAACAAATGAAATAAAAGAATGTGTTTGGGAATGATTGATGATGAAGGGAATAGGTTTCCTGTACAAAACTGGTGTTACATCTGGGATAGTATATGTAAAAATAGTGATTATGTAATATTTCATGACGATTTCATCATAAAGGTCATGGCCACTCTTGGTCATATTTCACCAAGATTAAATAATAAAATCATGTAAGTATTAAGAGTTTCAGCATTGAAGCCATAGCAGGGACACACTCACAATTTTGGTGACTGGTTCTTCTTAGTAGACCGAACAGTAATAAGGGTCTATGGGTGTCCTCAGGCCCCACATGTTTCACCTAAATTTGTTTCTATTCGAATTGAATTTTTAGAATTTATGTGGAAAATGTTATGGATGGAGCAGGATGTTATGAAAAGACAAAAAAAGGGGACATTCCTCCCTGACCTAACTGAATGCAAGGAGCTATCCGTAGGGTTTGAAACTCTTGAAGAACTGCAAAACTATTTGAAGATGGGGTATTCATTGAATTCATGAGGAGAAAGGGTCTTTGATCTTGAAGGGCATATTAATTTTATAAAGTAGACACTTCTCATAAAGCTGGGATTACCCATGTAATGAATTACAAAGAAGATGTAATAAGAAATTACTTTACACTTGATGAAATTTTTCAGAGAAAGAGGAAGTGGGAAATCATAAGAGGCTTGAGGAGGAGAAGAAGAAAAGGGACACTAGATTCCAAGGATCCTATGAAAAGGATGAATGTAATAATTAACAACTTTAAAAGATTATATGTTGAACTAGAAAATAAACCTAAGGGTTAATCTTCAAAACCCTCCAAGCTGTCCATCAAACCAAGTGTTATTGTAATCATAGAGCCCCTACTAAACAATACCACAATACAATTAGAAGCATCCCCTGAGAAACCAAGTCCTAAAATCCATAAGACACATGGAATGGCCCCCTTAGTGGCATATGAAATAAGTGGAGTAGGGGATACTGAAGAGGTAGCCGATGTACTTTTGAATTTTAAAGATGATGAAGTTGATAATCCACCGCCTAAGCTTGCAAATAATGCTCACAAACCAGAAGAAAGAGTGGATGTACATGGGAATAATGATCAACAAGTGCAAGATGATGAAAGGGTGATTTTTGCCCTCATATTTATAGAAGATGATGAATTTATTCAAACTCCTGAGTTTAAGGATTTTTGGCTTAAGATGAAAATGAAAGAATTTGAGGAGAGACTCCAAATTAATAAGATGGGCACTAAGGATTTACATCATGACCAGATTGTTTCCCAGATTCTTGAAGAACTCAAGACTAATGAAATTATTGTTAGCCCCCAAGAAGCAAGAAAATTGGTCTTAGAAAGCAATATACTAATTATTCCTAGGATGGAGTTAAAAAATATATTCTTACTGGATCAAGTAAGAAGGAAAGAAGATCCCATGTTGGTTTTTGAATTCAATTTGGATGAGGGAATGCGTAGCACATGTTAGAATCCAAGAATTGAAATCCTAGCCTTTTGGAAAAAGCAAAAATGAATAGATAAAACAAGATTGCTTGATGTTGTAAAATAAATGAGAGGGATTGCCATGGTAAAGACACTTCAAGACACATCAGTATTGGAGGAAAAAACTATGGAAATGCACTCAACAATGTTTACTAGGGATGCAGTTAAAGATATGGAGCTTAGATTGGTAGAATATTATTGCCAGTATGAATGAGTATGGTGGTGTTGTCATTGATGTCAACATAGTATAGGTTGTTGCACAGAAAGGAATCAAGTGATTGCAGGTGGTGCATGTATAGTTGAGATACTATAGAGATGTTGTGAGTACATGGAGCTATCTTTATGGTGTTGCAGGTGTGTTGATATGATGAGTTACTAAGTGCTTTTGAGAAAATTAATAAATAGTGAAGACAAAATTGTGTGTGTTCAAAATATGCTCTGGTATGTGCTCTGCATTTCTTTTGTGTTGATCATATTCTTGTGCAGATTTGATTGTTTCTTATGGGCATCATTGGGTGATATGTCCTAGATTGTAGCTTCTGGGTTGATGAAAAGTGAAAGTTGATTTCATCGGTTTGTGAATTGGTCTGATAAAGTTGTTTGTCTATGGATTGGGAGAAATGTTTCTGCTCCGTAGTCCTCTGTTGGTTTGTTTTAGGTCTTACAGATCTGGAAAAAGGCTTGTAATGGTTTTATCTGTGTCCTATCAAAGGTGTTCATGGTTTGGTGCTCCGGAAGACTAGTTTCAGAGTTGCTGTGCGTGTCTGTGCAATCCCGATTGACTGATGGAAAGTTTTTTGTCCATGAAGATTGTTGCATTAGTTGCGGATGAATCTAAAGGAATCTGAGATGTGTTCCAGTGTATGGTGAAGTGTGTTTTGTGGTCCACATGTTATCTTCTTATTGCAGAAGTGTGTACTTCAAAGATCGTTGGTGTATTCATTAGGTTTGACCGACCTAGTGTTTACACATCATGCAAAGGATAAGTATCAATTAAGGAAGCATGTGATTGATCCAAGATGTTTTTTTGGGTCTTGGTTAAGTGTTGGTTTGGTCCTCTCTCATTCTTATCCACTACAGGAATGTTGAGTTTCCAACCTAATTTGAACTTGTAAAATGAAGCGTGTGTAGCTGACCTTGGAGAAAGTTTCTAAGGTTGATGATGGTATAAATACAAGGAAAGATGTTAAGCATTGAAAGACACAAGTTTGAGAAGCAAGAGTGTGCGAAATTGAATTGAGGTAGTAGTACTTTAATGTGTTAGACTCCTAAAAGTAGTGAGCTGATGGTGTCTGCAATTCTCTGATCAAGGATGCGAATGTGTGGAAGTTGTTGTGGTGGATCTTCTGTTGCATTGAGATAGTGTTCTCTATGTAACATTATTATTTCTATCTTTCTATATTTGTAGGAAACTTCTAGACAGTGAGTCTTATCTTGGGTGGTGAGCCCTTTGGAAGTGAGCCTCTTTGTAAATGGTTTTGCAATTACTCTATATTGTGAGTTAATCCTCACCGTGGTTTTTCCCTTATTGGGTTTTCCATGTAAATCTGGTGTTTCTTGTGTTGATATTTCTTTCTGTTATTTGCACTTCATGCTCATACTTAATAATAGATTAAAGTGGATGTGGAGTTAATAATTGTTTGATATTTGTGAATGTGATTGGTGACAAATGATTCAACCCCCTCTCAGTTGTGTTGCACATTTCAACAATTGGTATCAAAGTTTTGGTTCCTTGGAGAAAAGCTTAACCACTTGATGTAGATCCGATGGCACACAAATTGACAATCCCTAAGTTTGATGGATCTGACTATAGTTTTTGGAAAGTGTAGATGAGAGGTTACTTGATCTCTCTTGGTTACAAGACTTGAAAAGCTATTGAGACAAAATATGTTGAGCCGACAAGTGGTCCTTCTTCTGTAGATGAGATTTCTGCCTATGAAGTAAATGAAAAGGAAAGGTATGCAATTTATAGTGCTTTATCTAAGACTGAGTTGACAAAATTTATTTCATTAGGAACTGCTTATGAAGTTTGGGAAAAGTTGAAAGATATCTATGAAGGAAATGATAGAGTCAAATTGTCAAAGAAGTTAATAGCTAAGCGTAGATACGCGAACTTGAAAATGGAAGAAGGTGAAGAGATTGCAAGCTACTTTCAGAGGGTTGATATTGCAATAAATGAAGTCAAAAATCAAGGGGTACTCTAACAGATGAAGATGTAATGGAGAAGATTTTGATGACCCTACTAGAGAGTTACAGTGATAAGGTCTCAGCTATTGAGGAAGTTTATGATCCAAAGAAACTAAAGAACAACTATTTGGAACCTTGACTACATTTGAAATGAGGAAATTTGGGAAAGAAAAAGAGAAAACAAAAAAAACCTTCAAAGCTACAAAGACAAAAGATGATCCGGATGGTGATAGTTTAGAGGAGTTGGAAGAAAATTTTACAAGGAAGTTGAAGAAAGGTACCGGTAAGTACAAAGGTATGTTACCTTTTAAATGTTTCAGTTGTGGAAATATTGGTCAATATGCTTCAAGATGTCCAAATAGAGCCATACACAAGAAGAGTAGAACAATAAAGACAAAAAGGACAAAAAGTTCAAGAAATTGTATTATCTTAGAGAAGATGTTGGAATTTTTGATGATGAATCTTATTTTGATGGTGATAATGATGAATTCTTGTTTCTAGCCTTAGAATAAATTAGTGTCTACTAACCATGAAAGATGTGCAAGGGAATGTGGTCTAGAAAACAAGAAGAGATGGAAGGTACACTAGTTACTGCCTTTCATGCTAGACAAGATGAAGACTACTAGGTAATTGATAGTGGCTGCTCAAATCACATGACCAGAGACAAAAGTAAGTTTACTAAACTTGAAAAGTATGATGGAGGGTTAGTCATGTTTGGAGATGATTCTGGTGCAAAGATTGTTGGAAAAGGAACAAATAATTTTGATGGAAAACATAGTACTGATGATGTCTATTATGTTAAGGGATTAAGGAATAATCTCTTGAGTGTTGGAAAAATGTGTAGCAAAGGATTTAAGCTTGTGTTTCAGGATAATACTTGTGAAATTAGAAAAAGGGTTCGGAACTGTGGTAGCTGCAGGAAGAAGAATGTATGGAAACATTTATCAACTTAATGGTGTTGATGGTTTGTGTTTTGTGTCTCATGTTAATGAAAGTTGGATATGGCACTAGAGGATGGGACATGTGAACTTTGAAAATCTGATCAAGATTAGGTCAAGAGAAGTTGTTAGGGATCTGCCTAAAATCACAAAGCCTACCAATATTGTTTGCAGAAGTTGTCAGTTGGGAAAACAAACAAGATGCATCTTTAAAGGAAAAGAAAAATCAACTACTAAAATGCTAGAATTGATTCATATAGACCTCTGTGGTCCCACAAGAACAAGAAGTGTTAATGGTGACAGGTATTTCATGCTTCTAATTAATGATTATTCTAGAATGACATGGGTTACTTTTCTTAGGGAGAAAGCTAAAGCTATGGATACATTCAAAGTGTTCAAGGCTATGGTGGAGAATGAAGTGAACCTAAAAATAAAATGTTTAAGGTCTGACAGAGGTGGAGAATTCACCTCTAGCGAGTTTAATACATTTTGTGAAGAGCATGTCATAAATAGGAATTTTTCTGCTCCTAGAACTCCTTAGTAGCATGGAGTTGTTGAGAAGAAAAACCAGATTGTTCAAGAGGCTGCAAGGACTATGATGAAAGAGAAAAATGTACCTGATGTATATTGGAGAGAATCAATTTACACTACTGTTTATAATCTTAACATAGTTTAGATCAAAAGTAACAACACAAAGACTTCTTATGAATTGTGGCATGGAAAAATTTCTACTCTTAAATACTTTAAGGTGTTTGGAAGCAAATATTACATTAAAAGAGATGATGAGAACCTAGGAAAGTTTGATGCTAGATGTGATGAAGGTATTTTCCTTGGATACTCCACTAATAGCAAAGCTTATAGACGCTTCAATAAAAGATTGAGAAAGATTGTTGAATGTGCAAATGTGAAAGTTGATGAAGATATGCACAAATTAGTTGAAATAAGTGAAGTTGAAGTAGATGAGCCTATTTGTGGACATGTACAAGAAGAGAATAAGGAAGAAGAAGAAGAAGATCAAATTGAAGAAGAAGCTATGGAACCTACTCCTAAGACTCCAAAATATGTATAGAAAAATCATCTTGAAGAACAAATAATTGGAAACAAAAGCGAAGGTGTAAAGACAAGAAGAAAAGTGGTAGTAGCTGAGGTAAATCTATGTTTACTTTCCAAGATGGAACCCAAAATAGTGTGTGAGGCATGCAAAGATGAAAATTGGGTTAGAGCAATGAAAGAGGAGTTACAACAGATAGAGAAAAATTACACATGGGAATTGGTTCCTAGACTTGTAAACAAGAATGTAATTGGTACAAAGTGGGTATTTAGGAACAAGTTGAATAAGAACAATGAAGTAGTAAGAAATAAAGCAAGGCTTTTGTGCAAAGGTTATTCACAGGTTGAAGGAATAGAATTTGAGTAGACATTTTCCCCGGTGGCAAGAATGGAGGCTATTAAGATGTTTTTAGCATTTTTTTCCCAAAATGATTTCAAGGTATACCAGATGGATGTTAAGTCTGGTTTCTTGAATGGATAATTGGAAGAAGAGGTGTACATGGAAAAACTAGAGGGATTTCAGTTATCAGATCAACTGGACATGGTCTGCAAGTTGAAAAAGGCATTGTATGGACTCAAATAGGCTCCCAGAGCATGGTGTGCAAGGTTGGACAGGTATTTGACTCAACAAAGGTTCAACAAAGGCTTCACAGATAGTAATCTTTATTTCAAGGTTGAAGGAAACAAAATATTGATAGTGGTTGTGTATGTTGATGATATTATCTTTGGAGGAAATGAAGGTATGTGCAAGAAATATGCAGAGGAGATGCAAAAAGTGTTTGAAATGTCTATGATTGGTGAGTTGAATTTGTTTCTTGGACTTCAAGTGAATCAAACTGATAAAGGTATATTCATTTCACAATCAAAGTATGTTAAAGAATTTCTGAAGAAGTTTAGAATGGATGACTCCAAACCGGTCTGTACCCCTATGGCGACTGGATGCAAAATGAGTAAGGATGATGAATCTCCTAAAGTTGATTAGAGCATGTACAAATCTATGATTGATGGACTGTTATATCTAATTGCTACTAGACTGGATATCATGCATGTAGTATATTTAGTTGCTATATTTCAGCAGAACCTAAAGAAACACATGTTATAGTTGTGAAAAGGATATTCAAATATCTAAAAGGCACTCCAGATTATGGCTTGTGGTATCCTAAAGATACCGATTTTACTTTGAGTGCTTACACTAATGCAGATTGGGTTGGTTGTGTAGATGACTGAAAGAGTACAAGAGGTGGTGCATTCTTTCTTGGTTGCAAGTTAGTTTCATGGATAAGAAAGAAACAAGATTGAATTTCTTTATCCACTGTAGAGGCTGAGTAAATTGTAGCAGCATCTTGTTGAATATAGGTATTGTGGATGAAGCAAACACTGCAGGACATAGAAGTGATGTGTGATGAGCCTATCCCTATATTTTGTAATAATACAAGTGTAATAAACATTTCAAAGAATCCGGTAATGCATTCAAGGACAAAGCATATATCTATCAAATATCATTTCTTGAGAGAGAAGGTATTGGAGAATGAAGTCAGGCTAGAATATGTGCCTACAAAGGATCAAATTGCTGATATATTTACTAAGGCTCTTCTTTGAGCTAGGTGCACATAGAGGTGCATTAGTCCAATGGATGTACAAATTCATCATTTGTCTAGACTAATGACTGGGGTCTACTCTGTAGGGGGAGTAGGAAGTATCATTTTTGCAATATGAGATGTGTGGTGCACTCCTAAGGGGGATTGATTAGAATTATGTAAAAACCTTTTTTTATTTTCCATTGATGTCAAAGGGGGAGAGAGAGTCGTGTGTTTCCATCAATGACAAAGGGGGAGATTATTGCAAGTATGAATAAGTATGGTGGTGTTTCATTGATGTCAACATAGTATAGGTTGATGCAGAGAAAGAAATCAAGTGATTACAAGTGATGCATGTATAGTTGAGATACTATAGAGATGTTGTGAGTACATGGAACTATCTTTATGGTGTTGCAAGTGTGCTGATATGATGAGTTGCCAAGTGCTTTTGAGAAAATTAATAAATAGTGAAGATAGAATTGTGTGTGTGTTCAGAATGTGCTTTGGTATGTGATCCATATTTATTCTGTGTTGGTCCTATGCTTGTGTAGATCTGAAGTGTTGTTTATGGGAATCCTTAGGTGATATATCTTGGATTGTAGCTTCTGGATTGATGAAGAGTGAAAGTTGAGTTCACTGGTTTGTAAACTGGTTTGGCAGAGTTGTTTGTCTATGGACTGGGAGAAATGTTTCTGCTCTGCATTCCTTTGCTGATTTGTTTCAGGTCTTGCGGATCTGGAAGAAGGATTGTAATGGTGTTATCTGTGTTTTATCAAAGGTGTTTGTGGTTTGGTGCTCCAAAAGACTAGTTTCATAGTTGTTGTGCATGTCTATGCAGTCCAGATGGACTGATGGAATGTGTTTTGTGCATGAAGGTTGTTGCATTAGCTGGGGGTGAATCTGAAGGCATCTGAGATGTGTTCCAGTGTATGGTGAAGTGTGTTTTGTGGTCTACATGTTATATTCTTGTTGTGGAAGCGTGTACTTCAAAGATCGTTGGTGTTTTCATCAGGTTTGGCTGACCTGGTGTTTACATGTCATGCGAAGGATAAGTATCAATTAAGGAAGCATGTGATTGATTTGAGATGTTATTTTGGGTCTTGGTTAAGTTTTGGTTTGGTCCGCTCTCATTCTTATCCACCGTGGGAATGTTGAGTTGCCGACCTAATTTGAACTTGTAAAATGAATCATGTGTAGCCGACCTTGGAGAAAGTTTCTAAGGTTGATGATGGTATAAATACAAGGCAAGATGTTAAGCATTGTAAGGCACAAGTTTGAGAAGCAATATTGTGCGAAAGTGAATTGAGGCAGTAGTACTTTAATGCATTAGACTCCTAAAAGTAGTGAGATGATGGTGTATGCAATTCTATGATCAAGGCTACAGATGTGTGGAAGTTGTTGTGGTGGATCTTTTGTTGCATTGAGATAGTGTTCTCTATGCAACATTCTTATTTCTATCTTTCTAGATCTCTAAGAAGTGAGCCTCCCTTCTAGAAAGTGAGCCATTTAGCAGTGAGCCTCTTTGTAAATGATTTTTCAATTACTCTATATTGTGAGTTAATCCTCACCGTGGTTTTTCCCTTGTTGGGTTTGTTAGGAATTGCATGCAAAAAATATCAATTAAATGCAAATAAAGATTAAACAGAGGAATGAAAAACACAAAAATAATAACGAGAGAGACAATATTTAACGTTGTTCACCCAAACTTGGGCTACATCCATCAACAAAGAGTCCAATATTATTATCCAGTAAATAGAACTGATTACAACCAGTAATCCTTACAACTCAATACCACTGCAAATGCTACAATACAATATCAATGAAAACCCTAACCCTTAGCCTATTATCAAGACTCATGTCAGTTACAAAATAGGGTTTTTTATGTTGGCCAATAGAAAAATTAACTCCTGACACCTTTATAAAATAGCAAAAATTGTGAGAGGTTTCAATGGCGCTACCCCTCGACCCTGCCCTGTATCGCGATAGAGAGCATGCCAGGGGTGCTGACCTTGGATCCCACAAGGGGTGCTACCCCTTGATCTTGTCTTGGGGGTGCTTCCCCCAAACCCCCGTTAGATAATTTGGGGGGGAAACCGTGCCAATGAAAGTGAGGAAAAATTAACCTCTGAGTTTGATTAGGCTCTATATACCAACAGGGTTTTCCACATAAATCTGGTATTTCTTGTGTTGATATTGCTTTATGTTATTTTCACTTCATGCTCATACTTAATAACAAATTAAAGTGGACGTGGAGTTAATTATTGTTTGAGATTTGTGAATGTGATTGGTGACAACTGATTCACCCCCCTCTCAGTTGTCTTGCGCATTTCAAAAAATATGAGAAAGCATAGACTGATCTGAATGATGAAGTTAATAGGTTATTTAGAAAAAATGTGAAATTGAAAGAGTAGTTGAAGGGTGTAGGTCCTTCCCAAAGCACAAAATTAATAGTATACCACCCCCTACCATCTAGACTGATACAGGTGCAATCATTGTTGAACATGTAAATGTGTTAAAAAAAGAAATTGAGAATTTGAAAAAGACTAAGGAAGAAACAAAGGAAAGAGAAAAGAGAGAAACCCTTAGGGTATTGGAATAGATCTTGGAGCATAGGGTTAAACTAATTGTGGAAAAATTGGAAAATGTGTATGAATGTTATGTCTCCATGTCACAAGCAGTTGATCAAATAGAGGCCCATGTACCTATATTGGACCCCTTATTCAAGAAATAGCAGCCTATACATCACACCTTAACGAATTTGTGAATTTTTTTACAAAGGAGTGTTGAGGCCCCCACAACTTTGAAGCCTACTGAGAAAATGGTTTGAATGGTCACAAATGAATTTCAATACATATTTACAGAAGACCAAAAGATCAAGGAAAGAATGGATTCATTTCACACACTAAAGTAGTGGTTTGTGCCTAAGATACTAAGGGATGATGATCAACAAAAAGGCTCCAAGGATTGGATAGATGAGTTTAGAAAAATTGTTCCCAACTTCCTCACTAATTTACAAAAGGATGGTGACATAAATATTCACCACCTCAATATAACCTTGGATGGAATAATTGCATTGGATGCTGGATACTCAAAATTTATCACAAATAGCAAAGGGTTAAATTAGAAAACAAATGGAAGAGTCACTTGGCCAACACAAAAAAAATCTAGGAGTACAAATGGCCTCATGATTACATGATGTACCAATGGGAGAAGACATATCTAGCTCCCCTAGAAGAATAGGCCTTGCAATGAAGTACCAAGCCTTGCAAATACTATCATGGAGAGAGGACCTTGCTAGATCTGAATGAGCAAGGGTACCTTACGATGAGTAATGGACTTCCATATCTTGCGAGTGCTCTGGACTTCAACATTTGATCATTTCTCTTCACTTCTCATCTTTCATTTGCTTTTATGTAATCCTATGTAAACAATGATAATTAAGACTTTTTGATTTATGTTAAAAGTGGGTAACTAAAAAGACACTTTTTGACATGCTAGTCAGGACAACATTCTGAAACATATTGTAAAATATTTTTGAAGATCAATAGAATGAAGTTATAATTGGTGGCCAAATTCTGGTTTGAGTTGTTTGTTGAAGTGAATTAATGAATGTTATCTTGATGTCTCCAGTTTGATCTTTCCTTGTTATTTAAATCAATATATCAAGGGTATATCTAGATTATCAAAACACATTTTATGTCAAACAATTCATTTTGTACTACATTTTGGTGTTAAATCTTTGGTAATTATGGTTAGTTTCATTACATTCATATTATGAATTTTGGGAAATTATATATAGTAAATAGATTGATGGTCATTTAGATAGTGAAATTAGCTCTCTTAGAAATTATTTGAAATATCTTGTCTTGAAATATCTAAGATTATTTTAATTAAAGAGGATTTTGTGGTTATTTTTCTAACAATGATTAACAATGATTTTATAGTGCAACTAGCTTGCTATTTTCGTTCAAGATATGATGTAGGCCCAGAAGGCCCAAACTCATTCAAAGTGACAAACTACCTTCAAGAGGAATCTAACAAGATTAAAATGGCCTATTAGAGCAATTCAAACAATCCCCAAAGTTTGACAACAATCAAAAGCAATTTTTCCCCCTTTCACCTTTGTAATCCTAGTAGCATTGCAAACCCAATTTTTGGCCTTTAACTCTAACACTTCCCAAAACACTTGAAAAAAATATGGTGGATTCAAATATCCATTTATGAGTTATAAAACATATCTCTTAACTAGACACAAGTCTTTTGGAAAAAGCCCTCGAAATCTCCACTCCTACACTGACCTAGGCTAATTAGGCCTAAATTACAAAGCAACGCACCTTTAAAATTATCACAGACAATTGAAACCTTGGGGTATAATTTCCCATGCCTTCAAACCTCTAAATCCACAATTAACTCCCAGGGTTGAACCTTCTAACATAGAAAACCATAAAACCCTTGATTTATAGCCAAACTAAGAGGGTTTGATCAGAGTCCCACTTGCACAACTTCCCTGATCATGCCACTGACTCAAACACTTTTATTTTGACCCCAATATGCTCAAAAGTTGAAGAAACTCCCCCACTCTCATTAATTTCAACAAACCCTAGACCCAAAGCTCCATTTTTATGTATTTTCCTTCACAAAAATCAACAAAACAACAAACCTATCTCCCTTATTTCTCCTCCACAACCCTATCCATGCATCCTACATTCTAATTAGACTCCCTAGGGCCCATTACACTTGATATAGTGGTCACAGTCGGTGTATGGGCCCTTAAAACATGGTTTTTGGTTACAAAACCCTTAGTAGGGTGTTCTCGGTTTGCTACAAGAAAATTGAGATTTCTAACACAAAACCTAGTTAGTTTCCTTCAAACTTGAAGAAAAAGAATTTCAACACAGTCCACCACAAAATATGAATGAATACATTACAAAGTCTGTCTATACGAGCTCGTACAGGTCTGCAAAATGACAAGAAAACTCAAAAATGAATGAAAAACATAGAGATTTCTTATTTCCAGTCCTTCAAATATCCAAGCCAACATTACAAATGAGTTTTCATACCTTTTTAAAGGATTCTCCACATCCAACCAATGAAAAAATACCTTGCAACAAAATTTTAAACCTCTAATGACCGTTAGAGGCCAAAATTACACCTTTTACACAATTGTATAACAACACCATTACTTAGTTTGCAATGTTTATACTTTTTGAACCTCTTAATCACCTAAACTATTAAAAATGGTCTAATGATACCTTATTCACCTAAGAAACATGACTCACCCAAGAAAACAACATTCTATATATCTTTACACCCCTTGTCAACTTTGACAATTTCTTCCCACATGAGTTAAAATCCTTATAAAATGAACATTAAAGCCCCTCAAAGTTCGTCAATTACAATAGAATGGTCACATTGGACATTATTTGAACCCAAGAACTCACCACAAACATCATAACACACCTTTCCTATTAGACAATGAAGAAACATAGAAAACATTGGTGCTCTTGCACCAAGATATAAGTCATGATCAAAGTCAAGCACATACCAAGAAGATGGTACTCTACTTCAAACCCTCGACCTCACTTAGTTTAGTCTACTTACATGGGGATATTAAGGAAGTTGCTAAAAAATTAATAAATATCATTTGTTGTTTGTGAAGGAGAATCTCGTGAGATCCAATATGGAAGTGGATCAATATCCGATTTCTTAAGATGATGTCACAATTGGGAAACTTGTTGCAAAACATCAGGTTAGTATTTTTTGGATGTTAAGGCTTCCTAGTTGGATATCAAAGATCTTTTCTCATCAACTTAATTTGGAATTTATGTATAAATGGATTCTTTCATGGTGTAGGTCTTTACTGAGGCAACACATGAACTAGGGTTGACATTTTTGTTGTCCAAGTCTGATGGAAATCTTGTGCTTGGTTTCCAAGAAATTTATGTTGATAATGTTGTTCCAGTCAGGTTAGTGTTGATAACCTTCATTCTATAATATGAGCATATCACCTTTCTTAAATTTTGAACAAGGTTTTGAAATCAAGGGTTCAATATGAATATTTCAGGCCTATGTTGAACACTTTGTTTAAGGCATTTATTGACAAGGCTACAATTTTTTAATTGATTTATCTTTCTGCTATGTTTGGACTTACTTTTGTAAACTTGCAATATACAATGCACTTTTATTCTTTCTGAATTGAGACTAATAGTAATTTTGTTGGTTGTATTGAGGCACAACTTCATTCATGGCAAAAAAGGAAGCACCCTGTTTCTCATATCAGATGGTACGTTGCATATAAAGGAGAAAAGATTCTAGCTGGGTTGTTAATTGCATTGAAGGAGAGAGGTTCATATATGGGACATGATCAACACTCTCCTTGGATTCTAAACATTACAACTTACTCCAAGAAGATTTCCCACATTGTAGAAGTTTTAAGAGATGAAAGGGGAATGTGCTCGCATTGAATGAATTCAAGAATGCATTTCCATCATTGCAGAAGTTTTTAGGAGAAGTTTATTTCTTGCAGTCATTTTTGTGCAATATTGTAACTCAGATTTTTAGTCTTTTGACTAAAAATAACAATTGTAATATACTCTATTTCTATGCTGTAACTAGAACACCTTTCTTTTATTAATAAAGTTCACTGATTTTGCCTTCTCAATGGTTGTCTTATTGTGTGCAATTGATGATTGATGTGTATGTCTGTGTTTTATGCTTAAATCCTCAAATATCGATAAATTAAAATGACCAAATATACTACTAATTGACTAAATATACTACCAATTGATAAAAATCAGTGAATAGTGAATTCATATGACTAGATATATATGACCAGTGAAATCAGTGAATAAAAATGACTAAATATACTACCAAATTGATCAAAATGATGATTAAAATTAATGACTAAATACACTACCAATGCACAAAAATCAATGAATAAAAACAACTAAATAAGTGACCAGTTAATAACAATCAATGACTAAATATGTAGTGAATAAAAAAATGACTAAATAAGTGACCAGATTACAACAATCAATGACTAAATCAACAACTAAATAAGTGACCAATTAAATATATCAGTGAATTAAAATGACTAAATAAATGACCAAATTACAACAATCAATGACTAAATATATTAGTAAAAAAAAAAGACTAAATAAGTGACCAGATTACAACAATCAATGACTAAATATACTACAAATTGATCAATCAAAACAACCAATAAATGACTAAAAATGGTTTAGTCATCAATCTAGTCACGTTATATGACTAGAAATAAACTACTAATGGTCACGTGACCAAGTTCAATCATTTATAAGAAGTTTTTAGTAGTTTTTTCAATAGTTTATTATTGTTTCTATACTAGTGGGAGAACATGACCGCCAAGGAGGGTGAGAGCCATGATGAGGAGGAGCCTGAGAGTGGGGGCAAGTAGATCCACTCCGCAGTCGGCCCCATGGGGGTGACTGACCGCGGGAAGAGGTAGGTGAAGAGGGAATTGTTATGCCTTGCATAACCACCCCATTTTTTAATTTTATTTTGGAACAAAATGGGTCCCCCTTTTCTTTTGTTTTCTGTTTCCTTTGGTTCTTTGGTTGGGTCTTAGGAGTTCTTTTTTTTTTCTCCTAAGGTTGTCTGTTGCTTTGTCGGAGCCAGGTCTAGAGCTAAATTTGAACAGTGAGCTCTTTCAGGGTTTTTGGTTCAGATTCCATCCTGACTCTGACTTCACTTTTCTTTTTGTTTCTTCTTCGTTGGTTGTTTTTGACTAACTTTTGGGTTGCTCCTTTTCTCCTGTTTGTTTGTCATTTTCCTTTGGTTCTTTGTCCCGTGCCTTAGGAATTTTATTTTTTCTTCCTTAGGAATTTTTGGTTTTGTTCTGGTAGTTCCAGAACTGGGATGGAATCCGAACTTGGAATTCCTTCCAAGTTCTGTTTCTGTTCCTTTCCCGATCTCGGTCTTGCCTCTTTTGTTTTTTCCTTGCGTGTCTTTGGTTTTGTTCCGGCGGACGTGGAACCAAAACCAAATTCTAAAACTTTTTCAAGGTTTCAGGTTTGAGTTTCGTTCCAGTCCTCGTTTCGCCGGTCTTGTTCTTTTTGCCTTTGTTCCTTATGTTTTGTCGTGGGGTGTTTTCTCCCTCTCTTTTTATTCCTTCTCATCTTTTTTTTCTTCGTCGTCTTTTTGGGTGTCGTCGGAGGTGGGTTTGGAACGAAACCCGAACCTGAAACTTGAAAAAGTTTTAGGGTCAGATTCGGTTCCAGTCCTGGTTCTGCCGGGTTCATTTTTTCTCCGGTTCCGACCACTCGATCGAGTGTTGGGTGTTGGTTTTCTCGTTGTTACCTTTTTCTAGGGTCAGAGCCAGAACAATGCAATCTATGTAATGTTAGCAGATTGTTAGTCTTCAGTTCCCGTTTCAACTCTGGTCTCGGGTCCAGTTCCATCTTGGCTCCGCCCCCGCCAGTTTTAAAGGAAAGTGTGTTTCTGGTTTGGATTTGGTTCTGCCTCTGCCAATTTTAAAGGAAAGTGTGTTTCTGGTTTAGATTTGGTTCCACCTCTGCCGGTTTTAAAGGAAAGTGTGTTTCTGGTTTGGATTTGGTTCTGCCTCTGCCAGAGTTGGGTTTCTTTTTGCTTAGTATAATTGAATTGAAGATATATGAAAGGCAGGGTGAAGAATGATGTTTTTCTATGTTTTTAGAGGACTGATGAGGGCATTGTTTTGTATGATTAAAGCATGTCAAGAGCATATGATGCTGTTTCTCAAGGAAGTCAACTTGTGAAGGTCCTAGGCCGAGAGGAAGGCGTGAAAGGGGGAAGTAGCGAGTCTTAATGACGGACGAGACGTCCACTGGCTGAAGTAGGTGGACATGAATGGCAACACCCTTGGAGCATTCAAGGCAACTCTACAGAGCGGTTTTCAAGGTCAAGGATGAAATGTGTGGAGTCTTAATGGCGGACTTGAAGGCTATGAGTTGATGATGATGGTTGTAAAAGATCTGGAAACCATGCCTAAAGGCGATTTTTCATCGACATGGATAGAGTGCACCCATTTAATGCATCCTTGACTTTGTTCAAACTCTTCTAGGACCGACCCTTCTGTAATCGACTTATTTTGTAAACCTTAAAACGTGACCGACTCATTTTTTGGCACATTTTGTATATATAGCACTTTTGCCTCTTTGTAAAGGGACCCCTTTTTTTGAGAGAGGTTAGAAATTAGCAATTAAGAAATAGCAAGCTAGGGTTTTACAGGGAGTTATACGTTTTTGATTCAATAAGAGGAGGAAGTAATGTATCTTCCAGACTTTCTTAGCTTAGATGGAGGTAATTTGAAGACATGGGTTTCTATACACTGGTGAAGCTTGCCAGATTTGTAAATGCTGCTTATCTATTTTGCAACAGTAGGAGCAACCAAAATTAAACCTACTTTACATTATGTTCTGGAATGGTATTCATTTTGGTTAATCATTTGATTTGGAAAGCTTTCAAGGAATGGAGTTCTATCTTTTCTTTTGTTCGAATTGTTGTTTGATGTTTGTTATTAATGTTTGCACTGTGAATGAATGAAATTGTGTATTAATTACAAGTTAATTTTATTCTACAGTTTTAGTTTAGGAATTCCTTGGAAGGAAACAAGTCTAATTACTTGGATGAATTAACATTCTCTTCAGTTCCAAAACTTTGATCTATCCTTTTCTTTTTCTTTAAAACCCCTGGTTAAAGTAGGTTTAATGTTTGATCTTATAACAATCTAGAAGTTCAACACCAGCAAGCCCCTTGAACATTATAGTTACATCAACCATTGGGTGAAATCAACACAGTCGTGAACCGATTAACAAGATCTTGGGAGTTAGGTATCCATGTGTTATCTTCTCTTTTAGGAGAAACAAAATAGCAATATTCTATTTGCATGTTGTTGTGCTATTTGGACCATCAACAGATCTGGCGCTAGAAGGAGGGCCTGAAGAGCAATTTTGGATTGTTGTGAGTTGGAGTGGGTTAGATCTTGGAAAACCCAGCTTTGATGGGTAGCCCTTTGTATACACTGAGATTTTTCCATGAAATCCCTGGTCACCTGTATGAGAGGCTTCCTTTATTTTTCCCTAACAGTGGGAAAAATGCTTCTGAAAATGTCAAAATTTGTAGGCGTGTATTAATTTTTCTCCAGATTCAACATGAGGATATCGTCTATCAATTGTTCATCAAAACACTTCAAGGTACAACGAGGCAATGGTATGTTAATCTGCCACCAGATTCTATTTGTTCATGGATAGAATTAAATTTTTTTTCTTAGATCAATTTGATCCTTATACGCATATGCAGAACCCATCACTTCAATTTGTAGCTATGGAAAGGATACCATTAGAACACATTTATCAATTTAATCACAAATTTTTGTTTATGTATCAAAGGGTTCAATCTTTAGATTTGGTTGTTGATGATCATATACTGATAAAACACTGTTATTGGGGTTTAAACCCCTCATTTACAACCAAAGTCAAACATTGTGGTGAGGCTACATCCTTGCATGATGGATTGAGAAAAGCTCTCTTATTGGCACAATCTGGACATGACACTAGAAATTCAGGTAGCCAAACTCAGGGTTATAATCCTCTTGTTCTTGCAAACTTTCATCATCTGCATCCTTATGCCACTTCACCCACCATCCCTACCCAGGTGCAATCATTCTCACCAAGCAGCTACAACCTTCCTAAGGTTCCAAGCACCACATTTTCCAACACCCCATATTAGGTCAATCCAACACAAGACCACTGGGAGAACTTATCCTTGGAAAATCCAATCACAGAGTTAGGTACTCCACTTGTCAATGAAGTTGTGACCATATAATCTCTTTTCAGTCATATTCCAAAGCATAGTACATTACATCACAATGAAGTTGTAGATGAAACATTTGATGAGCAAGTATATCATTTTTATGAATTATTTGGTAAAAGGAATGAAATGGATGTAAATTTACAGCATAATGGAAATCCCAAGATAGAATCTAGCTTTGTTGAAAATGTTAGTACTAATGATGGCTTTGAAGGAGATGAGGTATTGATACAGGATTGTTGTCATGAGAAATCAAAAATACCTTCCAAAGATTTGAACAACTCTTCTGATCAAGATGAGAATCAGGGTGATGAGGAATGGACAAAGGAACATGGTTCGTGTTGGATTGATATCCCTTGTATGCAAAATCGAATAAGGGAGAAGTTAGAAGAGCTGGGAGATCTGAAATTATTAGAACTTGTTGGGCCAAGTGGATGTAGGATACATCGAACTAATCAACACTCTCAGATGGATTGCCATGTCTTCCTAGGTAGGATGGAGTTATATTTCAAGCAACTGATCACTATTTAAGGAATACTTATGGAAGATCCTTGGAGTATGTATCTCTTCAATGAGGAGGATGAAACAACTAGCACACATGAAAATGATAATCAATCCATCCAAAATGATGAGAGTAACTGTGTGAAGAGGTTTAATTCTTCCCTATCTTTTGATGACATTGATCCTTGCATTGAGATGGATTCAACAATTGATGAAACTCCTCTACCTAGTGTAGACTTGATGGAAGTGGAGAATGGATTTATCGATGCATTCATAGATTCTTTCATGATGGTGAATGAGGAAGAAACACACTTTGATAGGTTAACACAAGAAGATGACTTTGCTGATTTAAGTAGTGAATGGATTGAAACAGATAACACACTTCAAGATGAGATTGCCAATGAATCTTGTGGTCAAAGACAAGGACTTAAATGCCA
Organism: Sequoia sempervirens; assembly: GCA_007258455.2. Taxonomy (NCBI): domain Eukaryota; kingdom Viridiplantae; phylum Streptophyta; class Pinopsida; order Cupressales; family Cupressaceae; genus Sequoia; species Sequoia sempervirens. Next base: position 27,679 of record VDFB02306071.1, read on the forward strand.
AAATGAATTTTTGAGGAAAGAAGTTCAAGTAGATGTGCAGATCAGTCAAGTGTTGCCTGAAATTAAACCAAATCATACTTACCCTTGTCAAGAAAATGGATTCGATTTTAATGCTAAGAAAAATGATGACACAAATGAGTTTGGTGTTTTGTTGCCACCAGAAATTTATGACGGGATACATTTGGATGAAGCAGAGGAATGCCAAGAAAAGGACCAAGAGGCTATCTCAGAAGTTGAATCTCTTCAACATGACTAAGAGAATGAGACAAGGAAGTATTTTCTTGATTTTGATTCTGTTTATTCACATGTGTTGTTTGAAGAAAGTCATTAGCATCCACTAATGAATTTGATCTTAATACTGATAAATTTGATGTTGAATGGCATGTTCTTGTTAATGACGTGCAAGAATATGAACTGAGAAAGTTTTTTCCTGGCTTTGACTCTGTGCATTCAAATGAGTTGTTCGAAGAAAATCCTTGTTCACCATGTACTAGTATCCCTGACATCAATGGTGATAAGCTGGATGTGGATTCTCAAACCCTTAAGGGTGACATGTTTCAAGAGAATGTTGAAAACCTTGCTTCAGTGGTGTTCCATGAGCCGAGACCTCGAGAGAAGGAATTCCTACCACACAAGTATGCATCGGTAGTTGGAAATCTTTTGAATTAGGTGGTGTCCTTTCATTATCCTCTGTGTTTCAATGATTTTCAGTTCGATTATGGCGTTGGGGATAGTAAAACGTGTTTGTGGGTAAATCATGACAAAATTGAGAACCCACAACTGATAATATTTCAAGCTTTATACCCTCAGAATGAACTTATTGCACATAAACTTCATATTTCTGAGTATAAAGATAAATTTGCTAGGTTTAGAACTGTGCCTAGTAAGTTAAGATTGCTGCACATAATGAAAAAATTAGTCAGGTCAATGTACAAATTTTTATAGTTTTGTGTTTATAAATCTTTGTTTTGGAGTTAGTTTAGGATTAGGATTGGTTAGTGTTGGTTTTTGGTTTAGTTAGTTTTCTTTTTGTTCTGTTGTTTTCTTTTTCCCGTGTCCTCTTGTTTTTCTTTTTCTTTTTTTGTTTCTGGGTTTGTTTGTTTTCTTTTGTTTTGGTCTTTTGTTTTATATGTAAATAGTTTTGTAGTTTTCCTTTTCTTTTGTTCTTTTGCTTGTTGTTCCTTTGTTTTTCTTTGTGGGGACCCTCATTTTATGCAATTGAACGATGAGGTTGTTATTCGAAGTATCCTTTGGTTACTAGGAGAGAGGTTGGTTTAGATATTTTCAAGTTTTCTGGTCAGATGATTTTGTCCTAAATTCGTTGTTTTATGCCCATTATCAATAAGAGTTGTGGAAAGTCTTGGAAACAAGGTGCAAAGTAAACAATCTTCATTAGCTACGGCTGAATCTGTCACAAATCAATAGAAACATCTCCTTTTGTAATGGTATATTTTTACTAGGGCAATGGTGTTGCAAGATTTGAGTGAAAAATATGATTCCCTAGATGCTGTTATGAGGTCCATGGTAGTTTTCAACCCAGAACAAATGTCAGACATTTGACATATTGAGAAAGAATTGAATGAAATATCTAAAACTCCAAGAGAAAAGAAAAGAAAAGAGAACTATCTAAAAGAAAAGAAGACTCAATATGAATGGGTGATTCTAGTATCTCTACCAGGGCTATGGATGCCTGACTGGAAGTAGAGCAATGCTGTGAGAAAACTAGAGGTATCTCCGTCGGAGCTATAGACGCTTGACTGGAAGTGAAGCTATGCCCAGGATATCATTGCATAATAGCTAAAGGGAATCAACTCATGTAGTTCAAATCTTGCACATTATTGTTCAAAAGATGAGGAAAGCTTTGTAAAAGGGTGATGCACCATCAAGCACACACATAGATTTAGGGGTAGCCAGTGTTGATTAAGATTTGAGATTCTAGCTCAACCTTGTTTGTTAAAACTGACCTAACTGGAGTTGTGATGCCATAAACCAGGAGTTCTAGGTAGCTGAATCCTTCGATTTCTTGAAAATGGTTAAACCATTTTCCCAACCAAGTCGCTATTTGTTATGCCTTGCATAACCACCCCATTTATTTATTTATTTTGGAACAAAATGGGCCCCCCTTTTCTTTTGTTTTCTGTTTCCTTTGGTTCTTTGTTTGGGTCTTAGGAGTTCTTTTATTTTTCTCCTAAGTCTGTCTGTTGCTCTGTTAGAGCCAGGTCCAGAGCTAAATCTGAACAGTGAGCTCTTTCAGGGTTTCTGGTTCAGATTCCATCCCAACTCCGACTCCGCTTTTCTTTTTGTTTCTTCGTTGGTTGTTTTCGACTAACTTTTGGGTTGCTCCTTTTCTCCTATTTGTTTTTCATTTTCCTTTGGTTCTATGTCCCATGCCTTAGGAATTTTCTTTTTTCTAGCTTAGGCATTTTTGGTTTTGTTTTGGCGGTCCCAAAACCGAGACAAAAACTGAACTTGGAATTCCTTCCAAGTTCTATTTTCTATTCCTTTCCCGGTCTCGGTTTCACCTCTTTTGTTTTTGCCTTGCACATCTTTGGTTTTGTTCCAGTGGATGCAGAACCAAAACCGAACTCTGAAACATTTTCAAGATTTTAGGTTCGGGTTCTGTTCCAGTCCCCATTCCACCGGTCTTGTTCTTTTTGCCTTTGTTCCTTATGTTTTGTCGTGGGGTGCTTTCTCCCCCTCTTTTTCTTCCTTCTCATCTTTTTCTTCGTCATCTTCTTGGGTGTCGTCAGAGGCAGGTTCGGAATGGAACCTGAACCTGAAACTTCAAAAAGTTTTAGGGTCGGATTCGGTTCCAGTCTTAGTTCCACCGAGTTCATTTTTTCTCTGGTTTTGACCACTCGGTCGAGTGTCGGGTGTTGGTTTTCATGTCATTACCTTTTTGTGGGGTCGGAGCCGGAATGGTGCAATCTATGTAATGTTAGCTGATTGTTAGTCTTCGGTTCCCGTTCCAACTCCGGTCCCAGTTCCGGTTCCATCTTGGCTCTGCCCCCCCCGGTTTTAAAGGAAATTGTGTTTCTGGTTCGGATTTGGTTCTGCCTCTGCTAGAGTTGGGTTTCTTTTTGCTAAGTATAATTGAATCGAGGATATATGAAAGCTACGGTGAAGAATAATGTTTTTCTATGTTTTTAGAGGACTGATGAGGGAATTGTTTTGCAGGATTAAAGCATGTCGAGAGCATCTGATGCTGTTTCTCAAGGAAGTCAACCTACAAAGGTCCTAGGCTGAGAGGAAGGCGTGAAAGGGGGAAGTAGTGAGTCTTAATGATAGACGAGACGTCCACTGGCCGAAGTAGGTGGACATGAATGGAAACACTCCTGGAGCATTCAAGGAAACTCTGCGGAGCGGTTTTCGAGGTTGAGGATGAAACGTGTGGAGTCTTAATGGCGGACTCAAAGGTTGCGAGTTGATGACGATGGTTGTAAAAGATTTGGAAACCATGCTTGGAGGTGATTTTTCACTGACATGGACAAAGTGCATGCATTTAATGCATCCTTGACTTTGTTCAAACTCTTCTAGGGTCGACCCTTCTGTAACTGACTTATTTTGTAAACCCTAAAACACGACTGACTCATTTTTTGGCACATTTTGTATATATGGCACTTTTGCCTCTTTGTAAAGGGACCCCTTTTTTTGAGAGAGGTTATAAATTAGCAGTTAAGAATTAGCAAGCTAGGGTTTTACAGGGAGTTAGATGTTTTTGATTCAATAGGAGGAGGAAGTAAGTATCTTCTGGACTTTCTTAGCTTAGATGGAGGTAATTTGAAGACATGGGTTTCTGTACACTGGTGAAGCTTGCCAGATTTGTAAATGCTGCTTATCTATTTTGCAACAGTAGGAGCAACCAAAATTAAATCTACTTTACATTATGCTCTGGAATGGTATTCATTTTGGTTAATCATTTGATTTGGAAAGCTTTCAAGGAATGGAGTTCTATCTTTTATTTTGTTCGAATTGTTGTTTGAAGTTTGTTATTAATGTTTGCACTGTGAATGAATGAAGCTGTGTATTAATTACAAGTTAATTTTATTCTACAATTTTAGTTTAGGAATTCCTTGGAAGGCAACAAGTTTGATTACTTGGATGAATTAACATTCTCTTCAGTTCCAAAACTTTGATCTATCTTTTTCTTTTTCTTTAAAACCCCCGATTAAAGTAGGTTTAATGTTTGATCTTATAACAATCCAGAAGTTCAACACTAGCAGGCCCCTTGAACATTATAGTTACATCAACCATTGGGTGAAATCAACATAGTTGTGAACCGATTAACAAGACCTTGGGAGTTAGGTATCCATGTGTTATCTTTCTCTTTCAGGAGAAACATAATAGCGATATTCTGTTTGCATGTTGTTGTGCTATTTGGACCATCAACAGGAATAAGAGCCATAGTTGAAGGGGCATTGCCCCAGTGGTTCAAAAGCACCTAAAGGTGAGAAAATTCAAGCACAACTTTTTTTGCTTGCACTTGAATCTATAGAAGAGCATTAGAATAAATAATTGCTTTAGAATATAAAGAAACATGTTTATCAATCTATCTGTGAGAAAATATGTAGGCATTTCTATCTTTTTAAATACTGGAGACGATTTCCACCTTGAAAGTGTGCCAAAGTTGGGTATACTTTATGGGAAGCCTGGAGAATCACCCAACAGGATCATATGCCAAGAAAATGACTCTGACCTGAATGACTGAAAGAAGTCATGAATCCAATTCCACAGTTATTGAGCTCTAGTACAAAACCAAAAAGCTTAAACAACTTAGACTACCCACAAAACGGGTAATGAGGGTTTTAGACCCCCAAGTGGACAAGCTAAGACCCCATTGGTAAACCTTGGGAAAGCATACACCCAAAAAAGTGGGCGAGCTTTGGTTGAACATTTGCAGACCAAGTGGCAAAAAAACTTGTTACATTAAACAGACACAAAATATTGAAGATGCCATTTTTGGTTCAAACTATCAACCATAGGAAATGTAAGAAAGTTAAGGTAGCAGAACAACTTCCTACACTAATCTTGAGAGGAGAGAAATGCAAAACTTTACATATCTTTAACAGTTACAAAAACTTAAATAGAAATAAACACAAATATCATCCTTACCACAACACAATGGTTTACGTGGGGAAAACGCTTTCAGGAGAAAAACCCCACACTCCAAAAGCAACCTAATATATTATTCAGAAATAAAAAGATTACAATATACTTGTAGAGCAAGCTTCTCACAGGAGTATCACCACTAGAGATCAAGAGACAACATGATTGCTACCGGACTCTTAGAATACACCCCTGCCTACATACATCCCAACCGCTTATAACAAGCTTTTTTGGAACCTTCTAGAATTAGGGTTTATAAGGTCATTTTTATTTTGACGTGTTAATGGAAACACCTTGATGTGTTAGTGGGAAAAAGCCTTGATGTGTCAATAGGAAAAAGCCTTGATGTGTTAGTGGGAAAAACCTTGACATGTCAGTGAATTCTTTTTTCGGGGCGGTGCCCTGAACCCTATATCTTGCTACAAGTGTATAGTATTTGCATGATCAGTCGCCACATACCAATATACATCCTATCAGAAATAAACAATATATAATTGCAAGGTTGAGACACATTTTCCCAATAAAATCTCCCACTTGTCAAACACCTTGCAAGAACAATGTGGGGGTGTAAGCATCGTCTTTTGAATTGCTAGGGGCCGAATGGCCCATAGTCTCTAAATACCATCTGAACTTCTTTGTGCTCACAAACTTAGTTAAAGAATCAACAAAATTCACCAAAGTCTATACCTTAACCAGCTTCACCCTACTATCTTCAACCATATCTCTAACAAAATGATACTGTACATCAATGTGCTTGGTCCTGGCATGAAATGTCGAGTTTTTGGCTAGACATATCAAACTTTGACTGTTGCAATAAATTGTCACTGCACCTTGTTTTATTCCAATATCTGAACACAATATCTTACACAAAATGGCTTCTTTACAAGCATGAGTAGTTGCCATATAATTTTCTTTAGTAGTGGACAAAGCAACCACAACCTGTCACTTACTCATCCAACTAATCACACGCCCAAATAAAGTAAAAACATAAGCATTGGTGGATTTTCTACTATCTACATCACTTGCCCAGTCTGAATCCACATAACCATGAATATCAAGGGAAATATTGTCTTCAGTCATACTAATATGATAACATAAGGAATAAACTGAGGTACCCCGCAAATATCTGAAGACTCTTTTAACTGCATCCCAATAAACTCTACCAAGATTAGACATATATCTGGAAAGAACTCTCACTGCTTGATCAATGTATGGTCTAGTACAAACCATAACATACATCAAACTTCCACCTACACTCTGGTAAGGCACTCTAGTCATGTCTTCCATCTTTGATGGAGATGTTGGATAATTTAAAATAGATAACTTTATTCCAACTGAAACAAGAACAAACAATCGCCTATAATCATGCATATCAAACCTTTGTGAAATTGAGTTGACATACTTGCTTTGGCCAAGCCATAGCTTCTTGTTCACTCCATCTCTTTTAATTTCCATCCCAAGAATGTGTTTAGCTGCACCAAGATCTTTCATTTCAAATTAAGCAGCAAGTTGAGATTTTAGTTTTTAAATCATACCTTTTCCTCTACCAATAAATAGAATATCATCAATATATAATGTAATAAATAGGAAATGATCACCATCAGTTTTATAATAAACACAATGATTTGATTTAGAATGCTCAAGTCCCAAACTCAACATAGATGTATCAAATTTCTAGTACCACATCCCAGGACTCTATTTTAAGCCATACAAATATTTCTTCAATTTGTAAACCAACTTTCTTTTACCTTTCACCACATAGTGCTCTAGTTGTGTCATATAAATATCCTCCTCCAAATCACCATGAAGAATTTTTTTTTCACATCTATTTGCTCAACCTCTAAATAATAAGCAACGAAAATAGAAAGCAAAAATCTAATGGATGTCATTTTTGTAATAGGAGAAAATATCTCACCATAATCAACACCCTCAACTTGAGAGTAACCCTTCACAACTGACCTTGTTTTGTACTTCTCAATACCTCCATTTGAACCAATCTTTTTCTTGAACACCCATTTACAACCAATAGGTTTTCGTCCTTCAGGCAATGGTACAAGATCCCATGTATCATTCTTTTTCAAATATTCCATTTCTTCATCCATAGCAATCTTCCAAGATTCTACATCATTCATACCTAGTGCCTCTTCTACAGATCTGAGTTCATCCATGTTAGTATTCAAAGAAAAAATACATCTCCAATCATCAGGTGAATACCTTTCAGGAAGTTGTCTATGCCTTGTAGACCTACAAACAAGTTGAGTTGGAGGTTCTTCCTCCTCTTCTGAAGATCTAGAGCTAGATGAGCTCCTCAAATTCTTGTCTATCCTTGGGCCCCTTAATTCAACTTTCTCAGGTGTAGAAGGAAATTGAATCACATCTTCCTGTTTACTTAGTTCTGGGTGCAATGTAACAAAAGAAGGCTTAGTTTCTCTAAAAATAACACTTCTACTATGTATTACCTTCTGTGCAACAGGACCCCAAAGCTTGTATCCTTTCACACCATAACTATATCCACTGAAGATATATTTCACAACCTTGTTTTGCAACTTTGTTTGATTATCCTTTGGCGCATGTGCATATGCCTCACAACCAAAAACTCTAAGATGTCTTAATTAAGGCTTGCAACCCGACCATGCCTCTATAGGTGTCCTATCAACAAGAGTTGATGTAGGAGACCTATTAATTAGGTAATAGGTAGTGGCAATAGCTCTAGCCAAAAACCTTTGTTCTAGGCCAACACCACTCAACATACTCCTAGTCTTCTCCATCAGTATCATGTTCATTCTTTCTGCAACTCCATTATGTTGTGAAGAATACATAGTTGTCTTCTATCTATGAATATCACAATCTTTACAAAATCTATCAAAGTCATTAGAGAAAAATCACTGCCATTATCAGTCCCCAAATATTTTATTTTCTTTCCAATGTACAACTCAACCATTGCTTTAAATTCTTTAAATCATATGAAAAATTTAGATTTACTCTCTCCAAAATATACCCATGTCCTACTATAATCATCAATAAATGAAACATAATATGGGGATTCACCAATTGAAGGATTATCTACATGACCAAATACATCAGAATGAATAAGATCCAATACACCACAAGATTTATGAGAACTTGAGTAAAATTGAACACGGTTTTATTTTCCATAAATGCATTGCTCACATAAATTGAATTCAAGATTACAACCTAAAAAACCTTCAAAAAGGTTTTTATTTTTCAAGGTCCTTAGACCCTTTTCTCCATTGTGTCCAAGTCTCTGGTGCCATAATATAGTTTTCTCCACAAGTAACTTTGTCTCAAAAGAAAGAGCACCCTCGGGAACCCAAAAGCCATGACCATCTATTGAAGGTGAAACCGTCACTTATTCTACATACTTTATTTTCATAAAAGCATTATTGCACTCAACAGTGCATGCATCAAGCTTATACAATGTCCCATATCTGACACCTCTAGCAATCACCATAGCACCTCTAACCATATTGCATCCTGTATTAGAAAATACTACCTACACACCTGCATCTATTAGTTTGCTCACATATAACAAATTTTGTGCTAATCTAGGGATATAAAACACACCATTATTAATACTTTTTATTCTACAGTAAAAAAACCTCATGCAGAGGAGGGGTAATAAAAATCAAAACAACTTTAAACAAGTGCCTTTGTTCATCAAACAATAGTTTTTTCTTTACAAATCCTCATTCTTGCTCGTAGCCTTTCAAAAAAGAAAATTGAACATATCTTTTGACCCAAACCTGATCTAAAGAAAAGGATACCCATTTTTCCATTCTTACACATATCCAAAAATAAGGTAGGGTTTCTTTGTACGGAGGGGCTCAAAATTTGACTGCCCTACTTTTAAGAGGGTTTTTTTTTACTGTCTACACCTAAATGCAAACATAATTTCATTAGTAACTTCATTAAAATGGAAAACTAGAAATATCCTCTAAAGAATCTTTAGATACCTTCAAAATAGAACCTTTCACCAATTTTTATAGATTTTTGATAAAGGGAAGAAAATATATGGAATTTTCTTGTTCACTAGAAACCTTAGGGTAGATTCAGACCTACTGTTACAAAAATGCTATAACTTTCTCTAAACTTAATAAAATTTAACCAAACAAAAACCAAATGAAAGCTAACTCAATTATCTTTCCAACCATACCACATGCAAGCTGTACAAATTTCGTACAGATCTGTACCACATGAAAGAAAAAGATTGTTATAGGAAAAATGCATAGAAAACAAGAGTTTTATTTATCAAAACTTCAAATACACAAGGTTTCCTCATCCTTTCATCATCCTAACATTTGTGTCGAACATACATGACCTTTTTAAACATTTACAACCATTTTTCAATGGTTCTCAACTTACAACCATTCATATTCCAACCAAACTTCAATTTGACAACAAAATGCAAAAAATATTTTTTACAACATTTTGCAATTTTGACAATTTCTTACATCTACACCCTAACTCACCCTTAATGACTCAAAACTGACTCAAACACATAAGACATGGTCTTATAAGACCTTATTACATTCAAACAACTCAAATAAAGCAAAAGATGAATTGTTGACCATTTGGAGGCATGAAAGCACTGTGGGTGCCCCTGCACCATACTCCTAAGGGAAAAATTCAAGTCCACTTGAGTGTAGGTTTTCTCTCTCTTCCTGGTCTTCCAATTCTTCAACAATTTTTCCTTCATCTCCCCAACTTTCTTTGGATCCTTTTTCTTCTTCTTGTACCATCTCTTACTGAGCATCTTCTACACTTCAACGTACCAAAATTCAAGTTCTTGTTCATATGCCTCAATACCACTGTCTATGTCTCCATCTTCATCATTCAAATACAATATGTCAGCATATTCATTATCCATAAAATCAGAAAATGCAATTATTACCTCGGTTGGTTTTGCAACATTTTTGTCACCATAGTGTGTTACATTTGTATAACAATCTGCATACACTATATGCACTTCTCCTCCTTTAAACTCTTTTCCATCTTCATTTTCATTTGTTGCACCTCTAACCACATACTCACACACATTGTTAGAAATAAAATTTTGAGTCTCAAGGGACCCATTTTCTTCACATTTTTCCTCTTCCTCAAATGAATTTTTCTCTTCCATCATCAACAAAAACTCCCCAATGTCTGGTTTTGTTATTCTCTCTTGCCTTCTTCTCCTTAGAATGATCTTCTTGATAGGCCATTTTATCCTTTTTCTTATTAGTAAATGTCAACCATTTCCCTGGTTTGTTTTCTCAGGACACTGCTGCATTCTCAAGTTCCATCATTTTTTTCATTTCTTCCAAGGCATACTCAACTCTATTATCTCTTGTTGCATGTTGATTTGTTTTACCTCCTCTTCTTTCTTCTTCATCTCATTTTTCTCTTTTCTTTTATCTTGTTTCTTGCTTGGTACCTCCTTACTCTACAAGTCTCTACGGACTAATCTTCTCAACATTTTCATTCTCCTTTTGCAAAAAAGTCTCTTTCACCTTGTTTCTTCTCAATGTTACTTATTTTCTTCATGATACCTCACCTTAGGCCTTTTTATTTTCCCTTGGCTTAGTCTTTTGGTATCTAGGCTCTTTCTTCAACCTACAAAAAAAATGGTACATAACCTCTAAAAACTTCCTTACCTAGATCTTTGGGCTATAATACCAATTTTATGTAAAGAAGAGGTAATAAAACTCAAAACAACCTTAAAAAAATGTTCTTGTTCATCAAAAAGTGGGTTTTCCTTCACAAATCCTCATTCTTGTTTGTAGCCTTTCAAAAAAGAAAATTGGACATATCTTTTGACCTAGACTTGATATATAGAAAAGAAGATCCATTCAGGATACCCATTTGGCCATTCTTATACATATCCAAAAATAAGGTAGGGTTGCTTTGTACGAAGGGGCTCAAAATTTGACTATCCTACTTCTTAGAAGTTTTTTTTGGACTGTTTACACCCAAATGCAAACAAACTTTCATTAGTAATTTCATCAAAATGAAAAAATATGAAATATCCTCTAAAGGGTTTTTATATACCCTCAAAATACAACCTTTCACCAATTTTTATAGATTTTTTATGGAGAGAAGAAAAGATATGGAATTTTCTTGTTCGCTTGAAACCCTAGGGCAGATTCAGACCTACTGTTAAAAAAAATGCTATAACTTTCTCTAAACTTAATAAAATTTAACCAAAACAAAACCAAATGAAAGCTACTCAATTATCTTTCCAACCATACCATGTCCAAGTCATACAAAGGTTGTACAGATCTGTACCATGTAAAAGAACAAGCATGTTATAGGAAAAATGCACAAATAACAAGAGTTTCATTTATCAAAACTTGAAATACATAATGTTTCCTCATCCTTTCATCATACTAACCTTTGTGTCGACCATATATAGAATTTTTAAAAATTTACAACCATTTTCTAATGGTTTTGAACCAAATTTTTAACTTACAACCATTCATATTCCAACCAAATTTTAATTTGACAATAAAATGCAAAAGTTTCTTTTTACAACATTGTGCAACTTTGACAATTTCTTACATCTAAACCCTAACTCACCCTTAATGACTCAAAACTGACTCAAACACATAGGACATGGTCTTAGAAGACCTTATTACATTCAATCAACTCAAACAAAGCAAAATATCAACTTTTTACCCGTTGAAGGCATGAAAGTATTGTGGGTGCCCTTGCACCAAAATCTGATTTTAACTTTACCACAACCAACAATGTCTAAATGAGAATCATCACCCAAGTACACCTTACCTCAATCACATTCTTCATATTCACAAAACCAATCTCTATTAACAGTCATATGAAAAGATGCACCTGAATCAATTAACCATGCATCATTACCTACACGAGTTGCCAAAGCTGGAATGAAAGTGTCACCATCTTCCTTCTCAGAATCAAAATCAAAATCAAATTTATTCCTTTTCTTCTTCTTTTATTCTTTGCATTCTTGACGAACATGTCCAAGCTTACCGTAGTTCCAACAAATAACTTTGGACTTTCCAAGAGATTTAGATCTCCCATTGGACTTGGATTTGTCATGCTTCTCATTCTTCTTACCTTTTTCCTTAGGTCTTTTAGGAACACTTAGAGCCTCCTTGGCAGTGATAGATACCTTCCTCCTTATCTCTTCAGAAAGAAAAGAACCCACCACATCTTTAGTCTTCAATATAACATAAGTACTCCCAATAGCCATAACAAGAGAATCCCATGAATCGGGCAAAAAATAAAGAAATATATGACATTTCTCCTCATCCATTTTGACACCAACTGATGCCAATTGAGCCACCAACATATTGAATGCTTCTAGGTGGTCTACCATTCGTCCACCCTCTTCCATTCTCAAGGAATACAACTTTTTTCTCAAGAAAATATTGTTCACTGAAGATTTGGCTTGATACATCTCACCAAACTTCTTCCATAGTTTTTGTGTAGAGGTCTCTTCATAAACATTAATTAAAACAAAGTATGCCAATCACAATTTGATTAGACCCTTGGCTTTATGGTTCATAACATCATATTAAGTAGCTTGAGTAGGATATACAAACCTTAAACCATTCTCATCAACATCATCCCATAGATCTCCATCTATCAACAGATCCTCCATCTTTAGCTTCCACATCTCAAAACTATTTCCAAAAAATTTCTCCACCTCTATTCTCCCTGATGAACTTGCCATCTGAAATTTCTTGTAACAAGATCACAAAGTGTTTTCTGCACAAGCTCCCACTCAAATCTGGATTAGTTCAAAAAACCCAACAACCCACAACTAAAACCAAAGGTTTGTAAGAAAGTTAAGGTAGCAGAACAATTTTCTACACTAATCTTGAGAGGAGAAAAATGCAAAAAATTATAGATCTTTAACAATTACAAAAACTTAAACATAAATAAACACAAACATCATGCATACGACAACACAATGATTTACGTGGGGAAAACCCTTTCGAGAGAAAAACCACACTCTGAAAGCCACCTAATATATTATTCAAAAATCAAAAGATTACAATATACTTGCAGAGAAAACTTATCACAGGAGTATCACCACTAGAGATTAAGAGAGAACACGACTGCTATTAGACTCTCATAATACACCCCCATCTACATACATCCCAACCGCTTATAACAAGCTTTTTTGGAAACTTCTAGAATTAGGATTTTACAAGGTCATTTTTCATTTGACGTGTTAACAAAAAAACCTTGACATGCCCATGGGAAAAAACCTTGACGTGTTAGCAGGAAAAAACCTTGACGTGTCAGTGGGAAAAAAAATTGACATGTTAGCAATTTTTTTTTGGAGCGATGCTTCGAACCCCATATCTTGCTACGAGTGTACAATATTTGCATGATCAGTTGCCACAAACTGACATACATCCTATCAATAATAAACCGTATATAATTGCAAGGTTGAGACACATTTTTCCAATAGGAAAATGGGGCAAGAGCCATAAGTAGCCAAGCTAAGGCTTGCAGTTCCTAAAAGGGGTCACTTGTAAATCCATATAAAAGACATTGTTGATGGCACTAAAGATCTTGGAGTCGCCTATATATAGACAATAAATCTACTTTATGATTAAAAAAAACTAGATTTGAACAAATACCCTTTCAAAAATAAATCTACTACTATTACTTTTGTGCTTTTTTAATGGACTTCATGTACACCCATAAAGGTTGAGTTAGTAATCACTTCTCAAATTAGGTAGGGAGTGATTATTATTGTTATTCCAATAAACACAAGACTCCATACAATTCTTAAGGTGCCTCAAAATAAAATTGTGTGTTAAGAGTTATATGCACCTTTTTTATGTATTTGATATAAAATGCATTATGATCTCCTTAAAGTAGATATGTAGCATTTAGTTTGGCCTTCATTTTATATTATTTATTTTATAGGGTGACTCATTTAGAGGTATTAATTTGCACCTCTTAAACTACCCTACGTTCATTGTAACACCTATTGACCTTTCAATGTATATTAATAAACTTTTCCAATTGAAAAAGCACGTGGGATACATAAGACTTTGTGAGTACTATTTTGCCTATTCAAAAAACTTTATAATTGAATATATTAATCATTTGACACGTTCTAATCACATGAAACCCATCCATTATAATTTAAAGCCAAATGTGGAGTATTTCACATGCTATATGACGTTGTTCCATAACCACCCCTTTATTTTATTTCAAAATAAATCTAAAATAATGGTCAAATTGTTAGGTAGACAATTTGACATTTAAGCTTTTTATTTTGGATTGCTTCTTAGACTAATAATAATAAAATATTATTATCATTATTTATATTGTTTACTTGGTTGATAGGTTTGCAATATAAGTACTTTTTATATTGTCTTCTTGGTTGGTATGATTATTATTATTAAACCCAAGATTGAGTTGTTGGTCCCTTCCATATTCTTCTAGGATTAAGTACTCTAAACATTAATTGCATTAAATCATAATAAAGGAAAGCATTAATTACTTATAATTTTTTATATTATGGTATTATTTATGTAGAGGGAGAAAGTGTATTTTATTTTTTATTTGTTTTAAATTATTTTGTGTGAAAGATTTATGATTTAGTTCTTTTGAAGTAATCATTGACTTCAACCTTTGAACCTCTTATTTTATTGTTTTAAATTTAATTCAAAATACTTTTCACACTTTTCAACACCATACACTTCTTAAACTAGATTGTAAGTGTGATCCTATCTTGTAGATTGGATTTTGGATATAATCACATCTTCAATTTCTAAAATTTAAATTTAAAAATAAGGGGTTTAATTTAATTGGTCAAAACATTGGGTTCTCATTGTGGAGATCCAAGTTCAATTTCCTATCTAGGAACATCTAATATGGAATTATATAAGTAGCAACTCTTGGTCTTCCATGGTTGGCTCCTAATTTGAATGTGGATTCTAAGTAAGCAGATTTTTAAGTAGCAACTATTGATCTTCCATAAATGATTTCTAGAATGTTTTCTTGTAAGGACATGTTATTAGTCTAATAATTTTTATTAGTTTCACATTGCTACTCATATGAATAGTATATTTGTAAACTATCCACAATATTAAAAAATCAAATTTAAACTTTTCTAGGCTATTTTTTAATGTAATAGTATATGAATAGTTACTTATTAGCATGTGCACTCAAAATTGCAATTATGTGGTTGTGTATTTAAATTTATTATTATATAATTTTTTTCATTAAAAATATCACATAAGAGCATCTTCTTGTACAAGAATTAGTCATCAATTGACATTAGATATTAAACATTAACAAATCACCATTCTTCAAACAGATATCTATTGAACCCAACTAACATCAAATAGTTGAAATCATGGTCCTTACATTATTTTGTGTGTGTTTAAGAGAGTTCTTTTATTCTTAACCTCCAATAATACTTGGATTTGAATCCTATATTCAATATGGAACTACTTAAACTATGTTTCCCTCCAGTTTTGGAGCAAGTACAATCTCAACATCTCACAAACCTATATCTTGCACATGTTATTTTAGCTATGAAAGATGCAATCATTGACACCATTATGATTCATAATCATTGAAAAATTCATCATCTATTCTACATAATTAATACCAAGAAGTATGCTAATCAATCAGAGTGGTATAATCTACAACTCAATACATAATGTTTTCACCTTAAACCCACCACAATAAAAACCATTGCTTCTCAAAAAGGGGTGAATGATTAAACTGTAGCCTTGTGTACAACCTTAGTCTCATATATTCATAGTTGTTGCTCTATTTAGCAACATCATTGGTGTTCTCACCTTTACCCAATGCATGCCACATAATATCAATACAATTTCACAAATCATTATTTTGTGCATCTCTATTTTGTGCACCACTACTTTGTGCATCATTCTCATGCACCTTTTCTCACTCACATAATGTGGCCCTATATATGAGTACAGGTGCTCTCGTCTAATTATCATCTAATTTGGCACCATGATCATCCAACATGTGGTTGCCTTTGTGCCACAAGTTTTGTATTCCAACTATCATGTAATTGGCAAACCTATGCTATAAATGAAACTATACAAGTTTGATAGTTGGTTCCATATTGTCCATAGATAAAATGTATTGTACAAATTGTACACCTATCATTACATCATCCACATGATAAAGTGCACTGGACATGCACAACACCTACCAATATAATTGTTAAGGCCTAGTTGATGGTCCACTTGTATAAATATTTACATTGTACAAGTTACATATGGAGAAAAGCTAACTAGTAACAATAACTAGCAACTTTGTTAAGTGCATATGATTGTATGTTCTTCTCATATGCAATACATTTACATTACAAAGTTCTTTGTGCTTATTAAATATGCATTTGTTTACTAATCTAGGGTCTCATTTCCATATTTTATAAATCAATCTGATTACATGTTAATTTGAAGATTTATCCTTTGATCCTTATGGGAATTAAAGATC
Organism: Sequoia sempervirens; assembly: GCA_007258455.2. NCBI lineage: Eukaryota > Viridiplantae > Streptophyta > Pinopsida > Cupressales > Cupressaceae > Sequoia > Sequoia sempervirens. Next base: position 44,266 of record VDFB02306071.1, read on the forward strand.
ACATAATTTGCTTGTATCAAATATTAGCATAATCAGCGATTGGCTCATCAACATTCAATACCATGTCCTATCTATTTTTCACTATTGGTAAGTTAATCTAGGGGCTTGACTCAAGGTTATGGAATTTTCATACTTCTAACACTTGCATAATAAGAACCTAATGATGCTCTTTAGCACCACCCTATTTTCTTAACACAAACATCACCTACGCAAATATTTTCAACAACTACTAAAATTGAGCTATCTAAGATGAAATTGCATTCAATGGACCAAACTACAAATATTATCCTATTCGAAACTCTAAACTTTAAAATCTTAGTCTCTTAGATTTTGATTCCAAATTCAATTTTATATTACAAATTTCTATTATAATATTACAACAGCCAAAATTCACACCCACCCATTTTCCAAATAAACTCTAATCCTTCCTACTTTTATTTATCATATATATATATATATATTAATCTAAACTACCTAATAAATGCCAACTCATCGCTTAATTCTAAGTGTAAATGCTATGATTAATTTATTTATTCCCTATTCAAACTTAATAAATGAAACGTAAGGTACGTTCCTATTTCAATGCATTATTATAACTATAATTCTGTGAATAAAGATGATACTTAAACTCAGCCTAGAGCGACATTTAAATTAAAAGACTGGTCTTTACAAGAATATTCTCTTGGCATCTGTCTTACCTTGCAAGATCAACTAATAATTTATAAAATTGTTTATAAATATAATTTAATTATTGGTAAGAGCAGCATTGACAGAGTTTTTTTAATTAAAGAATTTTAAAAAACTAAAAAATAAAAGAATATGTATGAAGTGATTGGTGGATTCGTAAGCTCTCTTGCTCAGAATAGATTCATATCTCCTCTACATTGTCCTTATTCGTACATACTGTCCCTCATAACTTTTCAATTGATTAAACTTAAGATGGAATTAAAAAAAATTGTTTATTTGCCTCCTCACTCAATTTTTTATTACTTAAATTGAAGCTTACAGCTGAAATTTCAGACCAAGCCAGTTATTCCTGGTGCTTGATTGATTATGATAAATTCTACTTGTCTATCTATCAAAAACAATTTTTAAGGAAGAGGTTGGTGGGTTAACATCAACCTGTCATGTTCTATCCTCGTCAATTGGCATCTATAAACCATTATAATCTACTTTGTAAGTATACAATCCATGGAAGATTCCTCTTACTGGATATACTATACCATCACCATTAGAGTAGTATGAATAGAGTATTTCTAATTGATTTTTATCTTGTAGTGTTCTTCACGTCAAAATTCTAGGCAATATTGCAGAATTAAATACATTATCAAGCTAAGAATTGGTCGTTGATAATTCTGTAATTTCATTCTTATATATGGAGTTTGAGAGCTTAATGTTGCAGTTTGAACATCTACACAATAATTATGGGGAGTTCTAACCTTTCTTTCAGTTCTATTATTTTCCTGATTCTGCTTGTATTTCTTGCAAAAGCACCTGCAACACAATCCTGGGGGAAAGAAGGACACTATATAACCTGCAAGATAGCTCAGGTATTTTATTGACTTACATATAAGGTTTTGCACTTACATGAATAGTGGATGGATGAATATTTATGAAGAAGATTTTTTGTGACTATTGGTTTTGCAACTGAAAAAATGCAGCCACTTCTAAGTGAAGCAGCTGCAAAAGCAGTTCAGGAATTGCTTCCAAGCTCTGCTGAAGGAGATCTGGCTTCTGTCTGTTCATGGGCTGATACAGTCCGTTTTAAGTACCGTTGGGCAAGTCCCTTACATTATATCAATACTCCCGGTGTTTGTAACTACAAATACTCTCGTAAGTTGTTTCATATTTTATGTTTTTATTCTATATGCATATTTATATAAACAAGTGTGTACATTAACTGCAAGCTCAACTAATTGTGAGTGTCTCCTTCCGGATTTGGGACATGGACTAATTGCCTTCCGTGGATCCGTTTATCTTTAGCATTTGTATCGGGCATTAATAGGTTGATCTTTAAGTGCAATAGTAAACGTGTTCCAACAAATGGTATCAGAGTTGTGGTTGCGGGTTCGAATCCCTTGGGTGACACTGAGGGGAGATTGTTGGACTAATCGCCAGCATCTCCCTTTGGATTTGAAACATGGACTAACCCTTCCTGTAGATCTGTTTGTATCAGACGTTAGTAGGTGATCTTTTGACGCAACGACAAACATGTTCCAACATTACAGCTCAGTATTAAAAAATATAGATGATGATCATAGATTTAATTTTTCGTGCACAAATTGAAGACAGTTCATTAGAACTTCACTTGGCAAGTCCCTTCCTCCCTCGAATAAAAACTGGAAGGTCCTTGGGGCTTGCACTAGGATAATCAAACATTAGCCCTTTGCATAGATTCTAATCACAAGAAATATTTATATAAACAAATACATGATGTATTTATATCAATACTAAAGAAGTTTTTGAAGGCCACATCAATGTACCAGTAGTATTAACCTAGTTTAGGTATTTAACATTAGAATGAAAGATTTGGTTTCAATGCGTGCAAGCAGGTGACTGTCATAACGACAAGGGAGAACAAGACATGTGCGTTGCAGGAGCTATCAACAATTATACAGCTCAGTTAACAACTTATAGGGATTCTTCATCAGAAGAGACATGTAAATTCAAAACAAATTTGATTGTTAATGTTTTGAGTTATTCTTTAGTGCTTCAAGTTGTTTCTTTTTTCTTCAATAATTGAAGTGGAATATTTTGGGCAGATAATCTGACAGAAAGTCTCATGTTCCTGTCCCATTTTGTTGGAGACATTCATCAGCCTTTGCATGTGGGGCTTGCTGATGATGAAGGGGGGAATACAATACCAGTACGGTGGTTCAGGAGAAAATCTAATTTGCACAAAGTATAAATACATTCCTCATTCTTATCATTGCTAGTTTGCATAAACATTAGCGTTGGAGTTGATTGTTCTTTTCTTTTCACTTAACAACAGGTGTGGGATTTTGACATCATAGATGAATCAGAGAAAGAATTTTTCGATCGAGATGTGAAAATCATGATAGACGATCTTCTAAGAAATATCACAGTATGTGATGTATACCATTTCATGGTCATACTTAAATCAAATTCTGGTTAAAAGAGTTGAATAGATTGAAGACCTAATGCAGGAGATCTGATGGATAGTTGCAGGCATTAGAAAAGTTAAAGCTAACTTTTGGGTATCTTAATTTGATGGATGTAGGAAGGATGGTCAGATGAGGTTCCTGCATGGGAGAAATGTGCAAGAAACGCCAAAGTTTGCCCAGATGGGTAAGTAATACAATTACTGGAGAAAATAATATGAATTGATACTGAATTTTTTGAAATAAATCTAAAAAATCTTATGCTTGGATTATTATGAACAGGTATGCATCGGAGAGTATAAGTTTAGCTTGCAAATGGGCTTATAAAGATGTCACTGCAGACACTGTTTTGCAAGGTAATAGCAGGTTTTGTCAGGTGAATAGTTTCTAATTGGCCTTTTGATTTAAAGCAAACTAAAGGATTTTGTAACTTGGCAGATGATTATTTCCTCACTCGGTTGCCAATAGTAGAAAAGAGACTTGCTCAAGGAGGTGTAAGACTTGCTGCAATACTAAATCGAATTTTTGATTCGAGTTTTGAAATGAGAGGCTCTGCACAATCCTCTTGAAATATCTCTCCTCTCATGGAGCAATAAAAAGCTTGTGCTTGGTGAATAGAAAGAGCATAATTTTTATCAGCATACTCAAATTTGTTGAGCTTGCACTGAAACAAATTGTGGATGAGTGCCCACCTTATTAGTGTTAACCAGGAACTATCATGACATGACATTTGTCACATATAATTCGTAAAGAAATGAAGCATGCAGACACCCAAATCTTCAGCGCAATTGGTGAATTTGTGATGCATGCAACGGTTAATCTATTTTCATGTGCTGTGTTTTTGGACGGTGTTTTCTTTTTGCAGTGATTAGGCTTTTCTGTGTTTTTGTCTGGCTGTTTCCTGTGATCTTTGCGCCAAGAGGTTTATATATAGGAGGATCCGGAGGGGGTCGTGGGGTCCTTTGCCTTTTTCTTCAAGGTGATAAGGCTAAACTTATAGTTATGAAAATGTTCTTAATTTGAATCTTATGTAGGCTGTGCCTGATAACAGAGTTAATAATTGTGCCAAATCTAATGGTTATTTGTAGAAGAGTGAAGGTTTTCTAGTTCTAAGTTATTAATCTTTGAGGTTATATTTATAAAAACATGTTATGATTTGTAAATTTATGGGCTTTAAAGTCACATTGTTTTTTCTTTAAAAAAATTGGGCACGTTGTACTTGGCAACTAGACAGGGATATTATTTTAGCAAAAAATGGTTTCTTCTTTGTGGTATTTTTGGAATGATTGATCAAAATTTAGCTTTTGAGGAGGACCTTATTTTCATAATCAAGTTGATTTATTCATTAAACATGGGTTTGATCTAGTTGAAGAGCTCTCGTCTAATATTTTGATCTAGGTTCATCTTCTTCATCTTTTGATGGAATTTTGGAGACCAGATATTTTGCATTATATTGCAGTCATTTTTGGAAAAACTTTGGTAGCTTTTCATTGCATGTTGGTGTTTGAGATGAATGTAATTTCTTATGCTCATATTTGTTTAAAAATTTATCTTAATAATGCTCTTCCTAATTTTATAGACATTAGATTAGGAAGTATGCATTGGATTTAACAACTAGACTATAAAGTTCTTCCTTTAGATGTTGTGTACGTCATGTGTATGGGCATTTCCAGAGAAATTGTCCAAAGACAAAAATAAATGCTATTCACCCACTACCAATGATGGCTAAAATTATTACAAAATGGAAAGCCCCAGCTCATGTAGAAGGGCCTAACTTAAATGGGTTTATTCCAATGATGTATTGTAAAAAACGAAGAAATGGGATACATAAAAAAAAGACTTACCAAAGGGCCATTTAATAATATATTTGATATTTTATAGAATTTTAAGGATATTGATTCTACTTTAGTTTGAAAGAATTTTTTAATCAAGATTTGGTACTCCCTAATTCACCTTGCTCCCACTCCCAAAAGCTCAAAGTCTAAGTGATGTATAGATTATACTTGGGGAAGGGACTCTTCTTTCTCTAAGTCAAGATGATGGATCAAGTGAACATCATGGAATTGATTTAAATATTGTAGTTCCAATTTTGATAGTCATTACATTTGAAAATTCTATAGATTGTGTGATACTAGAAGCCCTTCACTATATTGGTGCTAAGGATGGAACTAAGGGTATTATTAAGAAGAAAAATCTTGCTCCATTGGGAATCCAACAATATTAAAGATATGGTATGGATAATGTCTCCAAAGCGGGGAGAAAAGTGATAAAAAATAAAGTGAATATTATAAGGGAAACACTAGTTGAATCTCCAGGGGTCATTTGCATTTTAGATTCTCACTTTTTTATTTCTCAATAATGATAGTTTTATCATGGAATGCTATGGATTTGGGAAGAACCCCTCATCAAAAGTTTGTTTGAGAACTTATTAGGATTCATAAGTCTGATATTATTTTATTTCAAGAAATTAAACTCTTTATCGAGGAAACGTTAACTATTTCTACTATGCTCTAGAAAGATAACAAGTGTTAGTGTTTAAGAGATAAGAATTTTGTGGGAGGGATAACTTGTTTATAGGACCCCATTGGATTATATCTTCCACTTGGTTAGTGAGTAAACATTCTATTTCTTTGGTGGCCACCTATTTTGATTAAGATAGACCTACTTTCTTATCTAATATTTATTCTCCTACAAATTTTAAGGCAAGGTCTTCTTTTGGTTGTATATTTGGTTTATTTAATCCTTATTTTCTTATGTTCCTTGAATCTTGATTGGGGAATATAATATCATTCTTACTCTTAACAAGAGAGGCTTGAGTTAGCTAGACCATTCTTCAACTTTGTTTTGAAATATATATTTTTCTTTTCTTAATCTTGTATATGTTAAACCAAATAGTGGTCTCTTCACTCAAAATAATACGATATGAGGTTTTTCTTCTATTTCTAAATGGATTGATAATTTTTTTTATTGTTGGATTAGGGATAACTAGGCCACTTCTAAATATTTTCATGGAAGGGTTCAAAACACTAGCCTATAAAGCTAACTTCATCTCATTTATCTATCCTAAAGAAGCCTCACATTCAAGTTTTAGTTAATGTGGCTTCGTGATCAAGCTATACATCTGAATATGGTAGTATGGTGGTTGGATGGAAATCCCCCTTTGGTACCACTATGTATTCATTTTTTAAAAGGATTCAAGTTGTTATACTCAAGCTTAAATAGTGGAACAAATTTTGTTATGGTAATATAATTTTTAGGTTGAAGAAATAGGTGCAAGAAAGAGTGAATAATATTAATTTTCAGATTAGAGAATTTGAAATGATTAGTGAAAGAATTTTGGAGGACTCTTCTGTTTCTAAGAAATTCATGAAAGGGAAATTTGAGAGGAGATTTTTTGAAAGAAAAAATCTGGGTGATCCCATAATACTGGTTTACAATTTTTGGGAGATCTTGATTTTTGCTGAAATCAAATATTTTTAGAAAATATAATGATTTAAGCCTTGAAAAGTTCCATTTAAAGGATTCCAATTGAGGATGGTTTAATCAAACCACCTTAGATCAAACCCCCTTGGATAGAACCCCACTAGTTTTAAACCATACCTATAACAAAGTCTCCTTTACACCTATCAAAATACCAATAAAAAACCACTTTTGATTTACCTTTTGGGGGATCAAATGAATTCATTTAAAATGTATTTTTTGTAAGTATGTAGTCTTTATTATAAGCTTCTCAAAAAGTATAATTTTAAATAAATTTAATTTGATTATTATATTTATTTCTTATTTCTTATGAATGTAGGCTTTTCATCAAATATCAAGCTCTCTGTTCTACACATGTGGAAAAATAGTAGATTATCAATTTTTTTTTGAAAAATATCTACGCACTAGATATTAATGTCCTTGATCCAACAAAAAAAATACAATTGAGTTTCGATACATATAAAAAAGTTATGTGTTAGCCAGTAAACCTATGTTTGAATTGTAACTGGTCTGACTTCAAAACTTAATTAAGAAAAAAACATTCAATAAAACACTATGAAACTAATTGCATGCATTAGATATCGTAGTTACAAATCAAAATTCAAAAAAATTAGAATTTTATCCTTCATAGAAAAAAAGTTATATGTTATCCAGTAACGCCACTCTTTAAAAATGGTGTTTACTGTTAAAAACTAGTTTTTTAAGGAGATAGAAAAAGAAGTGCAATCTGATTCCAAAATTTTTGGAAAAAATATATTTAGAATCTACATAAAAAATGTCACAAATTACTAGTTTGCATCATCTTCAAATTCCTCACGGTTTAGCCGCTATAGGTTCTCGAAAGTGAACATTTAGTTAAAAAAAATTAGTTCAATGTCCAGTTTGGCCAAAAATTTTAAACCAGTATTATGGGATCACTTATCTAGAATTAATTAGCTCTAGGAGGGGGATCAAAACACCTCCTTTTTCAATAATTTAGTTAAAGAAAAAATTATTAATGTTATCTCATCTATCATTTCTCTCAAATAATTCATCTTTATTTGTCTCAAGAGATTAATAGGGAATCAACTCATCATTCTATTCATTGTTTAAAGAAAATAGTCCTATTGTGGCAGGGAAGGAAAAGTTTATCTGAACTTGCATTCCTTTTTTGGTTACTAAGGAAATGGATGATCTTCTTATGGAGCCTAATAATCTTGAGGAATTAGAAAAAATAATTTTCCAAATTGAGGAAGGGGAGTCTCTTGGTTCTAATGGCTTTCCTATTAAGTTTCATCACCAATTTTGGTACATCTTAAAGAATGATCTTTTAGATGTTAGGTTGAAATTTTAAACTAATAAGCAGTAGCTTAAAGCAATTAATTATACTTTAATGGATTTGATCCTATTGAAAGTGGGGGCTAACTCCTTTGATGTATTTTTCCCTATTGCTCTCATCATTATCAAACTTATTGTTGATCACCTAAAATATATCTTGAAATATTTGATATCATCAGAGTAGGAGGGCTTTGTGAATGGGCATGATATTCCTAACAATATTTTTATTTCTTTAGAATCCATTCATTATATGAAGTGCTCAAGGATAAATCTATGTCTATTAAGATAGACATGTCCAAGGCTTATGATGTAGGGTTATATGGTCCTTCCTCAAGAACATATTATATACTTTTGGTTTTTGTTTAAGGTGGATTGATTGGGTCATAAGTTGTGTTGTGTTTTCTTCCATTTATGTTCTTATTAATATAAATTCATCTTCTAATTTTTTAGATTCCAAAGGGTTGTGACAAGGTGATTCCCTCTGGGTGCTGTTATAATAGTGGTTTACAATTCCTGAGAGGAACGAATTTTAGCTGAAATCACATATTTTTAGAAAATATAATGATTTAAGCCTTAAAAAGTTCCATTTTAAGGATTCCAATTGAAGAGGGTTTGATCAAATCACCTTAGATCAAACCCCCTTGGATAGAACCTCGCTAGTTTTAAACCATACCTATAAATGCGTCTCCTTTACACCTATCAAAATGCTGATAAAAAATCACTTTTGATTTAGCTTTTGGGGGATCAAATGAATTCATTTAAAATTTATTTCAAATGATTATGGTATTCCTTAGAAAAAGCTATCCAATGAATATAATTTTAATATGTTTTGGTTTTGTTATGTATTTGTTTTTTAAGTTTTATTAAACATAGGTTTTTCATCGAAAATGAATTTCTTTGTTCTTCACATGTGGAAAAATAGAATATTATAAAAAAAATTGAAAAATATGAGTGCACTAGATATTGAAGTCCTTGATCCAACAAAAAATTAAATTAAAATTTGACATATACAAAAAAGTTAAGAGTTATACGAGTGTCATCCGAATTGTAATTGTTTGACTTTGAAACTTGATTAAGGAAAAAATATTCAATAAAACTATCTAACCAAGTGGAAGCACTAGATATCAGAGTTACAAATCTAAATTTGAAAGAATTATAATTTTATCCTTCATGGAAAAAAAGTTATGTGTTATATAGTGGCCACTTTTAAAAATGTTGTTTTCGAAAAAATCAATTTTCATGGAAGATGGAAAGAAGTGTAATTTGATTCCAAAATTTTGAAAAAATATTTTTAGAATCTACAGACAAAATTTGATGAGACTCTAGTTTGCACCATCTTCAAATTCCTCACAGTTTAGCCGCTATAGGTGCCCGAATGTGAAGATTTAGTTAAAAATAATAATTTCAGTGTCTAGTTTGGCCAAAAATTGTAAACCACTATTATGGGATCACCCCTCTCCCATTATCTCTTCATCCTTATTGTAGGAGATTTGAGAATGCTATTCACCAAAGAGTTAATCAGGGTATTTAAGGATGTTCAAAGTGGCTAGAAATCTTGACTCTAATTCTCATCTTCAATTTTTGGATGATATTATTTTAATGCGTGTTTATAAAATCCAAGAGGCTATCAATTTCATAAGTGCTTTGAATATGTTTTTGGTAGCTTATGGACAACAATTTAATGAGGATAAGTCAAATATTTATTTAATTAATAATTATTTGGTCATTAAAGAAATAATTGCCATTATCTAACATTTTAAGATTGGGAAGCTTTCCTTGCATTAAATCTTGGTATTCCTTGGTCAATAGGTCTTCCTAATCATCTTTAGTGCAAGATAATTCTTGACAATTTTAGAATGTGGGTCTTACTAGAATTTTTTATGGTTGCCTTTTGATAGACATCTTACCCTACTAAAATTAGTGTTGTGATCTCTTCCTATTGTTGACGTTCCAAATGGCATAACAACAATTAAATAGAATATTACTACTCTGTTTCTCCTAAAAGAGAAAGATAACACATGGATACCTTAGCTCCCAAGGTCTTTGTAGTTGGTTCTCAACTGTGCTGATGTTCCTCAGTGGTCAATGTAACAGTAATGTTCAAGGGGCCTGCTGGTGTGAGCTTTTGGGTTGTTCTAAGATCAAACATGAATTTAAACCTACTCTAACCAGGGGCTTTTAAAGAAACAACAAAAGATAGATCAGAGCTTTAGGACAGAAAAGAATAATAATTCACCTATCTTAACCAGACTTCTTATCCTTCAAGGAATTGTAAACTAAAACTACAGAACGAAATTAACTTGTGATTGACACACAGTTTCATTCATTTACAGTGCTGATTTCAATAACATATTGCAAGTTATCATTTAAACAAAACATTAAAGTAAGACCTCAATCCTTGAAAAATTCTCAAAATCAAATGATTAACTCAAGATAAATACCATTCTGGAACACAATATGAAGTAGATTCGAATCTGGTTGATTCTACTATTGGTGAGACATATAAGCAACATTTACAAATCTGGCACAATCACCAGTGTACAGAAAACCCGTGTCTTTAGACTGCTTCCACCTACATTAAGGAAACTGGAAAGATACATTACTTTCTATGTTGAATCTAACTCCTATCCTTAGAAGACAAAAGAAGCTCCCTTTACTAAAACATGATGTAGTTCTATCTCCTCTATCTCTGCTAACTATTTCTATATGTATTCTAAAACTTCTACTTCTGACCTTTTTTAACTTCTAACCCTTTACAAAGAGGCAAGAATGCCATTTTATACACCATCTCCTAAAAAGAATGTCGGCCCCTATTTTAGGGTTTACAAAATATCCGTCCATTGTAGGAGGGTCGGCGTCTAGATCTTTTGAAGAAAGTTAGTTCTGCATTAAATGTGAGTCCCTGCTGTCCATGTCGGTGAAGATATTATCCCCTGGAATGATCTCAGATCTTTTGCAGCTTATAGCATTAACTCCTATGCCTCCGTGTCCATCTTTGAACTCCAGCGGAACCGCTTTGAATGCCCTAAAATATCACCATTAATGTCGAGCTACCCCTGTCAGTAGACACCAGCTAGTATTATGACTCACGACTTCCTTCTTCTTCCTTGGCTCTCTTCCCACTCGAGATCAGTCTCTCTACAAGTTGTCGGCGAGACTAACTTCCTTCGCCCAGAAACTACATCGAAGTCACGTCCTTCCCCCGAGAGCTCACTTCACTTCAGGGAGACTTTGCCTATCGGCGAGACGTTACACCGCACTCAACATGCTACACCAAGGGCATAAAATATGTCGGCGGGACTCTATCGGGTCGGCAAGACCTTCCGCCGAAGTTTCCTTCCTTCGCCAAGATACTACGAGTCGGCAAGAATTTATTCCTTCGGCCAGACATCACGTTGAACTCAGATCCTTTGGCGAAACTCCCTCGAGAGATATCTTCAGGTGAATAACTCGATCCTGCAAAATAGATCCCTCCATTAGTTCTCAAAGGTAAATAAAATATATCATTACTTATTATGTCTTTAATTTCATCAAAAAGAAACACAACTTCGAAAGAGGCAGAAGTGGGACCAAGACAGAACTAGAAAAAACACCCATCTTCAAAACCGGTGGAGGCGTAACCAAAAATGGACCGGGACAAGGAGGCAAAATCGGACGAATCCCAATGGAACCGAGATCGGGACAAAATAGGACCCAGAAACGAAATCCCTCGCCTTTAAAACCGGTGGGGGTGGGGCCAAAAAGAAAATCAGAACCGGGACCGAAGTCGGGACAGGAACGAGTCACAAAAATAATCACAATTTCCTAGTTCATACCCCGTCTCGGCTCTGCGTCCGCGAAGGAAACCAAAACACAAAGGATAGGGAAACAAACACCGGTAGGGTCAGAGCAAAACTGATCCCGGGCGAAGCACAACGGGGGTGGGGGCGGAACCAAAACTGGTCTGAGACCGGGACCGGGGAAGGAAAAGAAAACAAAACTTGGAAGGAATTCCAAGTTCGGTTTCTGATCCGGTTCCGGTCCCACCAAAACAAACCAAAACGTGAAGGGAAAACCTGACGACAAAGAGAGAGAAAGGGAAAGGCGGAGTCGGGGCAGGGATGGAATCCGAACAAGAAACTTTAACAAAGTTTAACATTCTAATTCAGACCCGGACCGGCTCCGAGAAAGAACGAAAGACGAAGACAAAGAACCGTCAGAACGGGAACCAGGGAAGGAACAAGACCAGGACTTGGAAAGAATTTCCAAGTCCGGTATTGGTCCCAGTTCCGCTTTTGACAGAACTTAAAAGAAAAAATGCCTAAGGCAAAAAACCAAAGGCCAAAGGGAAAAGAGAAAAAGGGGGGACCCAATTTGTTCCAGAATAAAATGGGGTGGTTATGCAAGGCATAGCAAATGGCGACTCGACTGGGAAATGGTTTAACCATTTTCAAGAAACCGAAGGATTCAGCTACCTAGAATCTCTGGTTTATGAACATCACAACTTCAGTTGGGTTAGTTTTTAACAAGCAAGGTTGAGCTAGAATCTCAAATGTAAATCAACACTGGCTACTCCTAAATCAATGTGTGTGCTTCATTGTGCATCATTCTTTTATAAAGTTTTCTCGATCTTTCAGACAACAATGTGCAAGATTTGAGCTACATAAGTTGATTCCCTTTAACTATTGTGCAATGATATCCTGGGCATTGCTCCGCTGCCAGTCAGGCATTCATAGCCCTGATGGAGATACCTCTGGTTTCCTCACAACATTGCTCTACTGCCAGTCTGGCATCCATAGCCCCAGTAGAGATACTGGAATCACCCATTCGTATTGAGTCTTCTTTTTTCTTTTGAATAGTTCTCTCAGAGTTTCAGATATTTCATTCATTTCCTTTTCAATATGTCAGATGTTTAACATCCGATATGGGTTGAAAACTACCATGGATCTCATAACAACAATTAGGAGATTGAAATTTTCACTCAAATCTTACAACATTATCACCCTAAGACAAATATACCCTTACAAGAGGAGATGATCTTGATGATTTGTGATAGATTCAGAGGGAGCTAATGAAGGTTATTTACTTTATACCTTGTTTTCAAGACCTCCCACAACTCTTATTGGCAATGAGCATAAAACAAAAGTTTAGGAGAAAATCATCCAATCAACAAATGTGAAAATATCTAAACCACTTCTCTCCTATCAACCAAAGTATGCATCAGATAACAACCCATCACTTCAAGATGGAAGGAAACAGATAAACCCCAAAGAACAAAACAAAAACAGAAACTAGGAGAACAAAGGAAACAAAAAGACAGAAAGAAAGGACAAACAGACAAACAACAAATTATTTACAAAGAAAAGAGCAAATTACTTACACAAAGAGCAACAAATTATTCACATAAAGAATAGAGTTATTTACACACATAAATTATTTACAAGAAAAAAATATTTACACATATGTATCACCCAACAAAAGTACCAACTTCATGACTCAAAATAGTGTTTAAGAAACTGTCCATTGACAGGCAAGGGCATAGGTTCTCTAGTTAAACTACTCAATCAGAAACCATTTTCCCCTAGGATCTCTGCAACTTGATAAGGACCTAGCCAAAGTTTATCGAATTTCTGGTGACTGGCCTTCTTTTCACTGGCTTTATCCCATAACAACACAAGGTTTGATATCCTAAAAGCCTTGATTTTGGCTCTTTTATCAAACCAACGCTTGACCACAGCCTGGTGCCTAAAGAATTGTTGCAAGTCGTCATCTCTCTGTTGTTCTAATTTCAATAAGGCAGCTAACCTTACTTCTATCCTACTGTCACTAGAGTAGAATTTCTACATGAACTCAGGGATAGGTATTTGCAGATGGATAGGGAACACAGGCTCTTGGCCATATACCAACTTGAATGGTGAGGTTTTTAAAGCAGCCTTAATCCTAGTCCTATCTGCCCATAATGAAAATCTCAGCTGGGTATGCCGGTCTCTAGGATTGTTTTCTAATAGTTTCTTAATTACCTCTAAGATATTCTTATTGGTTGATTCAACAACTCCATTGCCTTGTGGGTAATAGTTTGAGGAATACTTCAAGGAAATTTTGTGATTATAAGCCCAAAAAATAAACTCAGCAGAAGAAAAGGCAGAGCCATTGTCACATACCAAAGCGAAGGGTATCCCAAACCTAGTGGTGATACATTCGGTGAGGAACTTGATCACTACCTCTATTGTGCTGTTCTTGCAGGGTATAGCCTCTATCCACCTTGTGCAGTAGTTAGTAGTAGTCAAAATAAACTTGTGTCCTACAGAAGATTTTGGGTTAATTACCCCAATGAAATCCAGTGCCCATTGGGCAAATGGCCTTACCTCATAGACGGGCTGCAATGGCATGGCTGCATGGCACTCTTTTGATGCAGAAATCTAACATATGTGGCATGTTCTCACATGCTGATGGGAATCTTTGAACACGCAAGGCCAATAATAACCAGATTTGAGGATCTGGTGTGCCAATGAGTCTGTAGACCCATGACCTATGCCATGTTTCCCATGAAACTCAAAGATCACATGTTTAGCCTCTTAGTGATCAAGGCATCGTAGGTACACTCCAAAATTCTTCCTATATAGCAACCCTCCTTTGAGCATGTAATGAGAACTCTTCATTCTTAGCGCTCTCCTTTGAGTTGCATTCATTCCCTCTAGACACCAGTTATTGAGAATAAAGCAAATGGTATCAGCATACCAAGGGTCGTTAGAGAAAGACTGGGTCGTATATTGCTGACATATGATGTTGTCGCCAGCGTTTGCCATGGACTAAGACAAGCCTGTACCCCTGACTAGTTTCATCGGGTGTATCTCCAGATCGAATTCTTGCAAGATGGCCATCCATTTACCTCTTCTTTCTCCTAGCTCGCTCTGCATAAGTAAAGACTTCACAACAGTGTCAGGAACTACAATAATGATTTGGCTCTAGAGAATGTAATGTCGGAACTTCTTGACAGCCCTGACTAGCACGAAAGCTTTCTTTTCAAGAGGTGGGTACTTCACCTCAGCATTCTTGAATGGAGAACTCATGAAATCAATCAGTCTCTCCTCTGCCTCCTCTCTTCGTTGAGTTAATACAGTTGCGCAGGAATGTTCATGAGCAAAGAATAGATATAAAATGGTCTCAAGTAGTTGGGGCTAGTGAGAACGGGCGCTTCTAAAATGGATTGCTTAATTTGTGAAAACGAGGCCTTTGCCTCCTCAGTCCACTCTATTTTAGCGTCTTTCTTCATCATTTTGTTCAGTGGTTTCACGATTTCTGCAAAGCCCATGATAAATTTTCTCACGAAGTTGATATTTCCGAAGAAAGATCTCATCCCTTTCTTGCTTCCTGGCATAGCTATCTTGAGGATGGATTCCACTCGATCTAGGTCGATCGATATTCTCCTTTATGAAATTATATGTCCCAAGAGCATTCCTTCAGAAACCTCGAATATGCACTTGTTGGGATTCAGGGAGACGCCATATCGGATGCATCTTTCAAGAACCTTGGCCAAGTCCATGGCGTGGTTCAGTCTATCCTTAGAGAATATTGTCAAGTCATCCATGTAAACAATGATGCACTTTCCAATTAGATCCTTGAATGCTATGTCCATTGTGCTTTGAAAAGTTGCCCTGGCGTCTATCAGACCGAATGGCATCCTCTTGTATGCAAACGTTCCCCACTTGGTAGTGAAGATTGTCTTCATCCTATCTTCATAATTAACCATTACCTAATTGTATCTAGAGTATCTGTCTAGAAAGGATATCATCTGAGATCCGTTGACAGTCTACAAGACTTCGTCCAAAGAAGGAAGTGGGTAATTATCCTTTTCTGAAGCTTTATTCATATTTATGAAGTCCACACATAGCCTAATCTCTCCGTTTTTCTTACGAACTGGAACTAAGTTGGCCACCCATGTTGAATGGCATATAGGGAAAATTATCCTTGCAGAAAGCAATTTCTAAACTTCCTTCAGGATCAGCGGCTCAATCAGGGCGTTGACAGGGCACTATTTTTGTTGAAATGGCTTGGCTTTGGGCTTCAGAGGGATAGTATGAGTCATCACAGAAGCATCGAATGTCTTTGGGTCTTCATATTCCCAGGCTATTGCAGTAATATCCTTCTTCAGTGCCTTTAGTATATCCTTTCTGATTGCTTCAGGGGATGCTTTCCCTATGTAGATATTCCTTTCAGGACCCGAATCGGCTAGGTTAACCATTTCATATTCGCCTCCTTTATCTTCAGCCGATATCTTTTCTCGAGCCCTTGGGTTTGAGTCAAAAATTCTTTCTAAAGCAACCATTCCCTTGGGAATGTTGTTATTCTTTAAGTTGAGGACCCCTTTTGTATCACATTCTTCAGGGTTCCAATCCCCTTGATCTCTATTGGATTCATCAATAATTTTCCCCTCAAAAACATCTGAGCTTGCTAAGAAAGCTAGAATATATCGGTCATCATCAAAGACTTGAAAGTTCGTGATATTATTAGGAACTGCAGGGGTGGAAATTAATTCCACTAAGAATTTCTTGAGCTTGGAGCCTTGCATAGGTTCTAGGGTAATTGCAGCTACAGCTAATGAATCAGCTATATGATTTTCTTCTCTACGGATTAAGCTAATCCCAAAGGCATCAAAGTCTTCGATTAGGTTCCATACCCTGTTTCTATATGCTGCCAGCCTTTTATTGTGATAGGTGTACTGGCTGCGTACTTTCCTGATAACTATTTTTGAGTCTTCCCTTACCATCAAGGCAGTGACCTTCTTCTTATGTGCAAACATCAGTCCCCGTGCCAAAGCTTCATATTCTGCTATGTTGTTTGTGCATTCAAATTGCAACCTGTAAGAAGCAAAGAAGGTTTTCCCTTTCGAGCTGGTTAAGTCAATCTCAACACCATAGCCTGTCTTAGATTTGGATCCATCGAATGTGAGGGTCCATAGCTGATCGTGAGCTGGGGTTGGTCCTTTTGAGGTCATAGTGGGCACTTGGGTAGAATGAGCCAGGGGTGGGACTACTTGATCTTTTACATTAGATATAGGGAATAGGCGTTCAACCGGTTCCTCAGGTGTAATTTCCAATTCTGGTATAGATATTTCATATAATATGTGGCTATCCTTCTGATGGTTAGTTGTATCTTTGGTTAACCCCCCAGGTTTTGAGGTATTTGTTAGTGTGGGGATGTCAACTAAACCTTGGGGATGTTCCTTATCGATATGCTGATTTGGAAATGTGTCTGGGGTAGGTTCAATTTGAGAAGGAACTTCCTTTGAAGGTATCCTATCTCTGGTTAACATTATCGCTTCCTAGGCTTCAAACGAGAAGTGATCTACGGCAGTCTCGGGGTGACTTGAGCTAGCATCCTTAGCTTGGGCAACATGATTTAAAATGTCAATGCAGGGTTGGCAAGTCAATTCAAAATGATTTTGGTAATGTATCCTACACCAATTAGGGAGTAGAAGATTCTATAGATCAATATCTTCCCCTAAGACTAGCTGATCTTGTTGCAGCTTCCTAATCAATGCTTGTTGATTTTCATTAATTGTGGGGTTAGGGAACTTTGGTATTGGCAGTCCTTTAGGATCCTGAATAGAAAAGGTTAAAATTTCATCTCTTTTGTAAACCCCTATCCCAGTTTTGAAATAGGCTACCTCATTGGGGCAATCATATTCCATGATGATATGCTTGAGGCGAGGCTCACTTTCAATCCTAATCTGAGTAGGAATCCCTCTCCATGGTAGCCACATATGTGAAAAGTCAAGGGAAAGATATCCCCCTAGACTTTTCATCAAATCTCTACTCAGTAGCATACCATAGGTCTCGGGAATGTATTCTACTTGAATATCTATGTTGGTTAGGATCCTAGGGTTAGATCCTACTTGCACATGTATGTTCCTCAACTCTCCCACCACATTAACCTCCATTTTTTCAAGTTGAATGACCTTCTTATTCATTTGAATGGGGTTTAATCCTAATTTCTGGCATACAGAAAATGGCATGACATTGCCAGAAGCCCCAGAATCCAACAAACAATTATTTAGGTTCTTCCCACAAATCCTTAAACTCAAAAGGAATGGTGGAGTACCTACCTTGTTTCTGTACAAGGCTGCATTCACATCCCCAACAGGTGCCACCTTGTTCTTTCCTTTTGATTTGTCAGCTTGCTCCAAAACTTTTAGCACTATCTCCCTTTGAGCAGGGCACCACTTTAAGATGTCAAAATATGACAAAGAAGATTTTTGTTTCTGCATCTCAGAAACAATATCAAATTCTATATTATAACTTGGATTACTTTTGAAAACACCAGAGGGATTACCCTTATTATGGAAGTCAGGCGGGCCTTTTGGTTGAAGAGGGTTATTATCAGCACTTTGATTTGGAGGCACCATGTGATTAGGTGGCACTGATGTAGTGAATGGACCCTTACTTTGATTTCTCAGGAAGTGTCCTCCTTTTGACTGAAAGGCTTGGGCATCATATGAATCTTCCTCTGGTTCATTCTCCTCTTGCCTTGGGAATGAAGGTTCCTCCTCAAAGATGTCATAAGTCATTGTTGTATCTACTAAGCCGCCTTCTTTGTGAGGATTCCCTTGGAATGTTTGGGCATCTACCTACGCTATCTTGACAACTTTCTCCATTTCAGGGCAATTCACCTCAGAATGGGTTGCAGTATCATGCAGCTTGCACCAATTAGTCATAAAGTTGAGGTCAGCCACATTTGCAGTATGTGATCTCTTCTCATTAGCTTGGTAGTTGTGCGAGACTCCACCATTGTTGGGCCCTGTATTCCATTGTCTGTTGTTATTTGGCCTTTGGTTGTATCCTCTATTTTGATTTTGATATCCTTGGTTAGAGGAGTTTTGGCCTTGATAACCCCTTTGGTTGTAATTGTTATGATTCTGATAAGTACCCTGATTGTTGCTGTTTTGATTAGGGTAGTTACCTTGGCTTTGGGAGGGGTTCAATCGAAGCTGAGCCATGTCATTTGTAACTTGAGACAACATTTTCTTCAAGGTTTCTACCTCATTTGTAAGCTGAACAGTATTTTCACTTTCCACACTCTTAACAACAGGTGGCTGACCACCATGATTTGGTGTTCCAACTTGGTTGTGATGACCTTGCAAACCTTGAGAAACCTGTGGTTGTTGGAAGAGGTCAGAAGTTCCATTAACAAAGAATGGAATTGGTGGTTGGGTTTTCAATTTAGACATCGGTCCATAATGGGAAGGAGACATTCCCATGACAGTATTGAATAGAGGGGTTGGGCTATGCCTCTGATATCCTATTGAAGGGAAACCTCCTCCTAGACTTCCTTGTTGAGAACTGATTTGTTGCTGTAGCTTGATAGCTAGATGATAGACTTTGGATAGAGAATCAATATCAACTGGTTGATAAGTCCTTTGCAGGAACAAGCCAAGCAAGGGGTCTATAACTCTAAAGTAAGCTTGAATGACACTGTTCTCAGCAACTAGATAGAGATCTTGCAATCTCCTATACATTCGTTGGAACCTAGTGTTGAACAAGGGCAAGGATTCACATGGCTCTTTCCCAATGGTAGCAAATTGGTGGTATAGAAGAGTTGGATCCACATAAACCCTGAACTGATTAATAAAAGCATTTTCCAAGTGTGTCCAGGTCAGAATGGAACCTTGAGGAAGATTAAGGTACCAATTGTATGCCATATCCCCTAAGGAGTAAGGGAATAACCTACAAACTACATCATGGTGGGCTAGCTGAGCCCTGGTACAAGCGTCCTTAAAGGCTTGTATGTGCTCCTCAGCACCCCTTGATTCACTATGAATGTACTTGGGGCAGAATTTCTCAGGGTTCTTGGGCATATCATGAAAACCTCCAGGAATAGTCCCCAATGGAGAGGGATTATTCTAAAAGAATTCCATTGGTGGCGGTGGTGGTGGTTGAGCCAGCTGTTGTATGGGTTGAACCAGCGGTGATGACAATTGAGATGGATGTGATGGTGGATTAATAGGTACCCACTGGGGTATTGGTGAAAATCCTGGTGGAGTGAGCGGAGCTGATAAGGGTGGTATGATAGTTGAGCCAGGCTTATGACTCTTGTGTCTTGTTGGGGTCTTGAGTTCTATGAAAGGTAATGGATTTTCAGTTGATCAAAGAACTCTGTGGGGCCTTTCTGGGGAGAAAAACCCAGTTTTATCCAGTTTTCCCTTCTAGGTCCTCCTTCTAGCGCCAACTTCTATTGATGTTCCAAATGGCACAACAACAGTTAAACATAATATTACTACTTTGTTTCTCCTAAAAGAGAAAGATAACACATGGATACCTTAGCTCCCAAGGTTTTTGTAGTTGGTTCTCAACTGTGCTGATGTCCCTCAGTGGTCAATGAATAGTAATGTTCAAGGGGCCTATTGGTGTGAGCTTCTAGGTTGTTCTAAGATCAAACATGAATTTAAACCTACTCTAACTAGGGGTTTTTAAAGAAACATCAAAAGATAGATCAGAGCTTTAGGACAGAAAAGAATAATAATTCACCTATCTTAACCGGACTTCTTATCCTTCAAGGAATTGTAAACTAAAACTGCAGAACGAAATTAACTTGTGATTGGCACACAATTTCATTCATTTACAGTGCTGATTTCAATAACAGATTGCAAGTTATCATTTAAACAAAACATTAAAGTAAGACCTCAATCCTTGAAAAATTCTCAAAATCAAATGATTAACTCAAGGTAAACACCATTCTGGAACACAATATGAAGTAGATTTGAATCTAGTTGCTTCTACTGTTGGTGAGACAGATAAGCAACATTTACAAATTTGGCACAATCACCAGTGTACAGAAAACCCGTGTCTTTAGACTGCTTCCACCTACACTAAGGAAATTGGAAAGATACATTACTTTCTATGTTGAATCTAACTCCTATCCTTAGAAGACAAAAGAAGCTCCCTTTACTAAGAAACAAGATGCAGTTCTATCTCCTCTATCTCTGCTAACTATTTCTATATGTATTCTAAAATTTCTACTTCTGACCTTTTTTAACTTCTAACCCTTTACAAAGAGGCAAGAATTCCATTTTATACACCATCTCCCGAAAAGAATGTCAGCCCTTGTTTTAGGGTTTACAAAATATCTGTCCATTGCACGAGGGTCGGCGTCCAGATCTTTTGACGAAAGTCAGTTCTGCATTAAACGTGAGTCCCTGCTGTCCATGTCAGTGAAGAGATTATCCCCTGGAATGATCTTAGATCTTTTTCATCTTATAGCATTAACTCCTACGCCTCCATGTCCATCTTGAAACTCTAGCGAAGCCACTTTGAATGCCCTAAAATATCACCATTAATGTCGAGTTACCCCCATTAGTAGAAACCAGCTAGCATTATGACTCACGGCTTCCTTCTTCTTCCTCGGCTCTCTTCCTACTCAAGATTAGTCTCTCTGCAAGTTGTCGGTGAGACTAACTTCCTTCGCCCAAACACTACACCGAAGTCGTGTCCTTCCACCGAGAGCTCACTTCACTTTGGGGAGACTTTGCCTGATCGGCGAGATGTTATACCGCGCTCAACATGCTACACTAAGGGCAAAAAATATGTCAGCGGGACTCTATCGGGTCGGCAAGACCTTCCGTCGAAGTTTCCTTCCTTCGTCGAGATACTACGAGTCGACAAGACTTTATTCCTTCGGCCAGACATCACGCCGAACTCAGATCCTTTGGCGAAACTCCCCCAAGAGATATCTTCAGGTGAATAACTCGATCCTGCAAAACAGATCCCTCCATTAGTTCTCAAAGGTAAATAAAATTTATCATTACTTATTATGTCTTTAATTTCATCAAAAAGAAACACAACTCCGGTAGAGGCGAAAGCGGGACCAAGACAGAACTGGAAACAACACCCATCTTCAAAACCGGCGGAGCCGGAACCAAAACTGGACCAGGACCAGGAGGCAAAATCAGATGAATCCCAGCGGAACCGGGATCAGGACAAAATAGGACCCAAAAATGACATTGCTCGCCTTTAAAACCGGTGGGGGCGGGGCCAAAAAGAAAATTAGAATCGGGACCGAAGTTGGGATGGGAACGAGCCACGAAAATAATCACAATTTCCCAGTTTGTACCCTATCTCGGCTCCGCGTCCACGAAGAAAACCAAAATGCAAAGGACATGGAAACAAACATCGGCGGGGTTGGAGCAAAACCGATCTTGGGCGAAGCACAATAGGGGCGGGGGTGGAACCAAAACTAGACTGGGACTGGGACCGGTGAAGGAAAAGAAAATAGAACTTGGAAGGAATTCCAAGTTTGGTTTCCGATCTCGTTCCAGTCCTGCCAAAACAAACCAAAACGCAAAGGGAAAATCCGATGACGAAGAGAGAGAAAGGGAAAGGTGGAGTTGGGGCCGGGATGGAATCTGAACAAGAAACTTTAACAAAGTTTAACATTTCGATTCGGACCCGGACCCGGCTCTGAGAAAGAAGGAAAGACAAAGACAATGTTAGAACTGGAACTAGGGACAGAACAAGACCAGGACTTGGAAAGAATTTCCAAGTCCAGTATTGGTCCCGGTTCTGCTTCCGACATAACTTAAAAGAAAAAATGCCTAAGGTAGAAAACCAAAGGCCAAAGGGAAAAGAGAAAAAGGGGGGACCCAATTTGTTCCAGAATAAAATGGGGTGGGTATGCAAGGCATAACACCTACTTATATGGATTTTGAGTGTTTTTTATTTCTAATTCTTTTTAAAGTCGTTTGATTCTCTTTTTAGGAAATGTATTTGGACAAAGAATCTAGTCTTTCAAAAATGGAGTCTTATTAGCTAAGACTGAGTTTGTAGGCCTAAAAAATGGTGGTCTTGGTATTAGGATTTCTAAGTTGAATAGTTAAGACTTGGTTACTAAAATTTATTGGAGATGGTCAAAGTAGAAGGATTGTTCATGAGCCAAACATATACACTATAAATATTTACAAGGTGTTGTTGTTGAGGTTCCTAGAATGAGTTTAGCTAGGAAAGGTCTATAATTTGGAATACTAGATTAAGAAGGGTGCATCACTTATTCACCAAGGCCTCTTTTGGATTATAAATTTGGGCCATAATTCTCTATTTTGGATGGATTCATGTGATTGTCAACCTAAAATTCTCACATCCTTTCCCCACATGCTTCCCTAGAGTAAATATTTTTGGATGCTAGTTAGTCTTAAGTGTCACACTTTATAGATTCTCTCTTAGTGGGGGATTTTCACATTTATCATTAGAATGATCTAACTTGTTAGCCTTTTGGGAGAGATCTTGAAGCTCCCATGGATCTACCTCCTATTTCAGTAGATCTCCCATGTTTTTCTCTAGAGAAAACTAATGATCTTGCTTGGGGATATGAACCTTAGGGGATTTATTCATGTTTTCATGTATATCAAAATTTAGAACAATAAAAAATTTAGTATAGATATTTCGCCAAGTGGAAGATCTAAAATAAGTTATTGGCCTAGATTTAATTTCTTCCTTTGGATTCTATGTCAAAATAAATTCATTACCTAAGACACATAAGAAAGAGAGGATTTCAATGTCCTAAATGTGCTCTTTGTGGGGTTGATGAGGAGCATGTGTATCATCTTTGAAATTTCAATGTAATTTAGCTAAGAGTCTTTGGAGACAATGGCGGCATATTGGGAACCAACCTCTACTTCCTACAAATTATTTATCTAAATTTTGGGCTAGCTTGAGAGGTTCTCCTACCTCTATCTTTGTACTTTTTGTGGCTTGGTATTTTGGTCCTATCTTTATTCTTTAGAAATTTTCGTTAAAAATAAATCATCAAATTTTCCAAGGTTATCATAATTTTTATGGGTATATCTAAAAAAATATTTTTGACTCGATAAATGAAACTTTTTTGGCTAAGTTTTTTTCTAATGAGGTTTTAACTTCTAGGGATATTCAAAATTTCAGAAAATCACATTTGGATCATATGGTTAGCTCTACTATTTCTCACTCTAAGATCAAACCTTTTCATATGGTGAATAGAGAAAGTAAATGATCCCCTCCTCCATTGGGTTTTCTAAAACTAACACTAATGTTTCTTCTCATAGAAACTCAAGTGCTACTAAGATTAGTAGAGTTGGGTGGGATAATGTTGGCTTAGTTGACTTCTATTTTTCTTTTGCTACAGGGTTTGGCACTAAAAATTAGATGTAGGATCAAGCCATCCTTGTGTTATAGAGAAGTCTCATGAAATGAGTTCGAAGAAGATAATAGGGTAAGTGAAAAAATATGGGGGACCAAAAAGGGGTCATAAGTGACCACTTTTTTTGAAATCAGGAAAGATAAACCTTGTATGAGAAAATGTTCAAATATTTTTGGAAATAAAGGTATAAATTATAGAAATATGAACTTAAATATGTGGTTGTAAATATGAAATTATATGTTCAAGATAACCATAACAAGTTTAAGTGATTGATAATTGCAACAATGAAATACAAATCTGCAACACCATAAGTCATCAACACAAGTGACACAAGATATACATAGAGAAACCCTTGTGGGAAAAAACTCCACACCCAAAGAGATCCAATGTTTATATTAATCTTCAAGGAAGTACATCAATACAACAATCCTCTATGTAATCCAACAACACTTCGTCATCCTGATAATCTGCAAAGAACTCATACAAAACCACCATGCCAAGGCTCCAATATATAGAAGTTTGTGGGAAAGAATACCATAAATGGTGTGTGTATAATATATGTGGATAAGCAATTAAAACCTATACAACACACTAATGAAACATTATATCAAGGAATTCAAATAACAACAATCAAATTGAAACAAACAATTCCTTAATGGCGTCTCATTGTCCTCTATCTCCAAGGATTCTTTAAGTCATTTTGCTCTCAGATTGTTTGTGCACGACTTTACAAATGACAACTTGAATCTAATGAGAGATGCTAGAAATGCAAGAAATGTTTCCTACATTACATTATTGCTAAACTAGCTGTAAATGATATGCAAAGATAATGATGCTGCTACAATGTTGGTAATGGAAATGATATAATGAAACTACTGTAATTAAAATGTTCCTAATGAAAATGCCATGATTAAACTACTTGATTCTAAAATGCAAATACTAAAATGCTCAATGTTAAGATGCTAATGCTGATGAAAATTCTACAGAGTGTAATTATGCTCAGCTCTCTCTATATGCTTTTGCTATAAATGAGGGTCTATTTATAGATTTTCCAAGGCATGAGCCTATATGGCAGAAATCAACGGTCTGGATTTGATATGGAGACTGGACGGTTGAAGATGAAGAGGTTAGAGAGAAAAGGGGAGTGTTTTCCCTTTAGAAGAACAAACTGCCAAGTGTGAAGAGGAATCCAATGGAGATGAAGGCCAAGTGTCCCAAATTTGTTAGAATTTGGTTGAGGATAAATGCCATATTTAATTTCTTGAGACACATGATGAGGTGGAAGGTGGAAATAATTTAGTAGAAATGTGCTTAAATTCAAATTTAAAATTCAAATTTAATGAGAGGAGGTTAATTAAATAAAACAAACTAATTAAATTTGATCATTTAATTAAGATAAGAAGAAAATGGTTTAGGATAGGAAGAATTAGAGAAAATGAACTATATAAATAAAATTTTCAATTTATTTATAAGTAGAAGAATTAAAGATCATTAATTAAATAACTTGTATTTAATTAATCCTCTAGACCAAATTTGAGTGTATACATTTTTCCCCTCTTTGAAGTGATGGGTTTGCGACACATTGCTTCAAAGAAAAATTTGCTGATAGTGCTGATAAATTTTTTTGGTATGCCCCAGACGCTAATTTTCAAGTGATGATGCGTGTATGCCCCCTCAAGAGATAAATCGAGATATTTTTGAATTTTTAGGATTTTTTGATTTTTTGAATTTTTTATGATTTTACAACAATTTTCAAATTTTATGATGTACTTAAGACGATTTATCTCCCGATAAAGAATATTGATCCTACCAATTGATTAATTGATACCCTATTTGAAAATAAAAATAATCCCACTTAAATACCCTCCATTTACCCCTTTAAATGGTAAAAAGGTGAAAAAGGAGTCCATTTGAATTCATTTGCAATTGAATGATTGAGCTGATTGAGCATTGGAGCAAAATTGTGATCCCATACCACACCCATCGATTTGAGCAAGTTCGATGACACAACTGCCCCACCACGTATGGACCTTTGGTACGTACCCTGAGAAACCTCTTTTTGAAATTTGAATTTGATTTTTCGCACGTTTTGATGTTTTCAAATTCTGTAAAATTGCGTTTTAGCACATTTTAGACCCGATTTAGCGCATATGTTATATGTTTTAGCACATAGATGGTTTGAGTGCATTTGTGTCATGATTTGGCGCATCGATGGAATTCTTTAGTGCATCCATTGTTTTAGCACATAAATGCGCTGTTTTGGTGCATTGACACCAGGATTGACAAAATGTTATTTTTCTCCTTGTTTTGATGTTTGATGATCGCATTAGCTATTGTCTTGATGATGTTTGATAAGATAGATGATGATTGACCTCATGATAGGTGAGGGTCAATGATAGATAGGTGATGATTGACCTCATGATAGGTGAGGGTCAATGATAGATTCTCTACGAGATTTGATCAAAATTTCATTAGAGCTGATTATATTTATTGATAGGTTGATTGATAAAATGTTGATTTGCAATACGTTGTGATTATAGGAGGATTCGAGAGTTCTTCCGTCTCAGGATTTCTACCCAAAGACTTGGGATATGATTCCATGTCTGGTGCAGGCGGATTTGGATGTTATTACGTGATGTGGTTTTTTTACTTTGCTTGATATGCCCCAGTATAGGATAAATAGGGGACTATTGACCGCATTAGCCGAGCGATGGCATAGTGACCACAACACTTTCCATCTGGCTACCGGTGAGATGATAATTACTCCAGAGGATGTGTACCAGATATTGGGGATCCCTGTGGTTGGAGAGTTAGTCATTTATGATCATATAGAGCAGGGAGGTACTGAGGCATTGAGGAGGATCTTTGTTGATGACGGGATTAGTGGTTATGAGGTCCCGTGGCAGGATATGGTTGATTCATATGGGCCATTACCATCTGTGCTAGTTGGATTTGTTGGAGGTTTCTTATGTCTCGACCGTAGGTTGAAGGGACTGTCCATTGGCTAGGGCAGGATATTGGAGAGGATCACTCAAGGGATCAGATATGCATGGGGTTCCTATATGTTGGCTCATTTATATCATGATCTGCATCAGGTGGTGTATCATGGAGCTATGAGTTTATCGTCTGGAGTGACACTGCTTTATATTTTGGCTTGGGAGCATATAGTTGTTACTCGCCTTGTGGCGAAGAGAGATTGTCCGGTTGGTAGGCCATATGTCTTTGGGTACACAGGTCCGGTTGTCTAGCACAAGCTAGGAAAATTGGAGTATTGGTGGTGTGTTATGGATGATCTAGAGACTATCACATGGCGACCATACTTAGATTGTGAGCAGTGGACCGAGGATGATATTGAGATGCCATATGTTTGCACTTCAATGTACTTGATTGGATAGACATAGTTTATTATCGAGAGATTTCTACTCATCAGAGTGCTTCGTCAGTATGGCCGAGTTCAGGTGATGCCCCAGGGAGTTGCATTATATGCTCAGAGATGACAGGATATTCCAGAGTGGGGAACCACACTATCTTATGATGCAGCTTGTGAGGAGTATTTTAGATTGTAGGCACATGTATGGGATTACTGTCTAGAGATCATAGATGTTGTGATGACAAATGAGTATGCTCACTATTTCTTTGCACATGTCGTATCGAGGATATCTAGTCTTGATGAGCTAGTGCCAACATTTGATGATGATGAGAGGGCATCACCACACACACCGTGATGGAGGAGGGATGGGGGAGATGGAGGTGATGGGGAGGGAGATGGTGGAGATGGAGGAGATGGAGGAGATGGAGGAGATGGGGTAGATGGAGGAGGCAACCAGGCACTAGATTTTAGAGTACCCCGAAGGAGGAGATCTATGGTTCCATCGGGACAACAGTAGGCAGGACCATCGCAGGTGCAGATTCGCATTCCTTCCTGTCAATAGCAGGAACAAATAGATGCTCTACAGTTACAGGTGGAGGGCTTACAGGGACAGCTGGTATAGGCACATTGACAAATTTCCTGTCTGACCTCAAAGAGAGATGCTACAAGACAGAGATGTGAGCAGGAAGAGGCCCTAGCCGAGAGATTACAAAGAATGTTTGAGGGTACTACTACAGGGGATATGCTTAGAGAGGTTCGAAATTCAACTCGAGAGGTAGAGTATTATAGATTACTGTATGAGCAAGCGGTTCCTACACAGTGGTGTGCCCCTAGTTATGCATAGTATGTCAGTGCTAGGTCAGGTCGGAGTTAGTCACAAACTACAAGCAGGGGTGTGACTGGGCCACCTCTTAGAGATCCATCAGGCAGAGATCCAGGTGCAGGTCCATCTGGTGGTGCAACATGAGGCACAACGAGGCCTACATTGTCTGGGGGAAGCAACACATAGCTCTTATGTTCACATTTGATGTATTGAGACTTGATGTATTCACTGATTTAGTCAGGGACTTTATGATTTTTTGCCATTTTAGTTGATGTATCTCTCCATATTTTTTGATATTATTGTACACTTGACATTGATTATTTTGAGATTATATGAGATGCAACAGAGACTATTGATCTATATGTTGTCTACATGCTTTTATGATGAATGCTTAAAATGAATGCATTTGATTTCCATTCTATATGTTATGTGATGTTTATATGATTATTCCATGGTTGTGTATGGATGCAATAATGAAATGATGATGCATAGAGTATGATGCTATATGACTTTGTGGATGATGCTTTATAATGTATGAGATGATTTGATCATGCAGATGAAATGTGTTGCACTTTATTTTTGTATTTTTCTAATGCAAATATATGATCATGTAGCTAAGATGTGATGGCCTATGATAATGCTTTCTAATGTATGTATGATATGATAATGATTATGCAACTAAATGTGAATGATATTTTTTTTTGCTAATGTCAAATGTACAATCCTTTAATGAGAGATAAAATTATTTTGAAATTTGTTAGCCTTGGATAACCTAAAATGCACATGCAATATGGATGCAATCTATCTTAACCATGCAAATCTAAATATGCAATGTTTTCATCTTGTCAACCGATTTGTTGTGCTTGGTATCATCACTGAGCTTTTGATATGTTGAAAGTTAGTACAAATATCGATGGTATAATTAAACCATGATGACCTGAGTACAACTTCGATTGATTTTTGATGTTGCTAGGTAATACAAGCATCTAGGCATAATTGAACCGAGATGACCTGAGTATTGCTTGGGTAAAACATACAAGAGTTAACCCTTTTCCTATGCAAATCCATAATGTCATCAATGATACTTTGTCAATCACGTCTCACAAAAAATTTACATAGTAGTACTGATAAACTCACAAACAATAGACAAAGAAAAATCATACTCCATCATAGCTTCTCTAGTCCATGACATCCTTGAGTTGCTCCAGAGAAATGATAACAAAAAGACAAGATACAACAGTTCTGTTGTGTAGTTTTCGCACACACACCCCACTGAAAGTTGGGATCCGCCTTTTTCGCTATGATTTTTGGTGCTTTGGCCCTTTGTTTTTTAGGATTTTCTTTCTTAGACGCGTGCTTGAATGGTTATCTTGCTTGCATTAATGACCCCCTTTATGCTAGTTAAAATCTTAAGTTTTGAACAAAATTCAGGTTTTTCACTGACTTCGGGAATTTCCGCTCTAGGTAGAATTCCCCGATTTTGCTGAAAGTCTGATGGGCAAGCTTTAGTGCTGTGGTCTGGGGATTCTAGTCTCTTGCAAAATTTTGCTTGGACTGTATTTCCCCAAAATTCCGTCACCTCGTCAAATTCCCATATTGCATTATGACCTATCTTGTTGACAGAGTTAATGCTTGATAGTATGATCTCTATGGCAAGTATTTAGGTGACTTCTGGGGAAATTATGCATCATTAGGTTTTCATCATCTACTCTTTGCTGAGATCTTAGCCTTGAGTGTTTAGCATTTTAGCGATTGGACAGGTTGATTTCTGGATTCAAGAGCAGATTTCTTGAATTGTCGTTGCAGCTGTCACTAGGGCGTTCGAGTTTGTTATCGATCTCATTTGAAGATAGATTTGCTTCATTCATGGTATATAACTTTTGCCTCACCTTTGAGTAATGAGTGAATGTGATATTTTGATGTTTTGAATGCACTTGGGGCTCAAATTTCATGGGTTTAGCATCGAGTTTTCCACGGTTAGGGTTTAATTTGTTTTCTTTGCGGAATCTTAGAACCCAGTTGAGATCTCTAGTCAAGCTAGTAATCTTATAGCTCCAAGTTTCCCCAAATAATTCCTTCAAGCTCGATCCATGAGTAATCTTGTTGCGATTTAGGGTTTTGGGAGGTTGATACCCTGAGTGAGTTCATGAGCTTATCTTTGATTCATTAGCTAGTAGCTCACTTAGGCATGTTCCAAAAGGTTTATCTTGAGCTTAACCAGACAAACGAGTTCAATTCAAGTTTAATTTGAGCTCATGTTCTGCATTCATGGCGGAGATTTCATAGCTGCAACCTAGGGCATCATGATTGCAACCTAGGGCATCGCCAATCCTCACCAATTCTCCCTTTCAGAGTGAGTTAAGGACTCAAAATGATCAATAGGAAACGTAAAACGAATGGCATTCGAACCCAAAATCCCAAGTCTGTGACCGCTCATTTATTCCAGGCGAGATCGTGAAAATTGATAGTTTTTGGGATCTTGAGGCCTTCGTAGAATTTTCGCACTCTTAGAATTTCCTGATTTTCCTTTGGCCTCTCATTTTCCTGGAGGTGTGCAAAAGACCTGGAGTTTCATGTTCCTCATGAAATTCCTTCTTCAGTGGATTTTCCTAGATTTTCCCAAAGTGACTTTGCAGTATAAAGAATCTGAGGGATGAATGAATTTAATATTGTGTATTTGACATTCCATGATTGATATTGATGATTTAAATGACGTTACATGTTTTCCTTTCATGCTGTAATGGTTAAAAATGACGATATTTGTGCTTGATCGGTGAAGTCCGCCTGACATGGAATTTCCCAGAATTCCTCTCTGGTAGGTGTTTCCCAGTTGCTCAATATCCCAAATTTAAAATGATTTTGTGCTTTATGTTTAATTTGAAGGATTTTATTATAATTTTGAGCTGGTTTAATGATGAATATGTCATTCATGGGTGACTTACCTTGATTCTAATGTTATAAAGGATTTATTGTGGTTTTTTCTGCTAAATGCAGGCTGAATCAAGTAAGCAAATAGTGGGGAAGACTAGGGACAAGAAGATGGATCCAAGTGCTGAGGGGTTTGCTATCTCTGAGGCAGAAAAGGTCAAAATGGAAATAAAGAGTAGGATCTCGGAAAGCATGCTGACTTCCATTTGGTTAGAGGTCATGGATACAAATGTAGGTCTATGGGATTATGAGGAATTCAAGGCAAGGATGGCAGCATAAAACCTTCCCTTGTTGGCAAGAAGAATATTGGAGTCAGCATTGGCCCATGTAGCTGGATTCCCTCCTACTACTCAATGCTATGAGTTGGTGCTTGAATGTGCCAGACATTATGATAGGGGCACACAAAAGATAGTTGGTCCTTAAGGAAGAATAGTGGAAAATATTAACCCTATGTCTATAGCCCAGACCTTTGACATGCCTAATAGGTACCATGTGGTGGGTTTTGATATGGACATAATGAAGAAGTATTATTATGAGGACATCGTCAAATCACAACAGGTTATCAATTCTTGGCTAGAGAAACCCAAGTCTCACTTTTCCAAGCTGCCCAAGCAATTATTCAGAGCAAAATTCAAAAAGGAATACTATGATTAGTAGAGTGGTGGGATTGGAGAGTGCAGGAGTATTTGAAAATTGGATGTTCCATGTCATTGTGAGGATGGAGCAAAATATTGACTATCATTGAGCAGGCATTATAAGTGCAATGATACATGAATAGATGTGCAATGTCCTACAGACAAAGACCTTCACAATTACCTCTTACTTGGTCTATGCACTTGCAAGGTTCCATCCATACAATGGGCTAAGTACAAGGGGTGTGTTTGGCCAGGATGTGATTTATGAGGTGTACCCACAATTGCACTTGGGTAGCAAAAGTTATAGGAGGGTAAATGATGCATTCGCCATGTACATCACCAAGCTATTGTAGGGTGCAAAGCATGTCTGAATCTCAGATAATTCCAAGGAACTAATCAAGAGGTTTGGAGCTTGGTTTATCCAGTTCCCTACCTTTTAATACATCATAATAGATGGTTGTCAGAGAGCTCCATATAGACTCCCTAGATATCCCACAAATCACATTATACTTTTGGAGGTCACAAGGAAGATCTGTGATTTTGATGCAATTGTCAAGAAGGAAAAACATAAGACCAGATTTGGTGGTGATTTTCCTTTGAGGATAGGTAGTAATGAAGCCTTCCCTTCTATTAATTCAACCCATGCTTCTGAGGAGGAAATGAGTACTTTGGGTCTCTCCTTCCATTGTAAGAGATCCATATTTGATAGGACTTGTGAGGCACAAAAGAGGGCCAGCAGGGAATACAATCATAAGGATGATGTAGAGGATTATTGGGCTAACAACAAGGATGAATTTGAAGTTAGAAAAAAGTTCTCCAGGTTGCCAGTGGACTTGGTCTGACTATACAACATAAATGCCATTCCTGATCAAATTGAAGATGATGGAGATTTGATTCAAGGCCATGATTATGAAGCTGTGAAGGATAAACTAGTTGGAGAGATAGACTAACTGGAGGAAGAAAAGAAAAAATTAGAGCAGATCATGAGTCCAGTGATCAAGTATACCAAGTTATGGCTCAAACATAAGATGTGGGAGTTGGAAAGTGAAGGTCTGCAATGCACTTATGACTTAATGGGAGACTTGGAGTCTCATTATACTTGTGAAGAGTCAATTGAGCAGGACCCTAAGGCTAAGGTGAGCTCTCCTTTCAAGATAAATATTAAGGATGCTCAAGTATAAGACAAAGAAGAAGCAGAGAAGCAAAGAAGACCCATTGCTAAGGAAAGAAAACATATTTCAAAGACAAAGAAATCCGCAAAAGAAGAAGCTAAGAAAGAAGGAAAAGAGGGTAGTGCTTCCGTGCCAAAGAGAAGAAGAATAGTGAGATTGTTGTAGAAGAAGAAGGAATCTTCCGAGGCAGGGATGAGGATGGCCCACCAGTGATAAGTGTGGAAAGCTAAGGGGAGAAGAAAAATGTATATACAAGAAGATTAAGAACTCTCTCTCCCAAGGATGGTGTGCCAAAGAAAAGTGTTCCCTTAGATGTCCCTACCACATAACATGATAATGTCCCTCCTTCTCATGAAATTCATGACATAACAGGTGAATCCAAGGATGCATAGGATCACCAAGATCAAGGAGAAGAGGAATTTTGAGAGGGTGAGCTCTATAGTACAAAGGTAGAGATAGAAAAGATACTGCAGTCCCCTTTGGTGACTTATAAAGATTCACCTGCAGGAGATGGAGAAGATAGACCTCCACACAGAGAGGAAGTGCCAATCAAGACTCCTTCACCAGTGCATAAAGAAGAATAACATGATAAGGGAAGTGAAGATAAGACTGAAGAGATTCCTGAAAAGAAAAATCTAAATGAGGGTGTAATGAATCAAACCAATTTTTTTTTTTTGATTACAATAGTAAATGCAACACGCAGCCATTAAGGTTAGCTCTAAAACCAAAATGATGCAGAAAGAAACTCTAACCAAGGATGTAGACTAGGATCCCGATGTTGGGAAAGGTATGAGCATATGGTTAGAGGATTTGATGCAATGCTGAACTGAAAGGGAATTCTAACCAAGAAATGCATCGAGGAGTGGCGAGCATGTGGTCAGAGGGTCCCTAAGAATTACTCAACTGGAAAGTAAATAGGCGGCAAGCCAACCTCTTCCACTTATTCAACGAGAAGTACAAGTAAGTAAAAAGAGAAGAAGTGAGAATGCTGACAGTACTACTGTTCAACTTACAATGCAACAGAGTGCCTACCAAGAACACAAGATTAGAAGCTTATTAATTATGAAATGATGTTTTGCTACTCTCCAATGCTCATAAGACCACTTAGAATTAATTTCTCACTCAACTAATGAATTCCCACAATCTGATATAACTGATTATTGACTGAAAATGTAGAGACCAATAACTCAACAACTCACTATTATGCTCACAACTCACTCAAAACTCACCCAAAACACATGAGAAAAAATGCATAATGCTCCTAGGATGATGGCGCCCAAGAAGGAACAATAAAACCAACCCCAAAGACTCACATTTATTTTGCATAGAATTCCAAGCATCTCCAGAAAGGTACGACCCTCAAGGAGGGGCTATTTTGCTCCATAAAATCGAACTCTTGATAAAAAAATCTAAAATTTGGCACTCAAGGTCACCCCTAGCAAGAAATCAGATTGGTAAAGTACCTAGAACAAGAATATTTTTATTTTTGAATATGTGAATAAAACTTACAATCAGTTATGATAATCAGCAACTCCAAAATATGACTAGAATGCAAGAAAACTGAACTAAGATGCTAGAAACTCAAGTACAATGCTAAAACCACTCAACTACAATCTATCTCTCAACTAGTTGCTATCTTTCAAGTAAGAAGATGAGCCAAGTGGTAGGAGGTATGCTTTCCTCGAAGCTTTCCTAAAATCATTCCAACAACATAACAATATGGGAGAAAAGAGATAAAGAACTGAAGAGCTGAGGCCTGTATTTATAGATTTGAGAGAATCTTCTAGAAACTTTAAGAAGGGCGCCCCAAAATAGTCAAGCAATATTCAAACTTGTGTTGACCCCATATCCCTCTAATAGTGGCGTCCAAACTTCAATAAGCAATATTTCTTTAATTTAAAAATTACCTTCTCCTCAAAAGTTGGCGTCCCAAACCTCCAAGCAATATTTTGACCTTAAGAAACATTTAATTTTCTCCTGATGATGCATCCACCCATGAGGTCCCCCTTTTCAGAACAACATAAATTCATGTAGCTAGACCAAGGGGTCATAATATTAAAATATAACATCATTTTAATTAAAATACTTATCTCTCCAAAATTGCATCCAAAGGTCAAGAACAACTATACCAATTGAACTGACTGCAAGGAGGAGCCAACAGTACTGAAGCCAATAGGACCACTGCTAGAAATAGAATTTACTAAAAATAGTAAATTCAAAAAGTTGCTCAGAACACCATGCGAGCTATACCATTGCGAAGCTCTCTAAAAACCTAGAAAGAATCCACAATCCAATCACCAAACTTCAAGCAACAACCTCCTCAAAAATAGGAAACCCTAATTTTCACCCTCCGAGTAGCCTACGGGTCTTCAAAATAGGCCAACGGTCAACTGAATTGATCACAATTGAGAAGGGGACATTACAGTCCCTCCTCCCCAAGATTGCTTGCCCTCAAGCAATCGCAAGTTTGGATGCTACATAATCTCCTCATTATCCCAAGTTGCATCCTCCAAAGGCAAGTTCTTCCACTTCACCAAGTATTCTTTGATTGTTCTTCTTCTCAAAGAATGCTCTATGGAATTAATAATCTCCTCTGGAATCAAAGTCAACTGTCTTTTTTCGTCCAAGGGAGGCAACTGTGATGAAGCAACAACATTATTTCCAAGTGCCTTCTTGAGGTGAGACACATGGAAGACATTGTGAGCCTTGCTACTCAATGGTAGCTCCAACTCATAAGCCACTGCTCCAACCTTTCTGATGACTTTGAATGGCCCATAGAAGCGACATTTGAGCTTCTCAGCTCCGCTCTTCTTGAGAGTAGACTGTCTGTAAGGTTGAAGTTGAAGATGAACCATATCTCCAACCTCAAATGAACGCTCAACACGCTGTTGATCAGCGTACATATTTTTTTGATTTTGTGCTATTTGAAGGTTGTTCTTCAAGGACTTCAAAATATATTGACGTTGCTGCAACAAATCCTCGGCTTGAGGGGCTTTGCTATCACAAAACACTAAATCAACAAAGCTAGGAGCCTCATAACCATAGAGAGCCATGAATGGAGACATCCTTATTGACATTTGGAAGGATGAATTGTAGCAATAATCCCCTAGGTGAAGCCATTTCACCCATGCCCTTTGTTGTTCTAAGACATAGTTCCTAAGATAGCCTTCCAACCACTTGTTCACTATCTCCGTTTGTCCATCAATTTGAGGGTGATAACTAGTGCTTGGAGTGAGCATCGTACCACTCATCCTGAAGACTTCTTGCCAAAAAGTGCTTAGGAACTTGTTGTCCCTATCACTCACAATGTTTTTCAGCAACCCATGCAATCTAAACACTTCATGAAAAAAAAAAATCTGCAACTTGAGCTGCTGAAAATGAGCTAGTGATGGCAAAAAATTGAGCAAACTTTGTTAATATGTCCACTAAAACATAAATACAATCTTTTCCTTGAACCTTAGGAAACCTAGTGATGAAGTCCATTGATATGCTTTTCCAGTTTTGGTTGGGAATGGGAAGAGGTTGCAACAGACCAGTTGGAAGAGAATGCTCATTTTTGTTCATTTGGCAAGTGGGACACTTCTTGATGTAGCGTTGGAATTCCTCTTTTAGCACTTTCCAAGAAAACCTTTCCTGAATCTGCCTATATGTCTTGAAATAACCTTGATGACCAGCAAGTGGGATCTCATGGAATGTCATCAAAATCTTCTTTTTGAGCTTAGAATCAGCCACCGAAAAGATTCTTCCCTTGTAGTGTATCAAACCATCAACCACTTTGTACCTTTCATCATGAAAATTACCTTCAATGATGTTGGTTGCAAACTGATTTTTGGCATAATCAGCAAGCAACATCTCCTTCCAATCAGCAGTAAGCTTACACAATGAGCTCAAATGAGGCCTCCTAGATAGAGCATCCACCACAATGTTGTTTTTCCCCTTGACATACTCAATGTCAAAATCATAAGCTTGAAGCTTACTCACCCACTTTTGTAGTCTTTCATTCAAATCCTTCTGATGCATGAAGTGCTTGAGACTATTGTGATTAGTCGTGACCACAAACTTACTCCCTACCAAATACTGTCTAAACTTAGCTAATGCATGCATAATTGCAAGCATTTCCTTGTTAGAGATGGAGTAGGTCCTTTCAACACCCTTTAATTTTCTACTTTCAAACACAATGGGATGCTTATCTTGCATCAAAACAGCCCCAACACCTTCTCCAGATGCATCACACTATAACTCGAAGGGCTTGGAGAAATCTGGTATGGCCAAAACCGGACAAGAACTCGTGATCTTCTTGAACTTATCAAAAACACTTTGAGCCTTTTCTGACCAAAAGAAAGCTCTCTTTTTAGTGAGGTCAGTAAGGGGAGCAACACTTTGAGAGTAGCCCTTCACAAATATTTTGTAAAAGCCACAAATACCCAAGAACCCTTTCAAATGAGTCAAGTTTTCTGGAGGTGGCCAATCAACTATCGCCTTGATCTTTTCAAGATCAACTTTCACCCCATCAACACTGATTATGTGACCAAGGTAGAGCAACTCTTTCATCCCAAATTTACATTTGGATTATTTGGAAAACAAGCTCTTTGATTCCAAGATACTAAGAACTTCCTCCAAGTTCTTGAGATGTTCTTCCCACGTCTTGCTGAAGATGAGGATATCATCAAAAAAGATTAACACAAACTTCCTCAACTGCTTTTGAAAGACTGTTCATACAAGAATGGAAAGTGGCAGGAGCATTAGTCAACCCAAATGACATGACTAAAAACTCAAAATGAATGCCGTCTTCTCAACATCTGACCCCCTCATCTGAATGTTGTATTCTCAACATCTGACCCCCTCATCTGAATTTGATAGTAGCCCGGCCTCAAATCAATTTTTGAGAACTTGGCACCATGTAGCTCGTCAATGAGCTCATCTATTTGGGGGATGGGGTACTAATTTTTTATTGTGATTTGATTCAAGGCATGGTAATCCACACACATGTGGATGGTGCCATCCTTCTTCATAAGAACTACTACTGAAGCAAAGAGACTCTTGCTTGGACGAATGAATCCCATCTCCAAGAGTTCTTTTATGTTTTTCTCGATTTCATCCTTCTGCTTCTTAGGATACCGATATGGTGTTGTGATGACTGGCTTGGACCCTTCCTTGAGTTCAATGACATGCTCAGCTCCCCTTTCAGAAGGTGTCCTAGGAGGTAGATCAGCAAACACCTTACTCTTCTTGGTGAGTATAGACTAGATATATGAAGGATAGTCCCTCTTTGTTTCAACTGGACTAGCTGGAAGAACCATACATTCTGCAGCCCACTCAACTTGGTCATGCCGAATCAGCCTCTCCATTATTTTGAATGACACAATCTGAGGACCTCCATTGGACATTCTCCTTAGCACCATCTTCTTCCCATCGGATTGAAACTTGAGCTCCATCATTTGTAGATTGAGAGAGATTTCCCCAAGTGAGCGTAGCCATTGAATACCTAGTACGTCCGTGTCACCAATAGTAACTACATAGAAGTCATCTTTGAATTCATAGTTTCCCAACTACATAGACATGTTAAAAACCTTCTGATTGCAAGAAATATGAAACCCATCAGCCACCATGACTTTGAAACCTTTAAATTCTTCCTTTTTGAGACCTCTCTTTGCAACCAATCCTTCGTCAATGAAATTATGTGTTGCCCCAGTATCAATCAAGGCAACAATTTGGTGACCTCCAATCCCACCATGAACCTTGAATGATTCATTCTTTTGGAAACTAGAGAGTTGGGAAATAGGGCCCCCAACTCCTTGCTCATGATTGGACTCTCTTGGGGCTCTCTCTTCCTCGTTGTCCCCAAAATAAGACTGCCGATTAGACATATTAGATTATGATCCATAATCAAAATAAGCCCCCATTTGGTTAGAACGCTCTCTCCCATAGAATCTATGACCCTTAATCCAAGGCTCCAAACATGTATAACACTTGCCCTCTTTTCTAAGCTGCTCATGTTGCTCAGCAGTCAACTTGGGTGGAAAATTCTTATGCTGATTTGAAAAATGCTTCTTATCCCTCTTGTGGCCAAAGGGCTTGGGCAAAAACTTTGGCCTGGGGGCTGATAACTCCATACTTTGAGCCTTTTTGATTGCTTCTTCGAGACTTGGTGGATCGAAAGCGTTAACC
Source organism: Sequoia sempervirens (assembly GCA_007258455.2). Taxonomy (NCBI): domain Eukaryota; kingdom Viridiplantae; phylum Streptophyta; class Pinopsida; order Cupressales; family Cupressaceae; genus Sequoia; species Sequoia sempervirens. The sequence goes on from VDFB02306071.1 coordinate 83,421, forward strand.
CACCCTTTCAAAGGTTCAACCAATCCTTCAGAGAACAATACTACCAACCTTCTTTCAGTGATGTTGGGCACCATCATAGAAAGCCTTTGAAAATAAGCTATGTAAGCATCCAAGGAGCCATGCTACTTCAATTGTGCAAGCTCGCGAAACTTCACTTTAGGATCCTTAGTGTCGAACCTATCAATCAACTTATTGGTGAATTTATCATAGGTTCGAATGAGGTTGTGGCCATGCATGACCAAACCATGGTACCACCACTCATGGGCAACTCCTTCCAAATGCAATGTTGCAAAATTTATGGCATCTTCCTCCGGCATGGGCCTTAGCGATAGGTAGTTGTCCAACTTCTAAACCCACGACCTTGCTGAACACTTATCACTTCCATCGAAGTGAGCCAATGACACCTTCCCAAGGGCTTGCTGATAGTTAGTTCTAGGAGCCATAGGAGCCCGGTTATCAACTCTTCCTTCGTTTCTTCTATTTCTATGGCTCAAGAATTGATCAAAGGACCATTGGTCTCTAAGATCAGGGGGTAAGGTGGCATAATCCATGTAGGCTTGCTTGGAATCATCTGCAAACGGAACGACAACTTCAACTTGTGGTTCCTCCCTTTGAGTGAATGTAGGAAAGAGTGGCCTAGAGGCCGATCCTCTTGAGGTGGCCTCATGTTGGCCAATAGTACTGTCTCTCCCATTGCCATTGTTTCTATAACTAAGGGTAATTTTTAAGGTTAGATTGTGAGATAAACTAACATATAAAGCATATAACCCAAAGATCCTATCAAGAACAATGAAAACAAGAATAATTATACCTTTGATTCGCAGGAGTTTCCATGATTCACCTTGATAGTACCTTCTACCTTGCTGGTTGACGTGTTGCCCTCAGATCTGACGTGCGAGCAATCCTTGATGAAGTCCTACACCAAGCTTGAAGGATTTGATCAAAGTCTAATGCCTATGACTATGCCTAAATGACTACAAATGTGTATGCCTAAAGATGCCAAAACTCAATGAAATATGCTAACAATTATCTATGTGCGTGTGTAATAATCTCTGTGTAATAAAAAATGAGAGGAAAATGGCATTTTATAGAAAATGCCATTTTGAATGGACGGGTGAGATTGATTTCTGACTAAGACCTAAAATGAGAGGCTCAGATTAAATCTGGGAATCCCTAATTAGGGTTAGGGAAAAGTCTTTAATCGAGTGGTCAAGATGCCATCTAAGAAGATCAAATCGGCGGTGGAGAATAAATGAGGAAATTAATTCGAAAATAAATATTTTCAAAAATAAGGAAGATAAAGACCAGACTGAAGATCCGTTTTGGAAGGACCAAAAACTTGCCCGATCACCTGACTTCCGGAGGAAAGTTACCAATTTGGAATTAAATTAATTCCAAATGTGAATTTTGTGAAATAATAAATAATCAATTTTCAAATTATTTACCAAAATGAGCTGACAGTTAAGAATGAGATGACATTTTAAATAATTTAATTTATTTAAAATGAGAGGAATATCAAATTTGGCAATTAAATAATTAAATTTAATTATTTAATTTAGCAAATAAGACCAATAATTAAATAAATTATTTAATTCATTTAATTATGAAAGTTAGTGACATATTAAATAAATAAATGTAATATATTTATTTAATAATCGGGAAGAATTAATGAATATAGATAATTAAACAAATTAAAAAATTTATTTAATTGGAGGAAGACCTAGACAATTAATGATGTATTTAATAAATAAATAAAATTTATTTATTTAATACTCATGAAGAATAAAAGGACATGAATTAATTAAATAATTATGAATTATTTAATCAATAGTCGAATGTGGACCAAGGACATAATTAAAGATCCCAATTATGCTAGGATGAAAGTGGTAAAAATGAAGCTTGCAGGCCTAGGTCATTTTTAGGTGTCTACAGTTTCCATTGACAACACTATTTTCACCTGTGGCACTGTTTTGACTAGGAGTATGATTCTGAGCAACTTGCTGATCCATTCTTGCAAGAAAACGAGACATCATATCAATCATCCCATCAAACTTCTTCTCCATCCTATCCTCTCTCTCATCCATGGCCTGCTTATGACTATCTAACATGTTCTCAACTATTTTTCCAGTATCTACTGCTTTCCCTATTTCTCTTAAAGCCTCTGAAAAGGTTTTTGCTTCTGGCACTAACATAAACTATGACTACTATTTTCTGGCCTGACTTCTGGTGTAATATATGCAATCACTGTCACTCATCTGACAACTGAATCACTGTAGGGAACAACCTAGCAGGATCATGGCTCTGATACCCCTGTAATGAACCGGACCAATTTTTTTTTGATTACAATAGGCAATGCAACACACACTCGTTAAGGTTAGCTCTAAAACCAAAACGATGTGGAAAGAAAATCTAACCAAGGATGTACACCAGGATACCGATGTTGGGAAAGGTGTGAGCATATGGTCAGAGGATCTAATGCAAAGCTGAATTGAAAGGGAACTCTAACCAAGAAATGTGTCTAGGAAAGACAAGCATATGGTCAGAGGATCTTATGCATGTTGAACTGAAAGAAACTCTAACCAAGAAATGCGCTGAGGAGTGGCAAGCATGTGGTCAGAGGGTACCTAAGAATTACTAGACTGGAAATTAAATAGGCGGAAAGCCAGCCTATTCCACTTATTCAGCGGGAAGCACAAGTAAGTAAAAAGAGAAGAAGTGAGAATGCTGACAGTACTACTGTTTAGCTTACAATGCAATAGAGTTCCTGCCAAGAACACAAGATTAGAAGCTTATTAATTCTGCAATGATTTTTAGCTACTCTCCAATGCTCACAAGACCACTTAGAATCAATTTCTCACTCAACTAATGAATTCGCACAATATGATAGAGCTGATTATTGACTGAAAATGCTCAGACCAGCAACTCAACAACTCACTATTATGCTCACAACTCACTCAAAACTCACCCAAACCACATGAGAAAAAATGCATAATACTTCTAGGATGATGGCGCCCAAGAAGGAACAATAAAACCAACCCTAAAGACTCACATTTATTTTGTACGAAATTCCAAGCATCTCCAGAAAGGTACAACCCTCAAGGAGGGCCGATTTTGCTCCATAAAATCCAACTCTTGATAATAAAATCTAAAATTTGGCACTCAAGGTCACCCCTAGCAAGAAATCAGATTGGTAAAGTACCCAGAATGAGAATATTTTTATTTTGAATCTTTGAATAAAACTTACAATCAATTATGATAATCAACAACTCCAAAATATGACTAGAATGCAAGAAAACTGAACTAAGATGCTAGAAACTCAAGTACAATGCTAAAACCACTCAACTACAATCTATCTCTCAACTAGTTGCTATCTTTCAAGCAAGAAGATGAGCCAAGTGGTAGGAGGTATGCTTTCCTCGAAGCTTGCCTGAAATCATTCCAGCAGCATAACAATATGGTAGACAAGAGATAAAGAACTAAAGAGCCGAGGCCTGTATTTATAGATTTGAGAGAATCTTCTAGAAACTTCAAGAAGGGCTCCCCAAAATAGTCAAGCAATATTCAAACTTGTGTTGACCCCATATCCCTCTAATAGTGGCGTCCAAACTTCAATAAGCAATATTTCTTTAATTTAAAAATTACCTTCTCCTCAAAAGTTGGCGTCCCAAACCTCCAAGCAATATTTTGACCTTAAGAAACATTTAATTTTCTCCTGATGATGCATCCACCCATGAGGTCCCCCTTTTCAGAACAACATAAAGTCATGTAGCTAGACCAAGGGGACATAATATTAAAATATAACATCATTTTAATTAAAATACTTATCTCTCCAAAATTGCATCCAAAGGTCAAGAACAACTATACCAACTGAACTGACTGCAAAGAGGAGCCAACATTACTGAAGCCAATAGGACCACTGCTAGAAATAGAATTTACTAAAAATAGTAAATTCAGAAAGTTGCTCAGAACACCATGCGAGCTATACCATTGTGAAGCTCTCTGAAAACCCATAAAGAATCCACAATCCAATCACCAAATTTCAAGCAACAACCTGCACAAAAACATGAAACCCTAATTTTCACCCTCCGAGTAGGCTACGGGTCTCCAGAATAGGCCAACGGTCAACTAAATTGATCACAATTGAGAAGGGGACATTACAAAGGGTTTCTCCAAGGTTCAACATGATGTGATTGGAAAAGGTAATGTGTAGTCAGATTCCACTGTTCCTAGTTGGCTGGACAAGGAATTAAAGAGTAAACAAATTATGGTGGATGATACTCCTCCCAACTGGGATGAATTACTGGAAAACATAGGAAAAGGAAAAGCAAAGAAGAAAGCCAGGGTTATCTCCAAGATTAAGAGAGATGAAGCTAATAACAGGGTGATTCACATTTCCACCCCTTTGCCAAATAAGAATAAAGATGAAGTGACTGGTAGAGATTACAGTGTACAAACTATCAGCTTGGGACCCACCTCTATGATGTAGGAGATTGAAGAATTTCAATGCTCCAATGCTGCTATTTTGAGCAGATTGAAGAAAGAGGCACAAGCTAAAAAATATCTGAAGAAGGAGAATGATAAAATGAAGAGGTATCTGCAAGATTTGATGAAACCCTTGCAATCCATCAGCTCATCATCTGCTGCAAGTTTTCTACCACAAGAGACAATAACTGAATTGGAGAAGATGAAAACCACTACACATGCCACAATGAACTGGTCGCAAGGAGCGGAAGCTAAAGGAGATAATGCCATCAAAGATATCCTTTCAACTGGTGGAGATGTTATGAGATCAATAGAGTGGTTAAAGAATGTACTAGCTTAAGATAAGGAGGATGTGGATCTCTTGTTGCAGAAGACCAAAACCATCATGGAATACACTGAAGATAAACTGGTAAGTGATGGAATTCTTCCTTCTTCCAAAGTTGTAGAACCCTGGGAATGGTAGATAGCTTTGCAAATAAGGAAAAATATTAGAAGAAAGTGCATAATCAAGGAAATCAAATTGAGGATATCCTGACTGAAATCTACAACAAGTGCATTTCTTTCTTCGAAGTTATGATAGGTAGAAAAAGGTTTGTACCAAAGCATCTGAACTTGGAGCAATTGAGAAAATGGTGGCGTAATGTATATTCTCCAGTCAATGAGGACCCAGTTACCGAACATCAGTTAGATGATGCAGCCACATACATTGCAGTAATGGATAAGTATCAAACCTTGAAGGTGGATTGGGATAAGGTTGTAAAGTAGTCAAGGGAGGAAATTAATTCCATTGAAAGGAAAATTAAAGTGTTAGTTATTCCACTTGTAGCCAACTTGGAGAAGTTATTTTTGATGGTGCAAGATAAAGTGGAACAAGATAGGGACAAAGGGGAGAATAGTTAATACAATGCCTCATCGGAATTCATGCTTCCCCATTATTTATCTTCATCCTTCACATGCATTGGATCAAACCATGTTGGAGATCCCATGCCGACCTGGATGGAACACATGCATTTAATGAATACCTTACTTTATTTTGAATTCTTCTTTGCTGACTTGTTTGTGGAGCCAATTGTTTTATAACCCTATTTGGGCTGACATGAGATGTAATCTCTATAAATAGGGATATTGCCTCATTTGAAAGGGCTAGATAGTATTACATTGCAGCGAATTTAGCATTAGACTAAGAAGTTAGTAGTCAGGTTGTTTTCAAGCAAGTGTTGTAACAAAAGACTAGAATTGTTGCTACTTTGGATGATTTAATGCAAGCAAAGACATTGTGATTTGGTGTCCTTCTTGTGTTAATTTTATCTGGCATGGTTCCTATGATTCTATCTTTTAAAATTGCTTAATTTTATTTGATACATGTTAGGTTTAATGTTAGATGACTTAATGGTGTTTATGATTTGATGCTTGAAGTGTTGTAGCAATCTCTATTCCATACTTTTTGCAACTAGCTGACTATTGGTTGCTTTGCAAAGTTAGCCTGGACTTTAATATTTATTGTGCTTAGTTCAGTTCTGAATGTTTGTTCATTTCGATTGCAATAGGACCACATTGGATGAATGTTCATGATCTGAAAATCTTACGTGCCTTAGAAGATTGCACTATTTCTGTAAGATTGTAGATTTATCTAGGTCAAGCAGGAATTAGTTTTTGAGGGATTGGTCCATTTCAAGTATTTTGTCATTTACACTGTTAATCTTAGAATTAGTATTAATCTTGGAAATCTCTTTGAAACCCTTATCCTTTGCTATTTATTTCATTATCTGAGTTAGATTTAGGATTTGAAGTATCACCATATTTCTAGATTTGATAAGTTTGAAGATTCAATATTTGCTTGTAGTAAGGTCCCTTTGTGATTACCAACATTTTCACATATTATCTGAGCTGTTTATGCATTGTCAAGACCTGACATTAGAGACCTTGGGGTTATCTCTTGAGGCTTGCTGATAGAGATTTACCTTTCAAGAGATAGGATTTCCATATTCTGTTTGAGTTGTTGTGCAGAAAACACCATCAACAAGTTGAACATCTGTGCTAAAGTGATTAAACCATGATTTAGAGGAATATCATCCAATTAGATTTGGTTTACCGATCTTGCTGATGATTTGGATGGTTGGTTTTCTAAAGATCGTGATCGATGTTCAATGTTGAGTTTCATTGTGATTGTTATGTTTGCTATGTTGTCGTATTATTGCTTGTCTGTTGTTTTAAGCTCAAAGTAGATTTCCCCTAGTGAGATAAGGATTTTTCCCCCAATGAGAAACCAACCATTTATTGTGAATATGCACAATGATCGCCAAGCCAAGGTGAAGCACGACCGTGACGCCCAGATTTTGTTGTCACCAAGATGCCTGCTTGCTAGGTTTTCATCAAGGTAACAATTTTTTTGATTTTTCACTTTTTTTGTATTATTTGCTTTTTGATTTTTCAACTTTTTTATTTTTTTGGATTTTTTAGCTTTTTGATTTTTTTGGATTTTTCAGCTTTTTTACTTTTTTGTATTTTCTGCTTTTTGAACCGTGCACTGGATGAGTTAAGTATAAAACTTCTTGAGATGGATTTTTTTGATAGGTTCTTCAAAAAGGTCCCCTTCGGGTGTAGATAACTGATATGCTCTAGATCCATATACTGATAAAAATGACAAAAGGACCTAGCCAATTAGGTTCAAATTTTCCCTTTTTTTTCGATCTTATTGATTGCTAGGATTCTCTTTTAGGACCAAGTCACCAACCTGAAATATTCTTGGTCTTACCTTGTGATTATAGCTCCTTGACATTCTTTGTTGACAAAATTTCAGATGATCAACAACATGCTGACGACGTTCATCCAACAATTCCAACTCCTGTAGTCTGGATACTCGATAGTCTTCCTCTAAAATGATTCCCTTCAATGACACCTGAAGTGAAGATAACTCAACCTCAATGGGTAAGATGGCTTCTGATAGATACACAAGTGCATATGGTGTGGCTCCTTTAGGGGTGTAGATGCTAGTACAGTATGCCCACAAAGCAGGGTTTAGTTGAACATGCTAGTCACGTCCAACATTGTTTACAGTTTTCTTCAAGATTTTCAAAATGTTCTTATTTGAGGCTTCTGCTTGGCCATTCCCTTGAGGGTAATAGGGTGTGGAAAATCGGTGTTGGATATGGAATTTTTCACAAAGTTCTTGTACATCTTGATTTTTGAAGGGTCTACCATTTTCAGTGACAATGGAGTTAGGCATGTCGTATCGACAGACACTGTAGTTTAGGATGAAAGAGGCAATTTGTTTACCAATGACTGTGGTTAAAGGGAAAACTTCAATCCACTTTGTGAAATACTCAGTGGATGTGATTACAAATTTATGTCCATTAGAGGAAGATGGATGAATCTTACCCACAAGATCAAGTCCCCATTGATAGAAAGGCGAGGTTAATGTGAATGGTTGCAGCTCCTGCGTTGGTGCATGTATGAGATTTCCATGGACTTGAAACTTCTTGCACTTCTTAACAAATTGAAAATATTCTTTCTCCATGTTCAACCAATAATATCCCAAGTGTAGGAGTTTCTTAGCTAGAGTAAGACCATTTGAATGAGTACCAAAAATACCTTCATGAACTTCTCGTAAAGTGGTCTCAGATTCATCACGTTCAAGACATTGGAGGAGAGTACCATTGAGACCTCGTCGATAAAGTGTATCAACTATTAGGGTGTGTCAGGCTGCTTGATAGATAAAGTTGTGTTTTTTGTTCTGGGATAGATCAGGTGGAAGCGTATTGTCTCTCAAATAGGTATAAATCTTCCCATAGATTGAAGAATTAGCATCAACTAGATGGCACATGACATGGGATTCAGGATCATCATATGCAGGATTAAACAATTGTTCCACCATGAATTCATAACGACTTCATTTTTCTGGTATTTGTAGAAGAGAAGCAATGGTTACTATGACATCTGCAACTTTGTTGTCAACTCTTGGAATTTGTTCAAACTTGGTCTCAACAAATTATTTCTTGAAGTCATTTACCATCCTCTTGTATGGCATCAACTTGTCATATTTTGTTTGATAGTTATCATTAACCTGATTGATGACTAATTGAGAATCTCCATAAACTTGTAATTCTATGATTTTCCATTCCATTGCTACCTTGATACCAATGATTAGTGCTTCATATTCAGCCATGTTGTTTGTGCAAGGGAACATCAACCTGTAATATTTTGGGATAGTGTGTCCTTGAGGAGTAACAAATAAGATTCCAACACCTAATCCATGTTGAGTGTAAGACCCATCAAAGTATGATATCCAATGTTGTGTTGTCATTGTGAGGAAATCTACATCTAGGAAATCAATGTTTATAGGATGGTCATCTTGCAATGGTGCTTCAACTAACTGATCTACTATTACTTGGCCCTTGATTGCTCTTCTATCCACATATTGAATGTCAAACTCACTCAATATCATCACCCACTTTGCTAATATTCCTGTTAGATTGGCTTTGCTGAGTAGATATTTTAATGGATCTATCTTGGCCATTAGTTTGATGGTATGTGTTAACATATAGTGTCGCAATTTTTGAGTAGCAAACACCACTGCCAAACAAGATTTTTCAATGAATGTATAGTTAAGTTCATAGCCACTCAGTGTTCTGTTGATGTAGTAGATGGCCCTTTCTTTTCCTGTAGAGTCTTCTTGTGCTAGCAAAGCTCCCAAAGATATCTTAGTAGTTTCTATGTAGAGTAAAAGTGGTTTTCCCTCTATTGGTGGTACCAATATAGGTGGATTCATTAGATATTTTTTCAATTGATTAAAGGCAACTTCGCATTTTTCATCCCATGTAAAAGAAACATTCTTGTGTAACAAATGAGTAAAGGGATGACTTTTGTTTGCCAGTTGTGCGATGAATCTTCTGATGGATTGGAATATTCCTTGTAGAGATCTTAGTTGGCTAATGTTCTTAGGAGGTGGAATTTCCATGATTTCTTAAAATTTTGCTGGATCTACTTTGATGCCTTTAGCTAAGACTATGTATCCTAAGAGTTTTGCTGATGTTACTCCAAATACACACTTCTTTGGATTTAATCGCACATTGAACTTTTCCAATCAAGTAAAGACTTTATCCAAGATTTCCAGATGTCCTTCCTTGGTGAATGATTTTTCTAGTAGGTCATCCACATAATCCTCCATGAATGTGTGCATCATGTCATGGAAGATTGTTGTCATTGCACGCTGATAGGTGGCTTTTGCATTCTTTAATCCAAAAGGCATGACATTCCAACAAAATGTACCCCATGGGCATGTGAAAGTTGTTTTGTCTTGATCCTCTAGTGCAATTTTGATATGATTATAGCTTTAAAAACCATCCATGAGTGATAGCATAGCATGTACTGCTATTAAATCTACAATGATGTCTATATTGGGCAAAGGAAAGTCATCCTTTGGACAAGCCTTGTTAAGATCTCTAAAATATGTGCATATTCTGATGCTGTTGTCTAGTTTGGAGACTGGTACAATGTTTGAAATCCATTCTGCATAGTCAATTGGTCAAATGAACCTTGCATCTAATAATTTTTTCAATTTTTCCTTCACTAGTAGGGTGATGTGTGGATGCATTTTTCTCAATTTCTGCTTTACTGGCTTCACTCCAGGTGCTATGGATAAATGGTGCATTATTAGATCTAGGTCTATTCCTGGCATGTCAACATAGGACCAAGTAAAATTGATTTGTCTTTCTTCAAAGAATTTGGTGAAATTTGGCTTTTCTTGCTTTGTCATTGATGTCACTAGGTGTATGGTTTTTGTTGTTTCTGTAGTACCAATGTTTATGGATTGTGTAGGCTCAACCAATACTAAAGACTTTTCTTGATAATGCTCAGGAAGAGTGTCAAATCTCCCATCCTTCAATGCTTCAGAGAGGTTTTCACCATTGGATACACTCTTTCTTTTTACTTTTTCATTATCTAACACTACCATTGCATGGTTTTCACCATTAGATCAATTTTTTGCATTCTTTATTTTGCAGCTAAGAGATTTGGTACTCCCCTGATTTGAAGCTTCATTATGAAATTCATTGGTGGAACTTGTTTTTGGATTTTCCAAACAAAGGAAATTGACAATGGCATCATCATCTGAAAAGATAGGGATATCAAGCAGCTCGGTTTGTTCCCAATCAATGAGTTCAAGATGTATCAACGGTAAGGAATCATCGGATTGGTCAAGGTCAAAGGCGGTGAGGGTCGTGATGGAAATGTTTTCAAGGTGTTCGATAGAAATGTTAAGGTCTATAATGGTATTCTCCTCTGAATCATCTATCTCGGTCGATGTCTGATCATCCTCACTAGAGTCATCGATATATAGTGAGCCAAATTCAAGTGGTCTAGACCCTAAAATTTGTCCCTCCATACGTATGGGTGCATACCTCTTTATCACATTGATTTCCTTGTCTTCAAAAGATACTTCAGATAGTGAATCCCATTCATATTCATTTGAGTCTATTTCAGAACTAGCTTGCAATTGGAGGATTCGCTCACAAATCTGCTGAGTGGTTTCTTCTTTTGTCTCTTCTTTGTATCCTAGTCTTGTCTTCTCTTTTGCATTGATTTTGATAGGTTGAATTGGTTCCACAATTCCTTCTTTTCGTTTGTCAATAGGACCTTTTCCTTCGTATCCCATCTTTTCTAAGATTGTGAACCCTTTACCATATTGCTCTGTCAGTATATCGGAAGTTGTTGTTTGGGATGTTTCTTCATCTTTGTAAAGCCAATTTAGAATGTCTTTGTCCTCAGATTCATCAACTAGAGTACCTGCTTTTACAAATTTACCATCAAAGATCATGATGGGTTGTGAATATTATTGTCTAGATGTTGATGGTTGGCCATATGATTTTGGAGAAGGTAGCAGCTATGAGAGACATAAGGACTGCTCAAAAGAATATTCACCCATGCCTTTATCTTTCAACTAAATCTTTTTCTCGAACTGTTTTGATAGAGAATTGAGTTGGCTTTCATTATTTGAGGGAATAGAATCATCGATGCCTCTATCTTTTGACTGAACCTTTTTCTCAAACTATTTTGACAAATAATTGAGTTGGCTGTCATTACTTGAGGAAATAGAAGTGAGAGATTCTTTGTTGTGTGGTACAAAAATATCTTGGACCATCTTGAGAGTGTTGTAGTATTGAGGATTATTAGAATCTGCTGAAATTGTGATCTCTTGTCCATTGTAAGGGAATTTCAAGCATTGATGATATGTTGATGGAACTGCTTGCATTTCATGGATCTAAGGTCGACCCAAGAGTATGTTGTATTAATGATATCAAGTTTCCACAATCCATATTGTTCTTTGCAATGGTTTCTGGTTTTGATTGTGTGATAATTTTTGCATCAATGTTTCGGATCACACTCTGTGATCCATCATCAGGATGAGTAGAGCTGAAGGATAGAATGAAAGGATGCAGACCAAGAGCTAATTAAAAAGACCAAGGCAGGGAAATGAAAGAGAGGGCACGAAGACCAAGACCAAAAAAAGATGAAAATTAAAGAAATTCACATAAAAATGTACACATATATATAATGTTTAGATACTCACATAAAAATTATACACATGTATAATGTTTAGTTAATTAAAGATATTCACATAATTATATATATATATATAGGAATCACATAAATAATAAAATGAAGAAAATCAATTTATATATAAATGAAAGACAAGGAACCAAAAAAAGAAATAAATATAAATATCTAAACAATATAAAAATGTAAAAATTGAAAAGGAATGAACTCAAATAAAAGGAAACAAAGAATTAAATAAATTAAAAAATAAAAATAAAAATAAACAAGAAAGGAAACAAGCCGAATTAAAATGAAAGCAAAATAAATATATGCTTATGGGGAAACAATTAAAAAGAAAAATAAAGACATAAATATATAAATCTAAACAATTAAATATATGACAAGGAATCAATAAAGACATAAATATATGTATCTAAACATTAAATATATGTAAAAAATTAAAAAAGAATTAACACAAATAATAGGAAACAAAGAAATAAAATAATAAATAATAATTAAGGAAGATAGGAAACAAACCAAAAAATGAAAACAAAATAAATATATATATCTGAACAATATATAAAAGTAAAAATTAAAAAAGAAAAAACTCAAAAAAATAGAAACAAAGAAATAAATAGAAAGGAAGATAGGAAACAAGATAAATAGAAAGGAAGATAGGAAACAAGCCAAAGTAAAAGTGAAAACAATATAAATAATTGTTTAAAGGGAAACAAATAAATAGATAAAAAAGGAATCTCACAAAAAAGACAAGGAATCAATAGAGAAATTTAAAATAACAAGAATCTAAACTAAAAATAAATGTAAAAAAGGTTAATAAAAATATATAATTCTCAAATAAATAAATGTATAAATCCAAATAGACAAGAAGGAAAGAGATTCGAGATCAAAAAAGGAAGACAAATGCAAAAGGAGCCACAAATGAAGAAAGGACAGGAAGGGAAACAAGGGAGGGGAAAGACGGGACGAAGGCCAATGAACAAAAGGAAACAATAAGTAACAAAAACAACAAACATTCAAATAAAAATATACGTATAAGAATGTATTTATATATAAATATATATTTCTTAAAACAACTATATATATATACACACACACACACACACACACACACGAAGGAAGGAGGGCCAAGATAAACAAAGGACAAAAGCTACAAGTGTGTGTGTGTGTATATATATATATATAGTTGTTTTAAGAAATATATATTTATATATAAATACATTCTTATACGTATATTTTTATTTGAATGTCTGTTGTTTTTGTTACTTATTGTTTCCTTTTGTTCATTGGCCTTCGTCCCGTCTTTCCCCTCCCTTGTTTCCCTTCCTGTCCTTTCTTCATTTGTGGCTCCTTTTGCATTTGTCTTCCTTTTTTGATCTCGAATCTCTTTCCTTCTTGTCTATTTGGATTTATACATTTATTTATTTGAGAATTATATATTTTTATTAACCTTTTTTACATTTATTTTTAGTTTAGATCTTGTTATTTTAAATTTCTCTATTGATTCCTGTCTTTGTGAGATCCCTTTATTTATTTGTTTCCCTTAAACAATTATTTATATTTTTTTCACTCTTTTGTTCCTATCTCTCCTTCTATTTATTCCCATCTTCCTTATTTATTTCTTTGTTTCTATTTTTTGAGTTTTCTCTTTAATTTTTACTTTTATATATTCTTCAGATATATATATATTTTATTTTGTTTCATCTTTGGTTTGTTTCCTATCTTCCTTTAATTATTATTTATTATTTTATTTCTTTGTTTCCTATTATTTGTGTTAATTCTTTTTTAATTTTTTACATATATTTAATGTTTAGATACATATATTTATGTCTTTATTGATTCCTTGTCATATATTTAATTGTTTAGATTTATATATTTATGTCTTTATTTTTCTTTTTAATTGTTTCCCCATAAGCATATATTTATTTTGCTTTCATTTTAATTCGGCTTGTTTCCTTTCTTCTTTATTTTTATTTTTATTTTTTAATTTATTTAATTCTTTGTTTCCTTTTATTTGAGTTCATTCCTTTTCAATTTTTACATTTTTATATTGTTTAGATATTTATATTTATTTCTTTTTTTGGTTCCTTGTCTTTCATTTATATATAAATTGATTTTCTTCATTTTATTATTTATGTGATTCCTATATATATATAATTATGTGAATATCTTTAATTAACTAAACATTATACATGTGTATAATTTTTATGTGAGTATCTAAACATTATATATATGTGTACATTTTTATGTGAATTTCTTTAATTTTCATCTTTTTTGGTCTTGGTCTTCGTGCCCTCTCTTTCATTTCCTTGCCTTGGTCTTTTTAATTAGCTCTTGGTCTGCATCCTTTCATTCTATCCTTCAGCTCTACTCATCCTGATGATGGATCACGGAGTGTGATCCGAAACGTTGATGCAAAAATTATCACACAATCAAAACCAGAAACCATTGCAAAGTATGTTGTATGTCAAATCCTTGTCTAAAACTTGGTAGATTATATCCTTTTGAACTGGTCCCACTTGAATTGGCAATACAATCAGTCCTTGAGAGGATCTTTCTTCATCATCATAGGCTTTTATGGTGATCTTTCTTTTGGAATTTATTGCATTTTCTAAAAATCCCAATGCACGGATAAGCTTTAAAGTGCATATATTTAGACCAGCTCCTCCATCTATTAAAACGTGTTTGACACGATGTTTATGGATTATAACCTCAATATGGAGTGGTGTGTTATGTGGATGAGTGAGGGATGCATCATCATTTTCTGAGAATGATAAAAAATGGGGTGTTGTCAAATGTCCCACCATGGCTTGGAATTGACAAACTTCCAGATTAGTTGGTATTGTGGTGTCTACTAAAGCTTTTTCTAGGATATCCTTATGGGTTGGTGAAATTTTAAGAAGTTCCAGTATGGATATCTGTGTTGGGATATTTTGTAATTGGTCTATGATATTGTATTGATTTGAAGGGGCAACAGGTGTTTTAGATGTACTTCCTTTCAATGCAAACTTGGACTGCATCCTTGTGGTCACATTTACTAGCAGGTGGTCTTGTTTATCATTGATTTTGATGACATTGATTTGATTATCAGCCGCAACAATGTTTTGTTTCTTCTCAATTTTGATGTCATTGATTTGATTATCAGCTACAACAATGTCTTGTTTATCTTTGATTTTGATTTCATTGATTTGATTATCAGCTGCAACAATGTCTTGTTTATCTTTGATTTTGATGTCATTGATTTGATTATCAACTACAATAATGTCTTGTTTATCTTTGATTTTAATGTCATTGATTTGATTCTCAACTGTAGTAATGTGAAGGATGGTAGTATCATAAACATAATTCACATTCTTCCCTTTGTTTTTCGAAGAGGATTCTCCTTTTTCATAGTTGGGCAGATGGTTTTTAAATGCTCCATGATTAGCATTTGTTTGAGGTCCTTCTACCGATATTTCACATTTTTCTATCAAGTCTTGCACCAAATATTTTAATTGCATATAATAATTTGTTTCATGACCTTTGTTTTTATGAAAATCACAGTAATATGCATTGTTCCACCATGATGGTTTGACTCTTGGTTCAAAATATCATGCCTCCGGTAATGTAATGAGTTTGTTTGCAAGAAGCTATTTTAATGCTAATTCAAGAGACTTCCCCAAAGGTGTGATTTTTCTGCGTTGTGATGGTGGAGCTGGTTTAGATTCATTGTTGTTTTGGTTGTTATTTTGATCATTTTTGGGTGTAATACCTGATAAATTGAAGACTAGTTTTTTGTTATGTGTATCAGTTGTGCCATCATTACCAACATTCTTGTTTCTTGTCCAGAATTTAGATTTTGCATTGTTGTTATGATGATTAGAAGAGTTTGCTGAGTTTGGTCCTTCATTATAGATTTTCAATACTCCTCTTTTAACCAAGGCTTCCTCAATCTTAAGTCCATTTTCAATCATCTTTTCAAAGCTGGGTGGACACTGTAATTGGATTCTATAACTTATCTCATTGTTGAGATTGTCAATGAAGATTTCCATCTTTTCTTTCTTAGGTATAGGACGGGAATATCTAGCAAATAATCGTCTCCATCTTTGTAGAAATGTAAGAAAGATTCACCATTTTTATGTTTTGTGTTACAAAGATCCTTCATGGTTATTTCATGTTGAATGTTGTATGAATATTGGGAGATAAATTTATTTACCAGCTCTTCAAATGATCTAATACTTGGTGGGAGTTTTGAAAACCATTCCATGCATTTACCACCCAAACTTCTTGAAAATAATCTTATTAGATATGTTTCTTCATGTGCAAATTCCAAACTCATAGTGTAGAATTCTCTTACATGATCTTGAGGATCAATTTTTCCATTGTATTTGTCATATTTTGGAAGATCACAATTTGGTGGAAAAGGTATCATGTTCAAATTTCTGTCAAAAGGATAAGGATCTGTGATTCATGAGTCAACTTATGCATGTATTGGATTTGTTGTTGAAGATTTTGCATTTGTTGAGTGAAAGCATTCAATGGATCTGTGATTCATGAGTCTACTTATGTTTTCTTGGGAACTCCCTTCAATTGGTTTACATCAAAGTCATTGGATAGTTTTACACCTTGATTTTCCAACATTAAAAAGTATTTCTCTCCATCCTTTTCTATAATTTTTTCCATCAAGTTGTGAAATTTAGGGTCTTGTTGAGCTTGTTGAATGTCCTCATCAGTTATCTCATCTGTTTCAGGTTGGTGAAATCTGTGAAAAGGATTTTCTTCTCCTTCTTCTATGATGTTTTGAGTTTCAATTTCTTTTTCTTTGAGTTTTTGTTTTTGAGCTCTTGTTAAAATGGGCATGCAAGTGTTAAAGGTTTGCTATAATTTGATCTTTGTTTTGGGAGTGCTAATGAAATACCTAATTCAAATAAGATGATGGATCCTATTGATGAGATTATGGTTAAATCTGATGTAAAGCGTTTATTTCATGATGAAGGATGATAGATATTGATGATGAAACTTAGCTAATGATCATAGATGAGATTGGTGATTGGGAACTTTAAGTTGTTTGATACAAGTTTAGTTAAAGTGATTACACTTGCAAAAGCTAGTTTCTTCAAATTTTAAACCAGTGTTGTAATGAGAAATAATCTTTGCTCTGAAAAGGATCCCTAAATATGATTCTAATTGTCAGACAGAAGTTCAATTTAGATCTCTGTTTGAGTATCAGGTGAATGCGCTAAAACAGGTTGCAGATGCACTGAAAGATGGGGTAAATGCACCAGAACAAAGCTTGGATGCACTATACTTTCACATATATGCACTAGAACAAGAAGCTTATGCACTGAAAAATCCCATCAATGCACCAATTTAATGTGTGTATAAAATATGTGAATAAGCAATTAAAACCTATACAACACACCAATGAAACATTATATCAAGGAATTCAAATAACAACAATTAAATTGAAACAAACAATTCCCCAATGGTGTCTCATTGTCCTCTATCTCCAAGGATTCTTTAAGTCATTTTGCTCTTAGATTGTTTGTGCACATGAATTTCCAAATGACAACCTTGTTGGAATAAACGAACAATCTCTAATCCAATTTTTAATGACCAAATCACCAATATATGATACCAATTGGCGAGATACAAGGCTTTGACTACTACAATATGGAAATCTGAAAATTGTATGCAAATTTGTAAATAACTTTTCTTAATCCTTGAAATACCATGAAGAGATTCAACTTCTTTATGATGCTAAAATCAGCCACTCTAACATGCTTGATAAAACCACCTTAGATGAACTTATAACAGCAATAACATCACCATAAGATAGCAGCAACATAAGAATGCAAGATTTCACAACACAAGGTAGCAATGGAACAGAAGAATAAACTCATAACACAGTGTTTACATGGAGAAACCCTTGCAGGAAAAAACTCCACCAAGAAGAGAGGCCCAAGTTGTATTATCTTCAAAACAAGATTACAATACATCCACTTCCAATCTCCTCTTGAGTCTTCAATCCTGCAGCACCCTGTTACTCTTGTTACTCACTCTCCCTCTCAAACTTCACTCTCAAGTCGCATATTTATACAAAATGAGTACCCACCAAAATAAATTCGTGGGAGATGGATAAAATCCAATATTTCTATCTTGGGATACACCAAAATCATCTTCTTACATATTCCCTTACACTTGTCATAAGCATCTTCCCAATATAGGCGCCTAGAACCAAGAATAGGAACTTACAAGATAATAATAGCTATCATATGTTGTCATAGAATCTCTTACACCTTATGACAGTTGTAAGTTGTCATAGATACTCTTACAAACTTATGACATGCGTCATAATAGCCCAAAAATACATTTCCCAAAGATAGGATAAATACAATATTGGGATTTACAAGGTTAATGGCACCTTATCCCAACAAACCTAAAGAATGAGAGATGTTGGAAATGCAAGAAATATTTCCTACATTACATGATTGCTAAACTAGTTGTAAATGATATGCAAAGATAATGATGTTGCTAGGGTGTTGCTAATGGAAATGATATAATGAAACTACAATAATTAAAATGTTGCTAATGAAAATGCCATGATTAAACTACTTGATTCTACAATTCAAATACTAAAATGATAAATACTAAGATGCTAATGCTAATGAAAATTCTGCAGAGTGTAATTATGCTCAGCTCTCTCTATATGCTTTTTCTGTAAATGAGGGTCTATTTATAGATTTTGCAAGGCATGAGCCTATGTGGTAGAAATCAACGATCTGTATTTGATCTGGAGAATGGACGGTTGAAGATGAAGAGGTTAGAGAGAAAAGGGGAGTGTGTTCCCTTTAGAAGAACAAACTACCAAGTGTGAAGAGGAATCAAATGGAGATGAAGGCTACGTATCCCAAATTTTTTAGAATTTGGTTGAGGATAAATTCCAAATTAAATATTAGAAATATTTAATTTCTTGGGACACATGATGAGGTGGAAGGTGGAAAGAAGCTAGTAGAAATGTGCTTAAATTCAAAATTAAAATTCAAATTTAATGAGAGAAGGTTAATTAAATAAAACAAACTAATTAAATTTGTTCATTTAATTAAGATAAGAAGAAAATGATTTAGGATAGGAAGAATTAGAGAAAATGAACTATCTAAATAATTTTTTCAATTTATTTATAAGTAGAAGAATTAAAGATCATTAATTAAATAACTTGTATTTAATTAATCCCCCAGACCAAATTTGAGTGTATACAAATGGTATCCCAAAACAACAAGAAAAATCACCTGGAAAACCCACGCCCCACTTAGTGGACAACCTAGAAACATGGAATAAAATATTCAATAATCACATTGCCTTCACATGGGTGAATAACCCATAGCCAATCAAAATGAGTCAAAACTGAGTGCTCCATAAGTATTTGACGGCTCTGACAGCTACATGCAAGCTCATGCACCACCATGCAAACTTGGGCACCCAACCATGCAAGAGTGTGCAAAACATGCAAGGACATGCACACTCAAGTGGTCCCAACCTAGAAAATTGGATGCCTAGGAAGAATATTTTCTCGGGATGCCTTGTAACCACCACCATGAAGGGTCCACCTCTTTGAATGCAATTAAAATTTGTCATAGGAAAATGAATAATAAATATTTTGTCCCTCATGTCCTCAAGAACACTTTCCAAAGAACATGGAGACACATAAATCAACTTAGGATAGCAATTATAATGTCACCTATCCAAACATTCTCCCACTTGATATTATACATTGCAATTACATCCATGAGATACAAATATATAATTAAGTATAATAATCAAGGCCCATGGCCTTCCCCCACCAAGAGAACTTATCTTTGGTCGCTGGCTTTGTGAGAGAATCTGCAACATTTTCCAAAGTGTCAACCTTCTCAATCAAAACCCTACCATTCTCTACCATTTCTTGCACAAAGTGATATTGAACATCAACATGTTTAGTACAAGCATGATACCGGATTTTTAGCTAAACATATGGCACTTTGACTACCACATCCAATCCTCACTGTTCTGCAATCAAAACCAATACCATTACCAAGTCTCTATAACCATACCACCTCCTTAGAAGAATGTGTAGCTGCCATATACTTTGTTGCAGTGGTGGATAATGTAATTGTAGGATGCCTCTTACTCATCCAAATCACTGTACCTCCAAACAAAGTAAAAAAATAGCTACTAGTGGACCTTCGACTATCCAAGTCACCCGCCCAATCTGCATCAACAAAACCCTATATGTCCAATGACTTATACACATCATAAGTACCATGATAAACCAAATAATAATCAAAAGTGTCACACAAATATCTAAACACCCTCTTAAGAAAAGTCCAATTCTCTTCACCAGGGTTAGACATAAACCTGCTCAAAACTCCCACTACTTGTGCTATATTTTGTCTAGTGCAAAACATTGCATACATTAAACCACTAATGAAACTATTATAAGGAACATTAGACATATCCTCAACACCATCATCAAAATTAGGACACATGTCTAAAATCAACTTAGTACCAACTAGAAATGGAATATTTGTTGGTTTACAGTCATGCATATTAAACCTCTACAAAATAGTATCAACATACTTACTCTGACTTAACCAAAGCTTGTTGTGAACTTGATCCCTACTGATCTCCATCCCAAGAATATATTTTGCAGCCCAAATCCTTCATATCAAATGTGCCAGAAAGCTGAGTCTTAAGCTCCTTAATCATCATCTTGCTGCTACCCATAAACAACATGTCATCAATATACAAGACAATGATTATAATTTGATCATCAACAACCTTATTGTAAACACAATGATCCTCCTCACTTCTAACAAAACCCAAATTCAATGCAAAGGCATCAAACTTCTGGTACCACATCCTGGGTGACTATTTCAAACCATATAGCTTTAACCTGCAAACCAAGTATTCTTTTCCTTTCACAATGAAACTGTTGGGCTATTGCATATAAATTTCTTCCTCAAGATCCCCATGCAAGAAAGCAATTTTAACATCCATTTTCTCTATTTCAAAATCATAAGCAACAACAAGAGATAATAGGAATCTAGTAGAAGTTAGCTTATCAACATGAGAGAAAATTTCATTGAAATCAACTCCCTCTCTTTGGGAGTAGCCCTTGGTCACTAATCTAGCCTTGTACTACTCTAACTGACCATCTGTTCCAATTTTTTCTTAAAATACCCACTTGCATCCAACGGGCTTCCTTCCTTTGGGAAAAATCATAAGATCCCAGGTATCACAACTATCCAAAGCCACCATCTCCTCTTGCATGGCCTGCATCCAAGACTCACTCTCTTCTGAAGAAAGAGCATCCCTATAGGATCTAGGTTCATCATCAGTACTCAACAAAGCAAATACACAATGAAAATTGGATGGGATATACCTGTCAACTAGATTTTGTTGCCTTGTGGATCTTCTTAAGGTAGGAGGGGCTCTTGGTGTTCTTCTTCTTCTACATGCTCATCCTACACATCATCTGAACTCTCTGAACCCTCTTCTTCTTCTCCATTCTCACATCCATTTGGTTGTTCTTCCACATGTGCATCTTCCTACTTCTCAATATTTGTCTCGAAGTGCACTATTTTTTTCTTATCTTTCTCCTTTGGTTGTTTTTCACTTGAGTAATCTCTAAACTCCCTTAAAGTTACATCTCCATAGAAAACCATTTTACAAGATAATGGATACCAAAGCTTATAACCTTTTACATTCTCACCGTAACCAAAAAAGATGCATTTTTGTGCTTTTGGATCCAACTTAGAATGCTTCTCTTGAGGAACATGAGAAAAATCCTCACAACCAAATACCCTTAAATGTGAAAAAGAAGGATTTCTACCTATCCACACTTCATAAGGAGTTTTATCAACAAGATATGAACAAGGAGATATATTAACCAAATAACATGTAGTACTTACAACTTCTACCCAAAAGCATCTATCAAGCTTAGCACCACTCAACATGATCCTAGCTCTTTCCATTAAGGTTCAGTCCATTCTTTCTACTATCCCATTTTGTTGAGGTGTATAAGGTGTAGTCTTTTTCCAAACGATACCTGCATGCTTACAAAACTCATCAAATTCTAAAGAACAATATTCACCCCCATTTTTAGATCTCAACACCCTTATCTTATAATCTATTTGCTTCTCAACTAAGGCTTTAAATTCCTTAAAATTAGTGAAAAATTCAGATTTTGCATGCATAAAATAAATCCAGGTGTATCTTGACACATCATCAATGAGAGTAACATAATAATGATTGTTGTCAAATAAAGTTTGCACCCTTGCTAAGCTATGAATTGTAGCAACCTATTGACACATGGGAACACTTCAAGGTTGTGGGTGACCTGGGAATGAAGTGGACCTCCAGATTATGGGTTGGTTCCCCTTGAGATAACTTGAGAAAATTGAAGAATGGTAAGGAAAAGAGTAAGAAGGATATACTTGAATTTAAAACCTATCACTAACAGGTGATACACCAAAGATAAAAATATGACAATACTACAAAAAAGTCACAGAAAATCTCAATAGAGCTAAACAATCTCACAATACAGAGATTTATGTTTATAAAAATGAGTCTATGTAAGGTTCTGACTGTTCTAATGCTTAACACAAGGAAAAAAAAGATGTTTTCACAAATATAAACGCAATAGAAAGAGATCACTTAACATAAGCCAACTTTATGACATAATATTCTTTGCATCCAGTACTGAAGGAATCTGATGAAATAAAGGATCACACATAATTTTATCATGCAGCTCACAACCAGTCACTAAAACAACAAAGAAAATCTGTGAAGGAAATGATTTTTTATTGAGAAAATAAGGAGTCTCTATGTTACAGATCTGTAGTATTTATGAAAATGAGTTACAAATGTTGAATAATTCTCTTTTGACAATCTCCTAACCAAGAACTGCTTTACAAAGAGGAAAAAATGCCATATATACCAAAGAGTGTCGGCCCTTGCCCTAGGGTTTTTATAAAAATAAGTCGGCGTCTGGACACGTCGACCCCTAGAAGCATTTTTTGGAATGAAGTTAATGAAGCGTTAAATGTGCATAGCCTGCTCATGTTGGTGAAAGCTCACTCCCAGGCATGGCCTTCAGATCTTTTACAATGACCACATTAACTTGCAACCCTTGTGTCTAGCCTTGAGACTTCGTCAGAGCTGCTTTGAATGCTCCGCGACAAGGTCATTAATGTCGCTCCACTTTTTCTAGTCAACATCCCAACTATTATTGTGGCTCACATTTTCTTCTTCTTTGGCTTTCTTCTTGCTCCAAATATTTTAGCAAGTTGACCCCCTTCAAGAAGCAGCATCAGATTTACCTGTCAGATCCAAACGCCATTGCTTCACTGAGCCAACCCATGCTGAGCACATTCTGTTGACCCTCTTCACACGGGGAGTCAGTCATTCAAACTACCCATGACCGTCTTTAGCTCCTTCTGATTGGTTGATCTCACACCACATAGATTCCCAGATGGTCAAAAGATCACTTCCTCAGAATTGCATGTCGGTGAGAAACTAGCCGTGTCTCCCCGATGCGATTATGTCCTTCAATTGCTATCGGAATAGCAATCGTTATCGACCAGACATTATCGAGTCAGCAAGACCTCATCGTGAGCTCTTCAATGTTTCCTGAGCTTGGACCCTTCGGTGGAGTCGAAATCGGGATGAGAACCAAAACGGGACCAGAGTCGGAACAGGGGCAAAACCAAAAAGCTCGCGGAATCGGAACTGGAACCAAATCCGGACCTAAAACTTTTCTGAAGTTCCAAGTTTGGATTCCATTCCGATCCCGCCCCTGGCAACTCAAAGCAAGAAGGCATAAAGAAAAAACACAAGGAAGAACAAAGAGGAGGAGAAATCCCCCGATCACCGGCCACGAAGAAATAAAAGAAAAGAAGAACAGGCGGAAACAGGACCGGGACCAAAACAAAAACAGGAACTAGAACTTCAGAAAAGTTCCATCGCTCAATTTTAGTCCACGTCCCGGGTCTGCAAAAAAAAAGAAAACATCCAAACAAAAAGAAAGCAAGGTGGGATCAGAACTAAAACTAATCCAGGAAAAACACAGCGGGGGTGGGGGCAGAAACAAATCCAACACTGAATTTTTTATCAAGTTCCAAGCTCGGATTCCGTCCCAAACCTGCCTCCGACACCATACAAAGATGACGAAAAAGGGACAAAAAAGGAAGAAAAAGAAGGGGAGGAAACACCCCACGACCAAAGAACAAAACAAAACAAAGGCAAGACAACATCGGCGAAACCGGGACCAGGATGGAACCAGAAATTGAAACTTGGAAAAGTTTCAAAGTTTGGTTCTAGTTTCGGTTTCGGGTTCGTCGGAACCAAACCAAAGATGTGCAAGGCAAAACAAAAAGAGGTGGAACTGGGACCAGGAACAGAACAAAATACAGAACTTGGAAAGAATTTTAAGTTCGGAATCAGTCCCAGTTCTGGGTCCACCGGAATAAAAGAAAAATCCCAAAAACAAGGAACACACTCCCAAGGCACCAGACCCAAAAACAAGAAAAAGAAACAAGAAAGAGGGACCAAAAACTTAAGTTGAAAACAACCAACAGAGCAAATAAACAACAAAAGAGGGAGAACCATGTCAAATGAAAGGCCAAAAGAAAACAACAGACAAAGGCGTGGAATCAGAACTGGAACTAGAGCAAAAACAAAAACTGGGACTTTGAAAAAGTTTCAAAGTTCAGTTTCGGTTCTGACTCCGACTCCGCTAGAACAAAAAGGAAAAAGGGCCCAAGGAAAACAAAATAGAAAGAGGAAAAGCAAGGAAAAACAAAAGACGAAGACCCACCCCAAAACTGAATACTCGCACGCTGGGCTCAACCCTTGTGGGAGCCACATTTAATCCACGTGCTGAATTCAAAACATAATTTTCCCCTGCAGCTGCATAAGAAGCAAACAAGTTAGAAAATATGTAACCTTGATGCAAATGTTCCTCCCTTTGGTCATCGAGAACAATTGAAAGCATGGATTGCCCAGCCTGATTGAGCCCGCGGGTGAAAATCAGGTAACAATGATATTTTCCAAAAGAGTCAACATCCATTGTTCCAAACACATCTGAATGAATGATCTCTAATAATCTCTTAGATTTATTAGTCTCATTAAGAAATAATGATCCATTCTGTTTACCAAACACACAATTCTCACAAAAATAATTTTTACCAACAGAATAATCAAAAAGACAGTCAACCAACTTTTTATTCAAAATAGTCTTAAGACCTTTTTCACTTATGTGACCCAATCTATGGTTTCAAAACATACATGCATTTTTCAGTGCTAGTTACATTGGCAAATTTACAAAAAGTGGAGGCATTAGGCCTAAATAAAGTCCCTATCCAAGATCCTTTAGCAATCATCAAGCTCCCTCTTACCAACATGCAACCAGACTTGCCAAATGTCACATGCATTCCAGAATCATTCAACTTGGATGGGTAAAAGCACAAAGATGAGTCCACGAAACGTGGAAGTTTTTTCCTTCTAAGGTAAAAAAATGAAATCAGCTTGGAAAAATGGGATCCCTCTTTTTAATAAATGAGATCCCACTTTTTAAAAATGGGATCCTATTTAGCTTCGAGATCCCAAGCCTAAATTCTAAACGGGATCCCATTTATTAATGGGTCTCGAACCAACAGACGTGAAACGAGATCCAGTTTAAGGTGGTATTTATTTTTAAAAACAAATGAAACTTAGTTCATTTAGACAACATGGGATCCCAAATTGGTAAGGATGACAACAACCTAAATGACCTCTAGGTGCGCCTCCACCCCCAATTTTTATGTTTTTTTCATTTTTTTTGAAATTTTTAATACAATAACAGATTTTAGCATGTTTTTTTTCAATTTATTTAGCATTTTATGTATTTTATTTACCTGTAACAGTAGAAATGATGATTTGTAGAAGTAGAAGAGAAAATGCAATGAAACCCTGAAGATATTGAATAGAAAGGAAAAAATCAACCTTAAATTGTATCTTAAGAACAAAATTTAGCTTTTGAAACCTAAATTGTTTAATCAAACCAAAAAAAAATTCATTTGAAAACCCTAATTGAAAGGAAACAAAAAAGATTGCATTTCAAAACCCCAAATTGAAATGAAATAAAAAAATTGCATTTGAAAACCCTAGTTTGAAATGAAAAAAAAAAATTGCATTGAAAACCCTAATTGCTTCTTGAAACCCTACATTGAATTCAAACAAAAAAATTGCTCAAACCCTAAATTGAAATCAAACAAATCATTTTGCATTTGAAAACCCTGATTTTGACAATGAAATATGATTTGATAAATATTATACATTTAAATGTGTATTCTGTAACGCCCTGCCACAAAACCCTCGAGGACAACACGCTACAACACATAAAAATGGAACAATTTTTTTTTTAAAGTGCAACATAATAAATATTACCAAATATTCAATAACTTGAATTCTAAACCAAAGTCCTCTAAGGGTCTGTGACTACGCTACTAGAATCCCATTATCCAAACTAACAAGAATAATAAATCATTTCATTAAACCAAATTTATCTACCAATATAAGGTTCATTTAATCCATCTCATTTAAATGATCTACCAATAAGAATCATATAGAGAAACATTTATGATCGTTACAACATTTGCATTATCCATTGTAGAAGAGAGAGTTCAATAATTAATTACAACATTATAAATTGTACAACAAATTTCAAATCAATACAAGCACATGTAAGATATTTCACTCGAACAGGAAAAAGTACAAAAGTCCACATCACCAAGAGAAGCCGCTACACAAATGATCAACAACAAAGAAAACCAATGGAGTACAAGGCACATTCCACCCCACCATGTGGAACCCTAAGGTCCACCCCGCATGCTAGGAGATAACACCTGGTCCCACAGCCACAACAACAACTAGGCAACCACAAACTGACATAACAAGACTAAACAGAGAGTAACTGACATTACAACAACAATAACATCACAAAAGAACAAACATTGCTTCCAGAGGACATCACATACTAGAAGGAGAGAACAAACAAGGGAATACTAGTCTACAAAGGCAAGAGTGTCATCACATGGTCTTGACATGGGTTACCCTGGCAATCTCTCACTAGCCGCCGACCCACATCTATGCTTACCCTAGCAGTCTCTCACTATCTGTCAGCCCCATAGGGTGACACATGCGAAACCAATCTTCCTTTCATGAGGACAAGGAATTTGGTCTTTCTAACCAAGCCTTCTCAACCTATCCTTAGCCTAAACAAGCACTACAGGCATGGGTGAGGAATTCACTTATCTTGATTAATGTGTAAACTACCCAACCCCCTAATTCATTTAAAGTTATCACTGAGTTAAGAAACTCCCACATGGGTTACCCTAATGCCACTTTGTGCATTGACCCCCATTGAGAGCCACTCCCCCTACTAGTAGCTAGGAGATCCAATAAAGTCAATAAGGTAAAGCTATCATGTACATAGAATAAAAAACCATAAAAGTATATAACCCAAGCAAGGCATGGACCATCTCACTCTCAACACAACTATAATACAAATAAAGATTGCATGGCTAAATACCCTCATGTACCCATTTCAAAGACATAATCAATCATTTCCAGAATGAAATAGTCATAAAACACATCATGTAGAAAAACTCCCCCTAGCCTCTGGAAGACATCCATAACTACTAGCTGAAAAAACTCCCACATAGAACATTCACCACAAACGTCTCCATTACCAAAAACTAACATAATAACATAAAATCTCAATAATCAACACATATCCAACACATGCAATCCATCAAACATTACAACATAGATACTCCTTAATTAAAAAGTTACTTCCATTTTGAACAATAGCCAATATTCACCTAATTTGAAGAATTCAAACATTCCCTTTGGGCCATTCCAGAGGAAGAAAAATGTGCATTTCCCAATTCTAGGGCTAATCATTTATCTCACACATGTACATTACTTGTGTAAGGTTATAGATGTTACATCAAGTAGGGCAGCGATTAATTCTTTAGTTTCTAGTAAGCATTGAGTTAGAACACAAGAAAAAAAGCTAGAGATTTTAATAAGATACTATAAAAAAATTTATGGAGAACTTATATGGCCAACAATGATTGACTTCAGATTGACATACAACTTAAGAGGAGAGGAGCTAACTGACCTGGGCATCAAGGAAAGAATAACTACCCTAGTGCTGCAATTCAACCTCAGATACCAAATATCGCCGTACCTAGATTTGATGGGTCAAGGAAGATTAATCCCCAAGCATGGATTCAAAAAAATCACATTTATTTTAATATGACTCTTGTACTTTACATAGAGAATATATATATGTATATATATATATAGTGGATCACTACACTAAGAGGAAAGTGCAGATGATTGGCGACAACATCATGATTTACACTCTAGATACCCAAGATGGTCTATATTACAAAAAGGTAGTTTTAGTTTTCAAATGCATGCATATAGAATAGATAATTTTTTTAAAGATGCAAATGCTAATTTTGGCAAGGAATAAACCGCATTGTTCCAGCATGAGCGATTCTTAAAACTTGACCCAATAGAACCCAAGTGGTTATGTTTGTAACTTGAAAAGTTGTTCTTTGTGCCTTTAGATGAATTATCAAGCAAGTCTAAGAAGAAAATAAAGATTCAAAGTAATAGATTAAATTCAAGGTTTTTAAGTGATTCCTTTTAGAACTATATTCCCATTTGATTTGATCCCCAACATTTGACGAAATTGGGCAAGACTTATAATAGTTTCAAGACTGGGGATTAAGAAAAATTCGAAGCTAACACAGACAACATAAACTTTGGAAAAGTCTTGATGATTTCATTAGCAAGTTTCCTTCAAAACGGGTTGATGAAAAGAGAACAAGAATTCAACATAAGGGTCATTGCAAAAAGAGAATAACATGCATAGGGGTACTGAGAGAGACCCAGATTGATTATGAAGAAAACCTTTCGAAAGAAGATAATGTTGAGTTGTATGCTGGTCTTTCTTATTCCAACGGTGTCATAGATGTTGAAAAATATTGAAGATGTTTGTTTTCAAAATATAAATGTCTATCTTTGAGAATATTTTGTCATGTGACAAGCAGGTGGAAAGATTAAAGGAAGGTGAAATTGATGGAAGATAGAAGAATTAAAAAGTTACCTGGATGCAGTTTGTTTGAAGGCTTAAAAAATGTATAATATTTTTGTGTACGAGGAAGATCTATGCGAAGTTGGGAAAAATTGGATTGGCAGAAGGAAGCGGTAGGGTATTTTCCTGATTCAAGACATTTACTTAATGTTGTAGAAGAGGATGAAAAGAATTATTTATCTACCACTATAGTGAGGAGTTGGTATTTGTATTTGCTTTGATAAGCCCGCCCCCAGGAGAAACTATTAAAACTATAAAGAACCTTTGAGTATGATTTGATTACCACACTGAAACTAAATTCATCTCTGAGTTTTATACAAGAGAAATTGATTTGAGGGATGTGAACTATATCCATCATTTGAATAGGGACATCATCCTCAGATTTGTATCCCTAGTTGGGACCTATATGAAATGTCAATCATAATAAGAAAAAGAAGTTCTTGAATCTTTAGTATAGGGAAAATGAGGTGGCGTTGTAGGGAAGAGAATTTTAGAGGAAATAAATCAAAAAATAGAGCATACGACCATATATTTAAAGGACTATTGAGGAGGGCATAAGCGTTTTTGAAGAAACACAAAACATATCAATGCCCATAATTCTTTAAAATCCGTGAGTGGAGATCTCTACTGGATGGTTTGGTAGATAGAGGCTATGAGTATTTTAATTCCATGAATCAAGATCATAGAGTCATATGAAGAATGCATTACTATACTTGCAAGGTTGGCCTTCTTGGCCGAGCAGGGCGATTGATAGATGCAGAACTTTTAATCAAGGAAATGCCATTTTTTCCTAATATAGTTGTATGGTAGGCTTTTCTTGGTGCTTGTGTCATCCATCGCAACTCAAAGTTTGGAGCTCGAGATGCAAAGCACATATTTGAGATGGATCTAGAAGACCATGTATGCATAGATTAAATACATCTCAAAAAAATTCATTCCCAATTAAACCTCATTACCTAAGACATAACACATTTACAAAAGAAAATGGGCATGTGAACTATATTCTATAGGAGGATCGAAGAAGGTATGTTTGCGTAATTTGCAATGTACAAACCCCGTACACACTTGAGCAAAACTAAGAAATATTTAAAGCCCCTTTCAAACAGGAAGTAAGAAAACTTACCTTCTTTGCTTTCTCTCCAATCTATTGTCTTGAGTGCATTGTAGACATCAATGCCTCCTACAATGATAATCCTCGCTTTGCGTCAGAAGATTCCCAACATAGTGTGAATGCAGATTGACTGCTCCAAACAAAGGTGACATGAAGAAAAACTCCCCATATATGAAATTCATGGACTGCCCTAATGCCAATAAGCTCATAACCAATTTTTTTTATTATCGTTAACTATAAGAGGGTTTCATAATAAATATAACATTTCTTTTTAGTTACCAAGAATCTTCAAATATGGATTGCATTTACCCCCTAGCAGTGCGGTTACTAAAACTGTTACATACAATTTCCTATATTTAGATCTTCCATAAAAAAAACTGACATATTAATGCATTATTAATTTAATCATTTCTCGAAGCTACAATCATATATATTTACCATATTTATTACCTAGTGAAAATAGTTGGATAATTATTTATATTATTATTATCTATTTTTTTTATCATTAACTATTATTATTATATTCATTTACATTTATATTTATTTATTTAGTTATCAAATGTATGCCTTTTAGCTCAACAATTCATTTTAATGCACAATCCAAGAGTACTTGAGACCTAAAATGAATCCACAAACATCATAAGAGGGTGAATCATGGAGGGGTACTACATCCTCCCCCCTAATATTTGACTTACTTCTGGAAGTCGCAAGGTTAGAAGAAAACATACACACATAAGTTCCAAAACTTGATAAAGAATACCATGTTCACTTTTCCTTTATCGTAAATACAAACAACTTCAAATAATTAAACAAACCAAAAGTCAAACAATTACTTGATCACCGACTAGGGTAAAAGGCAGAAATTCAAACGACATGAATTGACTACAGAACTGACAGGGTATCGACACGGATACTCACCCTCTTCGAGGATGATGGCTAGGGTAGGGGAACAAATGCTATCTTTGATCAATATATTCCATTGGGTTTAAGGCACACTCAAACCTGTCAATTTAGGTGGAGTCGATGCCTGGTACCTGTAGCCTGCAACAAACGGTCGAACATATATATGTAATCATATAGTCAAGCACACCGTGAAGGGAATTCATAGCGTGGCAGGGTACTCATGAATGAGTAATGCGACATTGTCCCTTTCATTAAGACGCATATGAAGACAACACTCAATAATCAAATCATCTTGTAAACTATCCGCTACATGATAGAATAATTACATGTTGATCATAACAATTCATCTCATGTCATGTAATACACCAAGCTGATTTGCTACCTTAAAATGCCACACTTTCACAAAACACAACAAATTTATGCACTTAAAGCACACTTTTTTCATTAAATATCTATCATTTACATGCAATACATACCACTTTTTTCATTATACAACACTAAATCTCATAACATATTTAGCAAAAGGCTATGATTTTACACCTTTTCAGAAGCATGAAAACACAAGTTATCACTTCATAAGCACAAAATTTAGATTTAACACACATTCTTCATAAACACACACAAATTCACATCACAAGGCTACAAAAGGGTCCATAATGCATCCCTGATAGAAAGAATTTTGATGCATTGCACACTACATCATGGGTCCTACCCTTTCCACAAGTTTTCTGCACCATTGGGCCAACATCACCAAAGCAAAAGTCTCGAGTTACTAAGCAAGGACGATAGAAGGGGGAAAACATAGTATCAAGAGTCTAAGCACTAGGAAAACATAATGGGATCATATGTATCTAGAGTGCCCAGTGTTACAACTTGGGCTCTGATACCATGTGTAACGCCCTGCCACAGAACCCTAGAGGGCAACACGCTACAACACATAAAAATGAAACTTTTTTTTTTGAAGTGCAACATAATAAAGATTACCAAATATACAATAAATTGAATTCTAAACCAAGGTCCTCTAAGGGTCTGTGACTACGCTACTAGAATCCCATTATCCAAACTAACAAGAATAATAAATCATTTCATTAAACCAAATTTTATCTACCAATATAAGGTTCATTTAATCCATCTCATTTAAATGATCTACCAATAAGAATCATACCTAACATATTAACAATAGAGTAACATTCATGACCGTTACAATTAACTAACATAAGCAAGATGCAACATTTGCATTATCCATTGCAAAAGAGAGAGTTCAATAATTAATTACAACATTACAAATTGTACAACAGATTTCAAATCAATACAAGTACATGTAAGATATTTCACTCGAATAGTAACAAGTACAGAAGTCCACGTCACCAAGAGAAGCCGCTACACGAATGATCAACACTAGAGAAACCCAATGGAATACAAGGCACATTCCACCTGACCATGTGGAATCCTAAGGTCCACCCCTTGTGCTAGGAGATAACACTTGGTCCCACAACCACAACAACAACTAGGCAACCACAAACTGACATAACAAGGATAAACAAAGAGTAACTGACATTACAACAACAATAACATCACAAAAGAACAAACATTACTTCTAGAGGACATCACATAGCAAAGGGAGAGAAAAAACAAGGGAATACTAGTCTACAGAGGGAAGAGTGTCATCGCATGGTCCTGACATGGGTTACCTTGGTAGTCTCTCACTAGCCACCGACCCCCATCTATGGTTACCCTGGCAGTCTCTTACTAGCCATTGACCCCATAGGGTCACACATGCAAAACCAATCTTCCTTTCATGAGGACAAGAAAGTTGGTTTTGCCAACTAGGCCTTCTCAACCCATCCTTAGCCTAAACGAGCACTATAGGCATGGGCGAGGCATTCACTTATCTTGATTAATGTGTAAACTACCCAACCCCCTAATTCATTTAAATTTATCATTGAGTTAAAAAACTCCCACATGGGTTACCTTGGCACCACTTTGTGTGTCGGCCCCCATTAAGAGCCACTCCCCCTACTAGCAGCTAGGAGATCCAATAAAGTCAACAGGGTAAAGCCATCATGTACATAGAATGAAAAACCACAAAAGTATATACCCCGAGAAAGGCATGGACCATCTCGCTCTCAACACACTATAATAAAAATAAAGGGTGCATGGCTAAAGACCCTCATGTATCCATTTCCAAGACAATCAATCATTTCTAGAATAAAATAGTCATAAAACACATCATGCAGAAAAACTCCCCCTAGCTTCTGGAAGACATCCATAACTACTAGCTCAAAGAACTCCCACATAGAACATTCACCACAAATGTCTCCATTACCAAAAACTAACACAATAACATAAACTCTCAATAATCAACACATATCCAACACATGTAATCCATCAAACATAACAACATAAATACTCCTTAATTAAAACATTACTTCTATTTTTAACAATAACCAATATTCACCCAATTCGAAGAATTAAAACATTCCCTTTGGGACATTCCAGAGGAAGAAAAATGTGCATTTCCCAATTCTAGGTCTTAGCATTTTTCTCACACACGTACATTACTTCTGTAAGCTTACAGATGTTACATCAAGTAGGGAAATGTTTAATTCTTTAGTTTCTAGTAAGCATTGAGTTAGAACACAAGAAAATAAGCTAGAGATTTTAATAAGATACTATAAAAAAGTTTGTGGAGAACTTATATGGCCAACAATGATTAACTTCATATTGACTTACAACTTAAGAGGAGAGGAGCTAACCAACTTGGGTAGCAAGGAAAGAACAACTACCCTAGTGCTGAAATTCAACCTTAGATACCAAAGATTGCCCCAGATTTGATGGGTCAAGGAAGATTAATCCCCAAGCATGGATTCAAAAAATTCACATTTATTTTAATGACTCTTCTACTTTACATAGAGAATATATATATATATTGGATCACTACACTCAAAGGAAAGTGCAAATGATTGGCAACAACATCATGATTTACACTCTAGATATCCAAGATGGTCTGTATTACAAAAAGGTAGTTTTAGTTTTCAAATGCATGCATCTAGAATAGATTTTTTTTTTAAGATGCAAATGCTAATTTTGGCATGGAATAAACCACATCGTTCCAGCATGAGTGATTCTTAAAACTTGACCCAATAGAACCCAAGTGGTTATGTTTGTAATTTGAGAAGTTGTTCTTCGTTCCTTTAGATGAATTATCAAGTAAGTCGAAGAAGAAAACAAGGATTGAAAGTAATAGATTAAATTCAAGGCTTCCAAGTGATTCCTTTTGGAACTATATTTCCATTCGATTTGATCCCCAATATTTGATGAAATTGGGCAAGACTTATAATATTTTCAAGACTGGGGATTAAGAAAAATTTGAAGCTATCACATACAACATAAACTTTAGAAAAGTCTTGGTGATTCATTAACAAGTTTCCTTCTAAATGGGTTGATGAAAAAAGAATAAGAATTCAACATAAGGGTCATTGCACAAAGAGAATAAAATGCATAGGGGTACTGAGAAAGACCCAGATTGATTATTAAGAAAACCTTTCGAAAGAAGATAATGTTGAGTTGTATGCTAGTCTTTCTTATTCCAACAGTGTCACAGATGTTCAAAAATACTAAATAGGTTTGTTTTCAAAATATAAATGTCTGTCTTTGAGAATATTTTGTTATGTGACAAGTAGGTGGAAAGATTAAAGGAAGGTGAAATTGATGGAAGATAGAAGAATTAAAAAGTTACCTGGATGCAATTTGTTTGAAGGCTTAAAAATGGTATAAGATTTTTGTGTACGAGGCGGATCTATGCGAAGTTGGGAAAAATTGGCTTGGCAAAAGGAAGCGGCAGGGTATTTTCCTGATTCAAGACATTTACTTAATGATGTGGAAGAGGAGGAAAATAATTATTTATCTGCTGCCATAGTGAGGAGTTGGTATTTGTATTTGCTTTGATAAGCCTGCCCCCAGGAGCAACTATTAGAGTTATAAAGAACCTTCAAGTATGATTTGATTACCACGTTGAAACTAAATTAATCTTCGAGTTTGATGCAAGAGAAATTGATCTGAGGGATGTGAATTGTATCCATCATTTGAATAGGGACATCATCCTTAGATTTGTATCCCCATTTGAAACCTATATGAAATTTCAATCGTAATAAGAAAAAGAAGTTCTTGAATCTTTAGTATAGGGAAAAGGAGGCGGCGTTGTAGGGAAGAGCATTTTAGAGGAAATAAATCAGAAAACTGAGCATACAACCATATATTTAAAGGACTATTGAGGAGGGAATAAACGCTTTTGAAGAAACACAAAACATATCAACATCCATAATTCTTTAAAATCCGTGAGTGGAGATCTCTACTAGATGGTTTGGTAGATAGAGGCTATGAGTATTTTAATTCCATGAATCGAGATCACAGAATCATACCAAGAATGGGTTACTATACTTGCAAGGTTGGCCTTCTTGGCAGAGTATGTCGATTGATGGATGCATAGCTTCTAATCAAGGAAATTCCATTTTCTCCTTATATAGTTGTATGGCAGGCCTTTCTTGGTGCTTGTGTCGTCCATCACAACTCAGAGCTTGGAGCTCGAGATGTAAAGCACATATTGGAGATAGATCCAGAAGACCATGTATGCATAGATTAAATACATCTCGGAAATATTCATTCCCAATTAAACCTCATTACCTAAGACATATCAAGTTTATAGAAGAAAATGGGCATGCGAACTATATTCTATAGGAGGCTCGAAGAAGGTATGTTTGCATAATTTTCAAAGCACAAACCCCGCACGCACTTGAGAAAAACTAAGAAATATTTAAAGCCCCTTTCAAATAGGGAGTAAGGAAACTTACCTTCTTTGCTCTCTCTCTAATCTGTTGTCTTGAGTGCATTGTAGATAGCAGTGCCTCCTACAATGATAATCCTCACTTTGCGTAAGAAGATTCCCATCATAGTGCGAATGCAGATTGACTGCTCCAAACGAAGGTGATATGAAGAATGACTCCCAAGATCTAAAATTCATGGACTGCCTTAATGCCAATCACTCATAACCAGTTTTTTTTATTATCCTTAACTATAAGAGGGTGTCACAATAAATCTAACATTTCTTTTCAGTTACCAAGAATCTTCAAATATGGATTGCATTTACCCCCCAGCAGTGCGGTTGCCAAAACCGTTACATACAATTTCCTATATTTACATCTTCCATAAAAAAAGATGACATATTAATGCATTATTAATAATCATTTCCCGAAGCTACAATCATATATATTTACCATATTTATTACCTAGTGAAAATAGTTGGATAATTATTTATATTATTATTATCTATTTATTTTGTTTTATCAATAACTATTATTATTATTATATTCATTTACATTTACATTTATTTATTTATTTATCAAATGTATGCCTATTAGCTCAACAATTCATTTTAATGCACAAGCCAAAAGTACCTGAGACCTAAAATGAATCCACAAACATCAGACATAAACATTATAAAAGGGTGAATCATGGAGGGGCACTACATATTCATCAAGAGACAAAATCACTTAAATGTTATGAAGATAGATATAATTAGAATAGAAAACAATATGTTAAACTTTAACTTTCAATGTTAAATTATAATTAAATTAGAAAACAATATGTTAAACAATAGTTACAATTCATAAATTATCAATGTTTGTTTGCAAATTTAGTTAGCAAATTCCTAAATCCTTGTACAATCCATTTCCAATTTTCACTTAATTAGATAATATTTGCATTCATTTCTATTTTATGTTTTGATCTCTCTTAGTCATGGCTTGTTTCCATTTCTTGTTTGCATGTGTTTTCTCTTGTCTTTTGACAATCTTAACTCTCATTCTTGTCAATTAGTTGTTAATTAGGCTTCTAGTTTAGTCTAAAATCTCAATTTGGACTAGTTACCTAGACACTAAAAGAATCTAAATATTTTTCTTTTCTTTCTTTTAGGTTCTTTCAATTCCAAATGATCCAAAATAAAATAAGATTCAACATTAACTAATTTTATTATAAATTTTATATCATAAAATTCATTTAAGTGGGAAATATTCAACTTTATCATAGTATATTAAACTTCATATATAAACCCTAAACCCTAAAGCATTCATTTTGTCCTAGGAACTTAAAATAAAATTTAGGAACTTAAAATAAAATTTGGTTGCCTTGGGAAACTCCACCAAATTTTATTCCATAAGCCATGTCATTTTGTCCTAGTACCTTACTACATATATCCCCTGAAGCCATCCTATTACCCTAAACCCTAAAGCCATCATTTTTTCCTTGACCCTTAATGAAATTTGGTTGCCTTGGGAAACTTCACCAAATTTTATTCACTTGAGCCATGTCATTTTGTCCTAGGACCTTACTAGACATAGATCCCCTTAAGCCATCCTATCACCCTAAACCATAAGTTGATGTCTTAAGGGGTCGTAATATGACATTTCTTAAGGGGGTCAAAGAAGTTCTCAAAATTTGGTGAAGTTTCCCAAGGCAACCAAATTTAACAATAGTAAGATCGTGCAAGATTATAATATGAATGAGATTTCATGAGAAGTTGGTCAGTCAAAACAAGAGCTATCTCAACCAGCTATTCCATAAGAAAATGTTGTTCACTAACTTGCAAGTCCATTATTCCAAGGGCCACCCAAAATTCACCCTAAGTTCCCTAAACCCTAAACCCTAAAGCAATCATTTTGTCCTAGGACCTTAAAATGAAACTTGGTTGCCTTGGGAAACTCCACCAAATTTTATTCACTTAAGCCATGTCATTTTGTCCTAGGACCTTACTAGACATAGATCCCCTTAAGCCATCCTATCACCCTAAACTGTAAATCAATGTCTTAAGGGGTCCTAATATGACATTTCTTAAGGGGATCAAAGTAGTTCTCAAAATTTGGTGAAGTTTCCCAGGGCAACCAAATTTAACAGTAGTAAGATTGTGCAAGATTATAATATGAATGAGATTTCATGAGAGGTTGGTCAATCAAAACAAAAGCTATCTCAACCAACTATTCCACAAGAAAATGTTGTTCACTAACTTGCAAGTCCATTATTCCAAGGGCCACCCAAACTTCACCCAAAGTTCCCTAAACCCTAAACCCTAAAGCATTTATTTTGTCCTAGGACCTTAAAATGAAATTTGGTTGCCTTGGGAAACTCCACCAAATTTTATTCCCTTAAGCCATGTCATTTTGTCCTAGGACCTTACTACATAGATCCCCTTAAGCCATCCTATCACCCTAACCGTAAATCAATGTCTTAAGGGGTCCTAATATGACATGTCATTTTGTCCTAGGACCTTAGTACATAGATCCCCTTAAGCCATCCTATTACCCTAAACCCTATTTATCCTAAACTCTAAACCATAAACCCTAAAGCATTCGTAAATTGTCCTATATTAATAGTTAATTGTTTTTTCATTCAAGTAACATGCCTTAGACATAAATGAGGCTTACACATTTTATCATTTGTATTCAATTAGGAAATTTATATTGAATGGTTTAATGGTATTTCCTAAACATGTATCTTACATTTTGAAATTAAAAATCTAATGCAGGTTCACTTATATCTTAGAAATCACCTGATATCAAAATGACAATTAGGACTATACCTAAAAATGATAAATACACACTTAGGAGTCCAAACAAAATCATAGAGATATATGAGGTAAAAAATTATCTACAATATATTTATGTTTTTCAATAAAATAAAGGCATTTTTAAGGGATAAGATGAATAAATTTTAAATATTGATTGATTTTGGTATTGTTGAAATCATAGATCCAAATGGAGAAAAGAAGGCACTTTGGGTTTAGAAGGTTAATTTGAATTTTAAGTGCATACTTTGGTTAACCCTTTGCTATTAGAGGAGAAATTTGATTTGATTTTTCTTTAGTATAATATTTAGGATATGTGCTAATACGAGACGTCTTAAGGGGATGTCTTAAGGGGTCCTAATAAAAGTCCTCTTGACCTCATGTTCCACAAAAAACACTAATTTATAAGTTGTCAAAACAAATAATAGCATCCAACATGTCTTAAGGGGATGAAATACTTCAAAGTACATGTCTTGAATATTTAATCGCAATTGATATTGATTGATTTAACAATAATTTGTACTTGATATTTAGTGATTTAACAATAATCATGTAAGTATGTATGTACATATATGTCATCTCAAAACAATGTTTACAAAATTTGGCTATGCCATCTCAAGAACATCTCAAACTTGTGCCCAGAATGTAGTAGGTCTTCATGCCACCTGATATCAAAATGATACAAGCAATATCAATGAAATAATCAAAACATACATATTTTAATTTATATAAAACTATCTATATGTACACAACTCAAGTACTTGTATTTAAAAGTATTCCACACATGTGTGTAGGTTGAATCTGCATCCTCTCCTTTTTGTTTCAAAGTATGAGATAAATGTGATGATGGCTTAAGAATACAAAAAAGATAATAAATCAATTTTAACTATTAATGTACAATCAATATCAATATATAATCAAAACATGTATTTCAATATAATTTAACTAATAATTACTTGTTTTTACCAAGTATTCTATGTTGTCTAGGTTGAATCTGCACGAACTCTCCTTTTTGTGATGATGGCTTAAGGATCTATAAAAGGATAATTTAAATCAATTTCAACTAATAACACACTTGATCAAGATCAAAACATGTATTTAATCTATTTAAAAGGACACTATAAAACTAAAACTATATTTACATGTATTTACTTATTCGATTGTACCATCTGCATCCTCTCTTTTTGCAACACATCTATGATTGTCTCATGCTCTTCCATAGAAATTGTCCATAGCACTTTATTTGTAGGTCTTCCATGATATCGATCTAGTTTTATATTTGTTGCCACCACCAAATGTGAATAGGGTATAATCTTTTTATGTGTTTCATAAACTTCGAATGCAGGAAAACCATTCTTCCTTATCAGGTATTTTCGTAGCCAAGTGCCAAAAACCACCACCGATCCTATTGGAAAACATGATTTAACCATCATCAAATAAGTTGTCAAAATTTTCTTAAGGGGATCAAAGACTTGTTCTAAAAATTTGCTTCAGGGGATGTCTTAAGGGGATCACCGTACCTGTTGGATAATGATAGCCATCATCATCTTCTTGAGGTTATATTAACTTATGTTTAGTCTCCACACAACGAGCCAACCAATATTTTGTTTCCTCTTTGTTCCCCTCAGGTGCAACAACAGTATGCACATGTCCTACAAACAAATTTTGATTTAAAAACTTGTGCACACGTCCATATAATTTGACTAATCTACATACATCCATTCATATGTATATAAATAAATAATTTAGTATTATAAAATAGTAATAAAGTGAAATAAAATGAAATAAATTGAATTAAATCACCTTCTTGTACAAGGTCTGAAACACGGTCATAGTCTTCTAATGCAAACACTTGATCGTTATCTTCAATAGTTGTTTCATATTGATCGTGTGCTTGTGCAGGTGTCAATGATCTTTGCTCCCACTCTTCAACCCATTCTATATTTTCACATGCTTCCCAATCTCCTGAGATACAAAACTGACAAAAACATGCAAGCTCCCTTGTCCAGATAGTCCATGTGCTTTTCGTCAAACTCTTAAATGAATTCCATTTAGTAGATCCACTGATGTATCACAATCAACTATAGGTAGAATGTTCTTTTCTTCAACCAACCAAAAGAATTGATGAACTGTAGAGTACTCACTCGAACCAGGTGTAGATAATCTTGTACTGCATGAATCCACAATCACACGCTCATCTTTAAATTTTATTGCATCCTCAAATTTCAATTGTTCTCTAGCAAGAATTATTTTGACACACACACCAACTCCATCATGTTCTCCTTTACCATGCCCAACTTAAAAAAAACTCCATATATGTTGGACATTAAGTTCCTTGTGAACCCTACTTAATCAATAGAACATTTGAGCATTCTTGAACTGCCCCGTACATATATCTGACCATATGAGGTGTTCTGTCATCTGGATTCCTCTTTCTCTTAAATTTCTATAAAATATATTGAAATTGTATTGAAAAAACTATGACAAGTGTGACCGATTGTCACTCAAATAAAAATGATACTCCCTCAAAACTTTTCTATCATCCTCTATGCTATCATCTACATGTCTATAAACAATATGGACAAACATAGCTACTTGCACTGAATTATAATACTGTGATTGAATTTCATCTTGCAGAGCTAGAGTATAATTTTCTACAAAATCAACCATTGAAAGTATAGTACCAATTGGAAATGTGTTTCTACATGCGCAAAATTGGCCATCAAGCCATTGAGCATGTTGAGAGTGCATGACATATTTTGGTACAATATTATTCTTAAATTCACTTATGAATGCATGCACACTAACTTTTTCTATATCTAAATCACAACACTTTCTTATTTTTCCATCTTTTAAAGAATAGTCAACATTCTTAAATCTTTTAACATCTACTAATTGTTGTCCAAAATCATTATCAACACTTTCATGCATACAAATTGTTAAGAATGAAAGATTTCTACAACTAGTGCATTGTCCAGAAATACAAGAACTTAAATAGAACAATTTACCATTAGATCTTTCACAAAACAAACCTGATATAAACTCCCTTATTGTTTCGGGTGGAATATTAATACCACATTCTTGTATAATCATCTTAGTATGCAAAGTACAACGTATATATCAAAAAACATCATAAAAATAATGAAATTGAACATGCATTTTACAACAACAAGATATATGTTGTTTATTAATTTTTACATACCAGGGTTTGCATTTTTCAAAAGACCTTTGACTTATTTTAATATTCCAAGTAACACTAAATCACCACAAAATTTTCTATAAAATTCAGTTTGTGTTGTATCTAATAGGTGTTTTGGATGAGGATCGCGAACTTTGGACCCCACTCTTAGTTTTAAAACATCTCTAGAATTAGATGATACCCTAGTATTATCATGCCAATATTTTTCAATCAAATATTTAATTTGAACATTCAATTTCATGTCAGACCTCGGGAGTCAACCACTAAAACTCCAACATTGGTTAATTGGATCATTTTCTATACTTTCTCTTCTTTTTTCCGCTCTTAGCAATGTTTTAGGATGTATTTGTAGAACTTTACTAATATTACTTCATTCTTTTATTCAAAGTTGCTTTATTAACTATAGCAGTTGTTATAGCTCTTCTTGCTGCATTTTTGTCTTTAGATCGACTATTTTTTCCAATAGATTGAATGACACTAGCAACAATAGACATCATGTTTTAATGATTGATCTTTTCTTCTTGGTTTAACAAAAAAGCCTAACTTTTTCATTACTTTTCTCATTTTTTGCATTCTCATCATTGCATCATTAGTTGACATTGAAATGCAAGTTTTTTACGATAAAAGAATTTTTTGTATATTTTATTCGCATGTGTTCTTATTTTCCTCCAAGAAATATTACTAGGAAGATTATCCAAAAAATCACTTTCAATTTAAAAAAAATATTTTCATTAAATTCAACATCACATCCTAGATTTTCATTTTCATTTTCAACTTCAAAACGGTTTTCACTTTCATCTTCATTTTCATCAACAAAACGGTTTTCATTTTCATTTTCATCAACAAAACAATTTTCGTTTTCATTTTCAACAAAAGGATCATTCTCATTTTCATTTTCAACAAAAGATTTTTCATTTTCATTTTCAACAACATTTAAACGATTTTCATTTTCATTTTCTAATTTATTTTTAAAAAATTCTATAAAATTTCCATCTCTTCGAATATTATCAATGTCAACATCGTTAAGTCCAACATCCTATAAAAATTCTACAAATAAATTTTCCATTTCACTAAAATGTGGATTTGAAGACGTGCCTAGATTTGTGCCTATTGAAACATTCTCCATAGCATTGAAAGAGGGATTTGAAGCCATACTAGGACTTGTTTGTATAATCATATTATTTTCCAAATTGACTTCTTGCAAATTAGCTTCATCTACAACCATGGTCTCCTCAATGTTTTTATCTTCAATAGTTGTGGAATTGGGTGCTTCAACATTATTCATTGATCGAATCCTCATTCTTCTATCTCTTTTCCTTTTTGCTTCTTTATCTTTCCTTGCTTGAATTTTTTCAGGAGTCAATGTATTCCTATCTTTCCTCTTATTACGAGCTTGTGAACCCATGATTATAAAAATATCAAGCACAAATGAATGTCAGTAATGAAATTCTTCAAAAAATTCAATCCAAATTGCAAGTTGAAGACCTATAAAGACAAAAGTATTCCTCTTTTGTTCCTCTAAATGAGTAGAAGACTAACACAATTCCACTTTAAAAACTGTTTACATGATGTCTCCTTTCAAAAATTCAATCCAAATTGCAAGTTGAATACTTATAAAAGAAAAAGTCTTCCTCTTTTGTTTCTCCAAATGAGTAAAACACTAGCACAAAAGTTGATAGAAAATAGCCCAATATGTCGCAGTCAATTGTACATGTGAAGTTGCAGACTTCACAGTAAAACTTGCCAGTAAATTTTGAAAAAAATAGTAAAAAGAGAAACAGGATCCCGTTTACAAAACAAAATGGGATCCCATTTACAAAACGA
This sequence comes from Sequoia sempervirens, assembly GCA_007258455.2. Lineage (NCBI taxonomy): Eukaryota > Viridiplantae > Streptophyta > Pinopsida > Cupressales > Cupressaceae > Sequoia > Sequoia sempervirens. Next base: position 127,276 of record VDFB02306071.1, read on the forward strand.
GATCTCATTTATCCTATTTCCATGTCAACAGTCCCAACATTTAATATTGGGAAACGAGATCTCGTTTCTAGAAATTTGAAATTGCCCTTGCTTTGCGGTTGGGTTTTTGGCTTGTATTCTAGTTTGAGAAAAGCATTGGGAATCCAAACCTAGGCCTTCAACCTGGTTTGACCTGCAATTTGAAGGTCTTAATAATGTCACAGAAAAATAGTGACTTTGGACATATGGCTAACGACTTTTTTTGTAGAATTGTTCGACGAAATTCAAACCCATTATAAATGAGACAGTGCAGATTACAAATATATTATTTTTTTACAATTGGATAATTTTTTTATTTTTCAGTTAATTTATGATGAAACTGGTCCATAAACTTGAAATATCAGGGTTTTTAACTATTTTAATAACTTTTTATTAAAATATTTTTTTGTAAAGTGAATTGCACGAAAAACGTACTTTAGATAATTCTTTTCAATTTAAAAAATCAAAAAATGATAAGTTTAGGATCGTGACGTACATGACAATTTTTCAAAATGACAAATATGGCTAATAAAAATTTAACCAAAAAATTAATAAAAATTACAGAAAATATCGAAAACGTGTTTCAGTGAGTTACAAATCTTTTCCCAAAAGGATTTAGAAAAATACGATAATTTAGGTCAAAATATGGATGGCGTACACATGCATGGTATGGTAAAAAAAAGTGACTTTTAAACAGTGGTTTTAGAAAATCCTATTGAAAATCAATTTGTACCATCTGGGTATTGAAATAAATTACATATTTGGAAACTACACTCAAGTACTAAATTTTATGATGAGTGACTTTTTGAAGAGTCCACCTCTAAGTGCTTCAAATTTTAAGGTCAAATGTGTCAAATTCTGAAAATGGGAAAACACTTCCACTTTTTGGCCAAAAAGTGGACTCAACTTCTTGCCAGAACCCGGATACTGAAATTAAATTTCTTGCAAGTCCTGGAATATGTAAAACATGATCAAGGGTTTTAACCCTCCCATCACTAAAACACAAGTTTACCTTTCCCTTACCAACAATCTTCTTCATGTTGTCATCACCAAGGAAACATTCTCCCCCATCATAAGCTAATATGAAGTAAACCACCCCTTGTGAGGATTCATATGGTAGGAAGCACCTGAATTAATAAGCCAAGCATCACTACTAATAGTGTTAGCATAAATAAACAAAGGATCAAAATCAGGTCATCTTTAGAGGACTTTTCCATGGAAGCATTTGAACTCTTTTTCTTGTTCCTACACTCCTTTTTCACATGCCTTCTTTTACCACAATGCCAACACTTTACACTGCTCTTCCTGGGGGTTTTATCTAACGTCCTTTAGACTCGTCTATCTTCTTGTCCCCTTTAGGCCCTCCCTTTTCTTTGGACCTTCCTCACACATGCAAGGCATCTTGGGAGCTTACATTCATGGAATTTCTCTTCATCTCTTTTGAAAGAAGTATTGCAATGAGGGGTAAGACCAAGAAGAGTAACTTTTCAAAATGGGATCCCGTTTTCAAAAGTTTTTGTTTTTGGAAATTGACTATTTTTGAAAAAAAATCCAAAAATGGAAATTTTCCATTTTTGGCAATTTTCAAAATGGGATCTCATTTTGCAAAGCGGATCATGTTTAAATAAAGCATAATTTTTTTTTTTATGAAATGGGATCCTGTTTTTTAAAATATAATTTTTTGGTTGGGTTTGTGCTTTGTTTTTTGGTTCGAGAAAAGGTTTAGGGATCCGAACCTAGGCCCTGGACCTGATTTGACCTGCAAGTTGAAGGTCCTAGTAATGTCACAAGAAAATAGTGACTTTGGGCATACGTTTGAAGACATTTTTTTGCAGAATTTTTGACGAAGTTAAAACCCATTATAGATGAGATAGTGTAGATTCCAATTTTTTATTTTTTTTTACAATTGGATTAATTTTTTTATTTTTCATTTAATTTCTAATCAAACGGGTCCATAAACTTGAATTATCAGGGTTTTTTAGTATTTTAATAACTTTTTACTAACATATTTTTTTAACGAACGGATTGCACAAAAGCATACTTCAGACAATTATTTTCAATTTAAAAAAAAATAAAAAAATGATAAGTTTAGGTCATCTTATGTGTGACATACACAACAATTTTTCTAAACACCAAATATGGCCAATAAAAAATTAACAAAAACAATATTCAATAAAAAATTACAAAAAAATATGGAAAGCGTGCTTTAGTGAGTTACCAATCTTTTCCCAAAAGGATTTAGAAAAATATGATTATTTAGGTCAAAATATGGATGACGTACACGTGCATGGTATGGTAAAAAAAATGACTTTTAAACAATGGTTTTTAGAAATGCCTATTGAAAATCAGTTTGTATCATCTGGGTATTGAAATAAATTACATATTTGGAAACTAGACTCCAAGTAGTACATTTTATTATTAGTGACTTTTTTCAAGATTCCATCTCTAAGTGCTTCAAATTTTAAAGTCAAATGTGTCAAATTTTGAAAATCAAGGAAAACACTTCCACTAAATGGCCAAAAAGTGGACTCAACTTCTTTCCAACACCCTGAGAATATCCATCTTTGGTTCTGTAACACTACCACTTATGACAAAAATTATATTTTCCCAAGATTCAAGTAAAGATAAAAGAAACAAAATACATTTATCTTCTTCTAACTTACATCTACTGATGCAAGCTAACTTAAAATCATATTAAAAGCTTTTAAATACATTCTGCAATAGAATCACCATCCTTCATTTTCAGAGAATACAAATGTCTTTTGATACACAACTTATTAGTTAAACTTTTAGTTTGATAGATATCACCTATCCTCTTCCACAAATTGTATGCAATGGCTTCTTCTAAAACATTCGAGAGGAAAAAATCCACAAGACACAACCGAATGGTTCTTCATGCCTTCTTATCCATTTTCTTCCAATCTTCATCAAAAAATTTCTCTGGTTTTGTTTGGTTCAAAACTACCAACCACTGATCTCTCTCGTCAAGGGGATCCTCCATCTTCAACTTTCACATCTCATAACTAGTTCCATTGAATTTCTCAATATGCAGACAAGAGGTAGAGGCCATGGTTTTCAATCTTCTTCACAAATCTACAAAACCCACAATGTACAAGCTCCCACTACAACCAAAAAACCTTCAACACTCAAAAGAAAGGTGTCCCTCTCTTAAAAAAACCATTAGCTCTGATACAAAGTGTTGGAAATCAAAGTATAACTTGCAATAATATGAACTTAAATATGTGGTTGCAAATTTGAAATTATATGTTCAAGATAACCATAACAAGATTACGCGATTGGAAATTGTAACAATGAAATAAAAATATGAAATACCACAAGTCATCAACATAAGTGACACAAGATCTATGTGGAGAAAACCTTGCGGGAAAAAAATCCACAGCCAAAGAGATCCAATGTTTGTATTAATCTTCAAGGAAGTACACCAATACAACAATCCTCTTTGTCATCCAACCGCACTTCATTGTCCTAACAACCTGCAAAGAACTCATACAAAACCACCATCCCAAGGCCTTAGTATATAGAAGTTTGTTGGAGAGAGTACCACAAATCCAGTATCCCAAAACAACAAGCAAAACCATCTGGAAAAACCCATTCCCCACTTAGTGAACACCCCATAAACATGAAATAAAACACTCAATAATCGCATGGCCTTCACATGGGTGATGAACCCACTGCCAATCAAAATGATTCAAACCCAAGTGCTCCATAAGTATTTGGCGGCTACATGCAAGATCATGCACCACCATGAAAACTTGGGGGCCCAACCATGCAAGAGCATGCAAAACATACAAATAACATGCAAGGACAAGCACACTCAAGTGGTCCCAACCCAAAAAGTTGGACGCCTAAAAATAATATTCTCTTGAGATGCCTTGTAACCACCACCGTGAAGGGTCCACCTCTTTGAATGTAATACAATGTGTCATAGAAAAATAAATAATAAATATTTTATCCCTAATGTCCTCAAGATCACTTTCCAAATAACATGGAGACACATAAGTCAACTTAGGACAACAATTATAATGTCACCTATCCTAACAGATAGTTGCACTCAAAATTTTAAGATGCAATGAAAACAAGAGTTGTAGTGTTTTGAGTATACTTTCTAAAGTACTATTTTTTTAAATGGTAGAGATCAAGGGGTTCAAAAAGGGGGGCCAGACAAATTGGTCCTATTTTTTCAAAAAAAACATAACATAGCGTTTGGTGTGGCCCCCCTAAAATGTTAATTTTTTTTAGTATTTCAAAAATCGCTTTGGTGAGAAATTATCTAACACCATGTAGTTTATGCTTAATGTAGTGCTTCCCCTATGTTCAATTAACTGATGTATATAGAATATATACAACTTAACAGACCTACATATCCCCAAATTAAGTAGTTCATTGTTCTAGAGGTGCTTCATTAAATTGTCAACTAGAGAATTGTAATCTTGAGACGATGCTTGCACTATATGTGATGCTAAGAATCCTCAATCCTCCTAATCGATTGAGTATAAACAAATGAACTAAAGAAAATTCACCTAAGGCTAATTAACTTGAATGAAATCCTATGTAAGAAACAAAGTACAAGTGCATGCTAATTATTGCAACTATATTAACTACCACATGTGAATATTCTTTCACAGATTATAAATAATGACTCTCTATGTTATAGTGTGACCTAATTCAAATAATTGTTAATGGTATTCAACATAACATAAATCAAAAACTATAATTCAGAAATTACAATTCACAATATAACTAGTGCTCTAAGCTAACATGGATTCTAAAGTACCTCAAGTTTCCCTTGCTTGAGATGTTGTAATACACAATGTATCCCTTTAAATACTAGCTTAGAAATTCATGAAACTGAATCATCCTTCTTTATTGTAATTCAAACATACACCAAAATTTAGAACATAGTATATCAAGTCTTATACTTAATCTAATTTATGAAAAAATCTAGCTAGTCGGTCTCTCACAAGATCATCCATATATAGAAGGTCTGTGAGAGTCCTCTTATTTCAAAACTAAAAACAAACTATGAGCAATTTTCAACTCTTCCAAAAATGTAGATAGAGGACTAGGTCTTAGCTTAATAGAAAAATAATAGCAAGTGAAAGTAAGTGTGTAAAAGACTGATAAGGACTCTACACCAATTAAGAAAACTATAATAACTAGAAAGTGTGTCTAACAAGACAAACTTTATTATACTAGGCTATTATCCCTTGTTAGAACAAGCCTCTTCTTTCTCCCATGATTTATTGAAGAGATGGAATGACTCATGAATATTCATAGTCACATCCTCAATCATTGTTTGCATCATCTTCAAGAAATATATATGTGTTGTGATTGATCACCTCCTCTAGCTATGTTGAACCAACATCCTTTTGTTGCAAGTTGAGATCCTTCTACTGCGGGTTGATAGGTTCTTTATTGTAGGGGTTAGTCTTATTTCAAAGGTATTTTTCATTATTAACAACTATAATTAATCATAAAATTGTACTAAATTCCTTAGACATTCAATGATCACACACTCATTCATTAATATAATATATCATCTTCAATGATTTTAAATACTTAAAGTATATGGAAAGGTTTGGAAATGTCTTTGAAACAACATAAATAAGATAAAAATCATGAAACTAAAGAAAGGAAACTAGACATTTCTAGGACTCGTCATCCCCCCCCCAACTTGGTCAGGTTTGTCTTGTCCTCAAGGAACTTAGGGTCTCAGGTTGTATTGCAATGCAACTTCCTTGTAATCCATTGTGTTAGTGACCCCTTAACCCTGTTTCAAGTAGAACTCTTTTTGCTTTGTTATTTTCTTTCATCTAGCCTGCTTTGTCACCCCTATCTCCTCTCTTCTCCTTGTTTAGTGTGGAATTGGAAACAAGAGAAGAGGAGGATGGAAATTTAATGGGAACTAGGTGATATTATTTTCAAGGGAGGCTATGATATATTTGTGAGCTCTTTTAATTGCTACCAAGTAGTTAAAAATTGAATGAGGTCCCTTCTTTTTCAACTCTGGTGTTAACTCAGGCTTCCATCTGTCTTGAGAGAAGTTAAGTTCTTCTCTCCTTGTACTTGTTACTAGTTCTTGAAACCTTTTATAGTCCTTCTCCCTATATTTTGAAATATTCTTCTCTACCCACCATCTTCCTACTGGGTCAATCCATCCCTCTAGGATCTTTTTTCTATGTTTTAATAAGAAGGGGAAATTACTTCTCCCTTTAATTTTAATCTCCTCATAGCTATTCCCTCTAATGTTCATTCCTAATGAATTAGGTCATTTCCTTGATTTGAACGTCTCCCACAAAGATAAGTGGGTTCTAATTAGTGTCATAGGGAATGGCCAGATTATGCAAGTAAAATTTGTAAGATTTTATGAAAAATAAATCTATTAAGCCCAAGAAACCTGCATGCAAAAACCTGTCACAAGGAAGAAATCTGTAGGAAACAAACAAGGGTTTTGCTCTAACAATGTGAAAGTTTATTATCAGCGAAAAGAATTAAATTAAAAATATACAAAGGATCAATCCTTATAGAAGAAGATCGTAAAACCTAATAGGAAACCCTAATAGGTAAATAGGCATTTAATAATTAGATTTAATTATTAAATGACTAATGCAAGTGCATAAAGGGAAATCTTAAGAGGTAGTAAAGTTAATTCTTTACTCTAACACCCTCCCTTAAGACGAGCAACAATGTAGCTACAAACAATGCATGAAAGAAGCAAAGGAACTACAATGCTGAAAGAAAATTTGGGTCCCGACAACATAGCCTGATGAGGTACCCAATCACAACCAAATCTCTATGAAACAGAGAAACAGGGAAAACCACATGGGAAAAACCCTCCTCCAAAAAGAGATAGAAAGATGCGGAAAGTGAAAAAAAAGAAGAAAGGCAGGCCTCACTAAGACCCCCCAAGGACAACTTCCTTCATCCCAAGCATAGAACGCAGCTGAAGATACCGCGGGGATGCAAAAGGCTTAGTGAAGATGTCAACAACTTGCTCCGAAGTGAGAACATACTCCAAGCTGAGAGAGCCATCCTGAATCAGTTGCCTGATGAAATGCATATGGATCTCGATGTGCTTGGTCCACTGATGCTCAACTGGGTTGCGGGAAATATGAATGGCACTTTGATTGTCACACCAAAGAAGAGTGGGACTATCAGGAGGAAATCCAAACTCGGTCATCAATTTTCGAAGCCATAAAACCTCCTGACTAGCTAGCACGGCTGCTCGATACTTTGCCTCAGTAGATGATAATGCAACAACAGTCTGCTTCTTGCAAGACCATGTGATAGGACCAGAACCAAGACAAAAAACAAAGCCAGAAGTAGACTTATGACCATCTGTATCACCACCCCAATCGGTGTCTGTGAAACCAACAATGTGAGGAGATCCTGATGTATAGTGAATGCCATATGAAGTAGTGCCCCGAATGTACCTCAAAATATGTTTGGTAGCTTGCCAATGACTCTCATGAGGATCATCAGAGAATCGAGAGACAAGGCCAACAACAAAGGAAATGTCAGGATGAGTGTGTGTTAGGTACAACAAACTACCCACAAGCTGCCTGTACAAGGTGGAGTCCACTGAAGGAGTAGAGCAAGTGGTAGAAAAAAGAACACCTGACTGAAAAGGTGTGGGAGCAAGCTTGCAATCAAGCATGTTGAATCTCTGAAGCATGTCAAGAGCATACTTCTGCTGGTGTATGGAAATCCCATCCGAAGACTGAATAACCTGTAGGCCCAAAAAATAGTGCAGAAGTCCAAGATCTGTCATCTCAAACTGCTCCATCAATGCTCTTTGAACACTCTAAATCATAGAAGATGAGCTACCTGTGATGATGAGATCATCAACATACAACACAAGTATCACAAGATCAGCCCCATGACACTGAATGTACACTGTAGGATCGGAATGACAACGAGTGAAGTGTGAGGCTAGCAAGAAAGAGTCCATTTTCTCATACCAAGCTCGAGGGGCTTGTTTGAGACCATAAAATGACCTCTGAAGTCTACACACAAGAGAAGAGTCCCGCACAAAACCCTGAGGCTGCTCCATATAGATTTCCTCATGTAGATCCCCGTGCAAGAATGCACTCTTCACATCCATCTGATACACTGTCCAACCCTGTGATGCTGCAAGAGAAAGTACCAGGCGAATAGAATTCATCTTGGCGACAAGAGCAAAGGTTTCAGAGTAATCAATACCCTCCACTTGTGAAAATCCCTTCGCAACAAGACGTGCCTTATACCGATCAATAGAACCATCTGTAGCATACTTGGTACGGTACACCCACTTGCACTGAACCATCTTTCTTCCTTTCAGAAGAGTACAAAAATCCCAAGTGTGATTCTTCATCAAAGAAGAGTACTCCTCATCCATAGCCCTATCCCACTTAGGATGTCATGTCGCCTCTGAAAACTTCTGAGGATCATCTGAAACAACATGGCTCAAAAAACCAGTACCAGATCGCTGAGCACGAGTATGATGGGTATCTGAAGGATCTCCTGCCAAAGAACCAACAGCACTGACAGTAACACGAGTCCACTTGGGCACTCGCGAAATGTCTGGTGGAGGAGGGGAAGGTGGATCATCATCTAAATCATCCTCAGAGGATATAGAATCCTGAAGAGGAAAAGAGGAAGTACTAGGCAATGAGGGAGAAGCTGGTGATGGAGGCTGCATCTGAGGATAGCGCTCATCAAACTAGACATCTCGCTGAAACAAAACCTCTCTAGAATCAAGATCAAACAACCTGTATGCCTTCATATCCTCACAGTAGCCAACAAATATGAGTGGTCGGCTCTTCCTCTCCATGGCTTTCCTCTGAGCATCTGGAATAAATGCCCAAGCCTCACTACCAAACACTCAAAATGTAGAAACATCAGGCTTGACATGGGACAAGCCTCCTCAAGAGTCAAATGTCATAATGCCTTATGAGGCATCCAATTCTGAATGTAGTTGGCACAATTCACTGCCTCTGCCCAAAAAAAATGTTGCATATCTTGAGACTGTATCATACAATTGGCCATCTCCCACAATGTTTTGTTCTTTCTCTCAGCAACTCCATTCTGCTAAGGAGTATGGGGAATTGTCAGCTGATGCAATATACCTTGCTTAGTACAAAAATCATGAAAAGACTAATTCACATATTCCCCCCCATTGTCAGTGCGTATCCTCCTGATAGAAAGACCAGACTACTTCTCCACAAATGTCTTAAAGACTTGAAATGAATCAAAGACATCAGACTTGTACTTCAAGAAGTACACCCATGTGCGTCTCGAGAAGTCATCAATAAAGGTGAGCACATAATGAGCACCATAAAAAGGAGTGGGAAATGACATGAGATCACTATGTATCAACTCTAATGGTGCCTTAGCACGTGAGGATCTACCTGTCAGAAAAGGATCTCTATGATGTTTGCCAAGTGCACAACCTCGACAAACACCATTAGTGCAAGAGATCTTAGGAAGCCCAATCACTAATTCCTGTGTACTCATCTATTGGAGATATCTATAGTTGACATGGCCAAAATGCTCATGCCAAAGCTTGCTCACTGTGTCTGCATGAGCAACAAGAGAAACACTTGTATAATCAGAGCTCTCAAAGCCATCAAACCTATATAAGTGAGACTCTAAATCAACATTCCCAGTAGCAACAACTAAATCAGGATCATGGAGGTCTCGAATAACTACATCATGTGGTGAGAATTCAACTATCTTACCAGAACCAGAACAGAAAATCTGATAAACAGACAGGAGGTTCGTAGAAATGGCAGGGACCAAAAGAACATCCTGTAGAGAGCACCATCCAATGAAACAGTACCAGAACCTATAACTGAGAGTTGTGCTGAGTCACCAACTGTAATCTATGTAGTAGCACTCTGAGCAAGTGAGGTAACCAAACTAGGTGTGTGTGTCATATGGTGCAAAGAACCTGAATCAATGATCCATGTAGCAGTGGAAGATAATGCTCATGCAGAGAGAGCATGGCCTTTCCCTGTGGGAGTAGGTGAAGGCTGTGGAGAAGCAATACTATGCTATTGCAAGGCTTCCTCTAGAGCCTCAAGACGTTTCCAACACCTGGAAACTGGATGCCCTTCCTTTCCACAAAAACTGCAAGGTTCACCTGTGAACTTCTTAGTCTTGGAGGAAGACTCACCAGACTTAGAAGATTTACCCTTAGGAGTGAATTTATTAGACTCTATTTTCTGAGGTGGCTTGGAGGAATGCTCACTGCCAACTGAATCTATTTTGGGCTTCTGCTTCTACTTCTTCTTATGTGTCGCCTTAGAAATCTGAGCAACCAAAGCTTGGTTCTTAGTTCCAAATAAAGAATCCAACTGTGTGAGTTTGGCATGTTCTCTAGTCAACCGATCACAGAACACCTCAAAAGTGGGCATCTGGAATCTGTGACCCAATGCGTCCATGGTAGAGTGGAAGGTAGAGGAGAAAATCTAAAATTTTCCCCGAAGCTTTGACAAAATCAGGTAGATGCACTCTGTGTCAGTCTTGGTCTTTCCACATCCCTGTAATAAAGACCTCTGCTGCTTGAACTTCATCAAGAAGTCCTCAATGGATGGAAAATGATCTAGTACAAGAGAGGTAAGCTCTACCTCAATTTGAAGTGCCTTGAACTCATTCACTGTACCAAACAAGTCATCAAGATGGGTCCACATAGCTGCAGGGGTATTGCACCCATCAAGATGAAACTATAGAGTATCTGATACATGTAAAACAATCAACCCCGTTGCCTCATCCATCTTGTTCCTGTGCTACATGACCTTGAAAGGCCTTTGGAAAACTGGTTGCACTACGTCTAAACAAGACCACAACCCTTTTGACTGGAGAAGCCGTGTCATTAGGGGTTTCCATGTGTGATAATTATGAGGGGTCAGAAATTCTAGACTAGAAGAGGTCTCAACCATATTTTAGAAGGGGTTTCATTTTGATATAATTTCAAGTTTACTGAAGTAAATTACAGAAAACAAGAAATAAAACACCCCCCCACAATTCAATAAACCGAACTGTAGAAGCTAGAAAAGATTGCTTACAATGAGAGGGAAAGTAAAACTTCAAATGAGTATCATGTGTACCTTTGGATTTTTCTGATGAAAATAACCATATATCTGGATAGCAATCGCAGGTAAAAAAAACTTTCAAGTCAAAGTATGGTGCCCATGGGGGTTTGAAGTTCTGCCTTTTCAGATCTACCAATGCAGACGTCAGCTCATGCACGGCGTTTAGAGGAATAAGGTGCAAGTCTGGTAAATGATACCGGGAAGGACACCACTATGAACAGCACGGAGAAGGACACCAAATCTGAAAACTACAACTAGAACCTCTCGAATTAGCCAAAGAATCCCAAATTTCTTCTGTCAAACCCTTTCTCCCTTTTTTTCTTCAAACATGAACAAGCTACAATAGATCCAACTCTGATACCATGTAAGATTTGATGAAAAACAAATCTATTAAGCCCAAGAAACCTGCATGCAAAAACCTGTCACAAGGAAGAAATATGTAGGAAACAAACAAGGGTTTTGCTCTAACAATGTGAAAGTTTATTATCAGCGAAAAGAATTAAATTAAAAATATACAAAGGATCAATCCTTATAGAAGGAGATCGTAAAATCTAATAGGAAACCCTAATAGGTAAATAGGCATTTAATAATTAGATTTAATTATTAAATGACTAATGCAAGTGCATAAAGGGAAATCTTAAGAGGTAGTAAAGTTAATTCTTTACTCTAACAAAATTCACACAATTAGTCTTGCATATTTGGGGTGGCCTATCGGTATGCCTCTAAAAATAATGTAGGTGAAGACAGGAAAACTAGTAGGTCATTGATTAATTGACTGAATTGAAAGCTTAAAAATTTCTCCTACAAATATAGGGTGTAAACCCTAGCAGGTGGTCTACATCTTAGAAGTTGAATTGTTTTATCAATTTTTGGTGGTGTATATAGTGATGATCTCACAATATTTTCAAACAATAGAAATAACCATTGCATGCATTTGGAGATCATCTTCAAGAGATGTTTGGAGTTACAAATCCCATTGAACCCTAGGACATACATATATTGGGTTGAAGAAGGGATGGGGCATATTATATCTAAAAGAGAAGTTAAGATTGACCCTAAAATGATTAAAGCTAGTGATTTGATTCCTCAACCCAACATTATAAAATGAATTCAACCTTTTTTGGGGGAAGATCAATTTTGTGAGACCAAGGCCATCACCAAAATGTTTAAATAAAGATGCTTTAAAAAAAATATTAGTAGTGTCTATTCAAAGCCCTTTTAGCCATTTTCTTTTACTTATTTCCATGATCCTATATTAGTAAGTCCTATTGTAGAAAAAAAAATGAAGGTTATGATTTAAACCTCTTTATTTATTTAACAATTTTTTCTTTGGAACATTGAATTAAGGTATTTGATCATGGAAAAACAAGCATATGCATTGGTCATGACCATAAATAATTTCAAGCCATATCTAATTGGTGTTGAGATAGTTGCATACATACCTCATTCAACAAAAAACATACATCTTCACTAAGAAATAAGCATCTAGTAGAAGGTATAAATGGATCAATACAATTTAAGAGTTTGACTTGAACATTTAAATTATAAAGCTTTTCAAAGGTCAAGGACTTGCTAAGTTAATGATTGCAAGTGATGAGTATTTTTACTATTACAACATTCCCCAAATTTTTGATCTCTTGGTGAGATCATGGAACCCATGGATTTCTATTTAGTCTTGCCACATTTTCCCCAATTGCAATGCATGCATCTTCTAGCATCCATGCCCTTGCCCATTGATTTTTTATGTTTTGGCCACTTTGAGCTCTTTTTCATTCCACATTTTGATGTTTGGTTCCTTTGTGCTTTCATATCTTGTCTAGGCTATATTTTCATAATGCCTTGTATCCTCTCATGGCCCATGTCATTTTTGTTTTTGAGTGTCATTAATCAATTTACATGATCTTAATGGACTCTTGAGATCCTTCGTGTTTTTTTGTTTATAATTGCTTTAAATATGTTAGGTTTCATGTTTGGCATTCAATTTCTATTTATATGCATGTCTCTTTTCCAAAATCTTAACTATATGCTACACTTAGTCTTACCTCTTAATTACATATCCCATATGTGGCTTCTTATCCACAAATTGAGGATACTTTTTTTTGTTAACGACAGGGGAAACCCCGCAACCCCGCCCAGTAACCCAACAGCTCGTATCTTGGGTACCTAGGGCGAGTGGGGGTGAGACTAGTCCCTTACGAGGGAACCCAACAGCCAGCAAGCCAGTCCCAAACGGTAAACCCGGGAGCGGAGTCGAACCCGAGCCAATGGGGAGCAAACCCACGGTCCAAACCAACTTCGCTACTTGTGCCGGCCACAAATTGAGGATACTTATTTAAGTCTCCCAAGCCTAGTACAAATTGAAAATGCATAAGGAATACAATATGATTTTAAAATTTCAAGATTGTTAAAATGGACCAAATTGTCTAATGCAACACTCTAATAATCACTCGTGTTTCCAAGCTCTTGGTACTTGTTTTGATTACACATGGAGGATAGTGACCCTATTGATGAGTATACTATGAGCAAACAAATTTTATGGAGAAACTAAATGGAGGCATGGCTAATCACCTAATTTTATAATCATGAAAGCCAGCGTAGTGTATAATTTTAAAAAATTATCTTGATAATTTACACTTTGATATCTTTCGAAATCTCCAAGTACAAAATTAAAATTGAAGGATTGAAGGAACACTTACATTGAAAAAACAAAAAATATCAAATCATGTGAAAAGATGCCATATTATTTAAAGTAAAATAAAATTTAACAATAGCACAACATTTTGAAGAAAGAAAAAGACAAAAGTGTAGTTAGGAAAGGGGAGGCGCCCGTGACATCTTTAAAAATGATGAAGTATAAAAGGGAGGCGTAGGATTTGAAGGGCACCTTAATTTAAAAGTGGAAAGAAGACGTGGGGAATGTGGATAAGGCGCGTAGGCACCAAGTCACATGTGAAGGAGAGGCGTGTAGACAAAGTCCTCTCTTTCACTCACATGTTAAACGGGTGAAGGCACCGAGGATTAAGTAGGTATGTTAGACTTTAAATGCATTTAAATAATGTAAGGAAGGTACAACTCCATGTGAGCGTTAAGACAAGGAAGATTTATGGAATCTTATGGAATGTCTTTTACAATGGGAATCTTATGCACCTGTCAGGATTGCCCTATGACCCTTTGCAACAACACTGAATGCAAAGAAGGCACTCTATCTCATAGGGTTTCTTTGGTCAAGTAGATGTTAAAAGTCTTTTATTTTATTATATTCTTGTATGTCACAATCTTGTCTTTATTATTCTTTCATTTGAAAGGGAAAATCTAATAGGTTAGTACTATTGTCATGTGGGACCTTCAACTCTCATTGGTACCTCTTAAAACTCTCTGATGTCGTCCTCACTGACAGCGTAGGCTTTTGGTGTGGTGGCAGAAACTGTTGTCATGTGGGAACCTCAACCCTCGTCGGTACCCCTTAAACCTTTATGATGCTGCCCTCACTGATAGCTTAGGCTTTTGGTCTAGTGGCAGTTGGTCTGTGTTAACAAGTACACAAGAATAATTATCACCCACAACAAGTCTTTTAACTATACTGATTACGCAAGATGTATTAAAAGTATATCACCATTACTAATTATGGTGTAGTGGCAGAAACTGTTGTCACATGGGACCCTCAACACTTGTCGATACCCCTTAAACCTCTCTGATGTTGCCCTCACTGATAACTTAGGCTTTTGGTCTAGTGGCAGTTGGTCTGTGTTAACAAGTACACAAGAATAATTAACACCCACAACAATCCTTTTAACTATATTGATTACACAAGATGTATTAAAAGTATATCACCATTACTAATGATTTAGCAATGTATGAGCAGTGCAAATCCTAATATTGCAAAGGAAGTAATGGTGCAAATTGATTACAAAGGAGAGAATTCATGTCTATGTACATAGTGGCTTTGTTTAGTTGAGTAGTATGAGTTTCCTTGGTCAGCTGCAAGGGAGGTGAACTAGCCTATTAATTGGGCAACAAGCTCCACTACAACAATTACACTACTAATGATGTTGAGTCCAGTATCATGCATTATAATTCTTTAGAGACTAGCGTACCATTTTAGTTATCCAGATGATCCCTATAGATACACTAATAGTTGCTTTGTCAAGTTGAGTAGTATGAGAACTTCCTTGGTCAAGTGCATACATTTCTTGTTTGAAGAGACCATCAACCTTATATGAGGAAATAGAGCCAATCATGCATAAGAAGGATAAGAATTAACATTTTGTATCAAGATTCAGAGAGACTAGTTGTGCTTGGGATTCACATCTGCCTGAGTGATTTTGATGGATGATAGTGATTATTTTTCACAAAAACTGCCATGCACCCAAAGATCCCAAAGCTAACGTTTCGACAATTATATTCCAAAATCGAGTGTGGCTAGAGATTTTGTTAAAGCATCAAATGGACATGAAAATTTTGATATTGAGTATGAAGATTCATTGGAAAAATCAGAAGAAAGTAGAGACATTTCATATCTTGAAGACATCTAGAACCTCAAGAAAGTAGAGTATAGCTCTCCTAGATTTTGATTGTTTTAATTCAAATTAAAAACAACTTAATCACAATCCATTAGTATCTAAAGTTCATCTACATCAATCTTATGGTTGATATAAATGAACTTTGGAGTAGTAGATTGTGATTACATTGTTTCTAATTTAAAATAAAAAATTAAATTCTAAGAAATTTATCTCTACTTTGTAAGGTTCTATATGTATTTAGAATATGAAATGGTTTCACATTTTTAAAAAAATTCTATTAAATCTTTACACTCAATAACATAATCTTCACATCTATTTGATGCTTTTATAGGATCTCTATCCCCATTCAATTTTGGAAAAAAAAAAATCATTGAATCCGTGATTTTTGGAATCTTCAAGGCGTAGTAGTTTTCTTCGAATCCAACCAATGTCATCCTAGAACAATGCAAGCGTAGAAAGTTATGATAGAACATATTTTAGGCATCGAATTTGATGATGTGGATTTAAAATATTAGGTTTAAGCAATGAACTTGTTAAGTAAGCTATTACAAAAATTTGAGAGGAAATTGATATCATCACATATGATTTTGAGATATGCAAAGTTAGGGTGCTCAACTACTAAGTTTTTTGCTCTAAATTGAAAATTTGTAAATAATTTATATAGCTAATTAGATTTTGGTTAAAATTAGATAATGATGTATAATATATATAGTTAAATTTTGATTAAAAATGAGATTCTATTTAATAAATGTATGAAAACCTTAGCTTATAAGATCATCCTTGAAAATTTATATATAGATAGATTGATTTTGTTAGAGTTCTATATCATAAAGAAAATTATTAAATTCTAAGAAAATAAACAATTATTAAAAAAGAACAATTAAAACTCTTTGTTAATATATATGATAATTATGAAATAGATGTCATAATAAATTATCTATTTTATCTTTAGAAGAAAATACTAGTGAAAAAATATAGAACTTAAAATTTATAAATTTATAAAAAAAAAAAAATAGATGCTAGGGAGTATAAGGAGAGGAGACCAATGACCTAAAATATAAAGCTATTTTCCTTAATGTATTGTATACCTTATTATTAAATACTTTTCATAGTTTTGTGAGATAATACACTTAGTGAAATGCACGCGGAATTAAACTGACCACCATTTGTTTCACGTTTTATTTTGGATCCATCAACATTTAAATATCTTTTGTGTGTATTTAATTATAAATACAAAAATATATAAGAACATTTTTGGATGATTGTGAATAGTTGTTTTATTTTTTTTTGTAGTGTTTGATGGTTATATTTGAGGTAATATAAAAATATGTTATTGTGAATAGTGTTTTTAGTTAATATTGAGACTTTATAGTATCTTGATATCTATAGTTTAGGCAACATAAATATATTCTTGAGAAAATATTTAATATTATTTTACCAAAAGTGATTTTTAATAATTTTTAATTTTTTGATTTTTTTTTATGTATGTAGTTTAATATAGTTTTTATTTTATTTTATTAAATCAATGTAATAAATTACTTAAAGAATGGTAGTCATAAGTTGTTCAAAATGACAAATAATATAGTTGTTTTAATTTTTTATATAAAAATATTATTATTGTAAATAGTATTTTTCATTGATATAATGTCTTTACAGTGGCATGTGTGTATTAGGTGATGACATGATGAATTTAATGATGATTGGAAGGACCTAAGTGACTAGGTGATAACATGATTAGATGGACGATAAGAGAATCTAAGAGATGAATGAACAAATTAGATGGCGTTAGATGAAATAAACATTAAATAAAGAATATATATTTTAGATGTCTACATATTTTTGATATATAATTCATGCAACATAAAAAACATCATTAAAAATATTTCATATTATTTTATGAAAATTATTTTTATAAGATTTTTTTTTTTTTTTGGATCTCTTGATGTACACAACTTAGATAATATAAAAATACCATTTGAAGAATATTTTCCTTTTGAACTTTTAACCCACTTGATGTCTTAATATCCACACTTTTGCCAACATAAAGACACCATAAAAAACATGAGTTAGGTAGTCTTAATAGTCTTATATAGAGAGAACTTGGGAGCCGAGTAGAGCATGGGAGCTGAGTAGAGCAGTGTATAGACAACAATTATGGGAAGGTTTTCCCCTTGTTTGTGCTTTATGATGCTTATTTTTCTTGCCAAGGCACCTGCAACACAATCTTGGGGGAGCGTGGGGCACCATATAACCTGCAAGATAGCTCAGGTACTCAATCACTCATATACTACACTATACATAAATAGTTAACAGATAAATATATTTCAAGATGTTTGTGAATCACCATTTTTTATGACCATTGTTCTGTTCCTATAAAAAATGCAGCCACTTATAAGTGAAGCAGCTGCAAATGCAGTGCAACAACTGCTCCCAAGCTCAGCAGAAGGAGATCTTGCTTCGATCTGCTCATGGGCTGATACAGTTCGTTCTATATATCCTTGGTCTGCTTCTTTACACTTTGCCAATCCTCCCGGTGTCTGTAACTTTGACTACTCTCGTAAGTGATTTTTTCCAATCTTATGCTCTTATCTTATATGCATAAGTAGTATCTGCATTAACTGGACTTTCCTTGTGAATTGCTTTTAATGCCTGAAATCAGGGGACTGCCATAACAACAATGGAGAAAAAGATATGTGTGTTGCAGGAGCTATCAACAATTATACAGCTCAGTTAGCAACTTATGGAGAGTCCTCAACGGCAGTGACATGTAAATATTAGAATAATTTTGATTTTTTGGTTAAAGTCATCCTTCTCTACTTTTTTTATTCAAAGTTTGCTTGTGGGGGATTTTGATTTGCTTTTTGAGAACTGGGAGGATGTTTAATGGAGTGGAATATTTTGCGCTCCATAATATATTTGTCTCTATATAAGCTTTTTATTGATGATCATAAATAAGTTAAATTCATAAGATAGTACTTTTTGTTCATAATGATTTTTTTCACTTAAACACGTAAAATTTATCTATAACAAAAATAACACTTATTTACATAAATACTTCATTCTTTCTCTCATTCAAAACTTCTTTTCTTTAGACCATTAAGCCTTTTAATTAAATTACATTTTCTTCCTTGATCATGAAATTCATTATATGGTATGACTACTATCAGCTATGCATCGGAGAGTATTAGCTTGGCTTGCGATTGGGCATATAAAAACGTTACTGCAGGCACTATTTTGGGAGGTAATTAGTTGGCTTTTACAGGTGAAGTTTTTCTAATTGTTTTTTATTTAATTGTAACAAGAAGATTTTGTAATTTGGCAGAAGAGTATTTCCTCTCTCGGCTGCCAATTGTAGAAAAGAGACTTGCTCAAGGAGGTGTAAGACTGGCTGCAACACTCAATCGGATTTTTTCTTCTGGGATCCATTTTTATATGTAATTACCATGGCTACCTTACTTTCCACGTTAAGGAAAAACAGCTTAATACATCATATGATTAGTGTTGTAGTTTTGATAGTTTTTTTATAATGTTAACAACTTAGTTGCAATGGCTACTATTTATCTATAATTTGTTCTTACGGTTTATTTAGTTTATAAAATCTTCATTAATGTGAGTTAAATGTATTTGTTGATGTTTTTGTAGTGAATTTGAATATAAAAATGTTTTTATAGTTCAAAATATAATTTTCATTTTTGTAGTTTGTTAAAAACATATTTATTCAAAATAACATTATAATAAGATATACACAAGTTTTTGTGGAGTATGTGAGATGTAATGAAACAAAATATTAATTGATGAAAATAAAATATAGGTTTTGTAAAAAAATGTTAACAAGTTTAACATTACTTAGACTCTTGTTGTCTATTTTACCATTAGCAATCCTACCATCTAATATTATAATAACTCACTTTTAATCTCCTTATTATCTTGTTTTGAGGTTTTTTATATACATTTGATTGAATTAGCTTATTGTTGTGGACTACCCATTACATAATTGTGACTTATTTGTGCCAAATTTTTTGGATTCAAATTATTTCTTACCAATTGTATGCATGAGTGGTTCAACATTTGTTTGCTCAAATTATAATTGTATTGGGATTTATTTTTTATTGATTAAACTTCTTTTGTATTGTTTATGTATGTGCTCTACTTAATATGATAGATTTGATTTTGTGCATTAACTATTTAATGAATCAATTTCCATGGAATCTTCAAATTGGACGCGTCAATAATGTTAGAATGAACTTATGATTACATGATTCATTTGATAGTCAAAGTCTAATTTTTTCTTCAATTATATAATTAACTACTTCAATAGCTTCATAAATGGCTATTTGAATGGTTATGTTAGCATACTAGACACTATAATAATTGAAGAATGGATTGGAAAACAATAGATAAATAGTGATCACTCAAAAGATGGTTTATATTGTTACATTGTTTGAAAAACCATTTTAAATCTATATTTAGTATTTAAATATATTGGTTACATTATGTGCATTATTTTAGAGAAAAATAAATGATGTTTAAAATAACTTGTAATAGCACAATTCATCTATTGTACATTTGAAAAATAGACTAATGAATCAATGTGAAATCCAGTAGAATATATATTAAATCAAATTCAAATATTAATTTGATCAAAATTTTCTTTAGATTTATAAGAGTTATTATTTTTTCAAATGTCCAAGATTTTAAATTTTATTAAAAAAAAAAACAACTTATTTAATTGTACTTAACACTTACTATATAATAGATACTAAATATATGTCATACAACCATGAATATTAACTTACATATTAATTTTATTTTTAAAAAACTCACAATAAAAATATTTATTAATAAAATTACCTCAAGGTGTACCATAAGTATATTTGAAAAATAAAAAATAAAGGCTATTTTATATTAAGGTAAGTAAGGATTTTGAAAGGGCCTAGACCCTTGTACAAAAGAAAGAAATAGAAAAAAAGAAGAAGCAAGAAACAAGGGTATCAACCCAATACAAAGGTCACCAAAAGGATAAATAAAATAGGCCCAAACCAGTCATAAACAACAAATAAATAATACAAACAAGAGAAAGATGAAAAACTACAACCAATTTGTCAAATAAGACAATAGACAAAAAGAGAGAGCAGGGACCACCAACGTCCTAGTTAGGAAAACCAAAGTCAAGAGGGAGTTGACCTTTAACCCACAACACACGTATGATTTGGGAAGAGGAAGAAGAAGGAACCTTCCTTCATCTACTAACAACAGTCTAAGAAATATTGTCATCCAAATGCTCATTGCGAGGGAAGGCATGAGGAGAAACCCCCCATAGAGGACTCGTCCACACATGAAGAGGGAGTATCCACATGTGTAGGAAAATATGCATTAAGGGGGATTCCTCCACCAAGAGTCCATCAACATGATAAAAACAAAGATGAGGGTCTAAAACCAAGGGCAAGTCAATTTGCAAGGAAGGGGCAGGAGGTTCCACCATAGAGTACAAGGGTTTTGGAGTTGCACCAAAATAAAGAGACACGACATCATCCTAGGAGGAGGCATCTGATGTATAATTAGGAGCATAGATAGTTAAGTGATTATCATTAGAATCCTTCCACCATGTAGTAGAGCCCTTGAAATGTGAGAGAGGAAAATCCATAACCAAGTGATCAATGGAGAAGACCCAATGACATTTGAAGGGAATGCCCTCATAATCAAGATGTTGAGTCCAAGGCCTATCTCCAACCACATAAACCACATATCCATGAAGGGGTTTGGGGATGTCAATATTCATAAGAACACACACAAATGTGGAGTGCCCAATGACTAAAGTAGAATCATCAACTTTCAAGAAGTGACCAATAGAGTCACCAATGGCCTCATAACATGAAGGCTCCCAAAATTGTAGAGGGAGATTCAAATGTCTAACCCACACCAGACACACATTTAGTGGCTTAGTAAGAGGATTAAAGGATTATAAGAATTAAGCTAGGATTGGGATCCTAAATGATGGATTAGGGATGGATTGGAGATAGATTGGGATGATTAGGATGGTTTAGGATTGTTAGAATTGGCTATGGCTGCCACCCAAGATCTATGGACCAAATGGAAAGCACAAGAAAAGAGAGAGAATAAAATATTCAACAAGAATAAACTGTATTCAATGTCATTGATATGATATGATTCTGATTATGATTGTTTAAATGAGAGAGACCTCCTTGGTTATATAGCCAAGGTGAGAACATAGAAGGGCATAAGATTATGACAAGTGTAATAATCTTATGACATGAGACAACTATGAAGACCTATCACTCCACTTAAGGTGGAGAGATAATCACATGATGTGTCCACAAAAGGTGGAAGAGATGTGGTAATGACATGTCAAGTCCACCAAAAGTGGAAATTCTCCAACAACCTCCTATGTGGTCCCTAAGTAAACTTAACTAAGGTGTAATTATGACCTAGGACAAGGTACAAAATATTGAATTACACCAACACCCCCCCTTAAGTGCAACTTAGGGAGAATGTGCACAAATGAAAACAATGCAAGATGGGTCCCAGCTACTAGGCCATGTTAGGTACCCATGTACAAATGCAATGCAATGACAAGGAAATCTCTCACAAATGAGGAAAGGGAGAAAACCTCATGGGAAAAACTCCCCCTCAAAAGAGAGATGAAATACAAAATAGAAATACTCTCAATGAAGCATGAGAAGGTAAAAACCCCATGTGAGGAAAAAGACTCCCCCATAAGAGAGAAGCAGAAGAGAGACAAGGCTGCCCCCCCTCAATGTTGAGTCTCCTGCAATAATGGTAGAAGCTTGACATTGAATGCTGAAGATGATCCAATCTTGCTGAACAACGTTCCTCCCCTTAGGAAGAAACAAAACCAAGGATGTATGTAGGATGTCAAGATGTATGATGTATGATGATGTCTCTGAAGCATGCTCAAGTGTCTCCATGTCGATGTCGAAAGTTGAACCACTCCAAACAGGCATTCTAGGCCACACTGCTGAAGAGGAAAATCCAACATCTAGTAGAGAAGAATGTAGAGCACAATCCAAAGACAAAGATATCCCTTCTGAAGACAAAGAAGCCTCCTCCAAATGTTTTCCAAAAGTATCCACACTCACGCCAAACTGAGAAGAATGATCATGTAGAGAATGAACAAGAGGGTGAAGGTTTTCCCTCACAACAACTGAAGAAGGTGCATCTTCATCAAAGAGAAGATGAATGCTATCAAGAGTGTCCTCTAAATCCGCAAGATGAGACTCCACAAACAAGTCTGAAATACCTGTTAGGAAGCCATCCAAAGTAGCCATATCTGGAAGACTATGTATGTCCTGCTGCACTGAATCACTAGGAGTCAAAACTATTGAATCGCAAGCATCATCAACTGTAACAGTAGATGGAGGAGATGGAATGCAAGGCTTAAGAATTGGATCTGATGTGAGTATGCTCAAGTTCAAAAAGCCAAATGTCTCCTCTGAATCATAGTGTATGTGATCAATAGTCGAAGGAATAGTGTCACCATCAGAAGCAAACTGTGCAAAGGAATACAACCGAGATGAATGATCAACCACCCCAGTAGCAATGATATCTCTAGTCTCCAAGTCCCGAATGATAACCGAATCAGGAGTGAACTCCACAGTTCTCCCATCTCCACCATGTGTAATCTGATAAATGGAAAGTAGATTGTTCGTCAAATGAGGAACACACAAGACATCTTGAAAAGTGTTTTCCCCAATGCTTATAGATCCCTTCCCTGTTACACTCATATATGTATTGTTTCCCATCAAGATAGGAGACATAGAACAAGGCTGAAATGAAGAGAAGATAGTCTGTGAAGATGCCATATGATGTGATGCTCCTGAATCTAGAAGCCATCTCCCTGATCTTGGACTTGAATGAGCACAAAGAGCTTGTCCTTTATATCCTAATGTTTGACTTTTGTCCTTTTTAGACTGTTTTGAAGTAGAAGGAGAAGAAGATTTAGACATTCTATAAGGCAAATCAATGTGATTCTTTTTTAGAAGATTTTTCAACTCATCTATGTCCTTCTTATAACAATAATGTTCTTCATGTCCATCCTTCTTGCAATATGCACAAAAAGGTCTCTCCTTCTTAGATGTTTCTCCTTTTGATGATGAAGATTCTGATTCTTTATGTGGCTTGTTCTTTTTCTTCTTTTGCTTCTTATCAAGATTCCCTGATTCTTTCTGTACCTTAGACTCATTTGCCACCAATGCTTGTGGTTTGGAAGACCTGATTAGACCCATGTTCATTAACTTAGCTTCCTCTTGGATTAGGAGATTTGCAAAGTCATCAAACTTAGGATCAACATATGATGCTCCCATAGAAAGTCGATGGGTATGAAAGCCAGAAACAAACACTGAATACTCAGGACCAAGCTTGGATAACACATTCAGAATCAATTGTAAATCCTCTTTTTCAATAGTGCATTCTTTCAATTGTGTTCTTAGTTGCTTGATTTTGGAGATGTAGTCTTGGATGTGGTCAAAACTTTTAGGATCAAGATTCATCAAATCATTATCAATCTGATAGCCTCTAATCTTATCTGTTTTACCATACAATTTCTCAAAAGTCTCCCATGCTTCTTTAGGTGTATTACATGATTCAATATGAAACTGCAAATCAAATGAGACTAATGAACATATGCATCCAAGTGTTTTCTCACGATCAATCTCCCACATTGCCAATTCTTTAGCATCAATAGGTTTTTGAATTGTGTCCTTTAGATGACCTATTAGACCTTTCATCATGAGATAATTCGATACTGATTTTCTCCATGTAGCATAATTATGCGGATTTAGGGGTTCAATTTGAGATCTCCCCATTGCAAGAACACAAACCAAGCAAAAGAATGCAAACAATCACTGCAAGATTACCCCCCCAAATCACTCAATCAAGAAACTCCCAAGCAATATCTGATTTGTCACTTTATATTTAGTGCTTTTACAGTTGACACTAGCCAAAAATAGCAAAGTGGTCTTTGATCTTAGTGCTTACAAATGCCAAAATAGGCCACAGTATCAAGTACAATTTTTGGTACAAAATGAGATCAATCTGATCATACCACTGAGAAGTACACAAAAAATCATGCACTTTCAAAAAAAACTGCACACAAAAATGTTACCGTAGGAGCAAGATATGAGCTCCCGAAGTTCCCAAAATGAGGACGAAGCAGTAACACCTGTGAGAATCTGCAATTTCTGGAAAAAACCAGTCATGAAAACCAAAAAATTATTGCACCAATGCGTAGAGCACAAAAAATTAGCCCAAATAAAAAAAAATTGCTCAAAAAAAGGAGCCAAAATCAACGAGTTATGAGCCTCCAAATTTCGCCTATCAAAATGAAAATGCAAACGGAGGGGCAGAAAATTTTCAGAGGCTGCTGACGTCAGCAATAACGTGGGCTGACGTAATCAGTTCAATGGCTTAAATTTGACGGTTCGTGCCCGTCAAAATAGAATATGTTCTCCGATGACGGAATATTCTGCACAGTCGGAATATGCCCAACCGGAATATTTGTTGCAGACTGCCGGTGATTTGACCCTGCCGGATTTTGGATGTGTGCAGGCCCGCCGGTGAAAGCCGACGATGGCTTGGAGGGGCCCGTGGGTACCACAGCCCTAATGACAGACCGTCGCGTGGCAGCCTATGAGCGGCCAGGTACTCTGTGGTACCCTGTGCGGTACTGACCGCAGAAAATAACTTTTTCTATATTTTTTTTGAATTTTAATACAAATTTTTCAAAAATAACTTTTACAAATAAAAATTTTCAATAAGAATCGGTACAAAATTTTTTTGAAAATTTTCAGAGAAATATTTAAAAAACTGAAATATATATTTGTTTTTAAAAAATCGTACCGACACAAATAATGACGCCTTGGGGGGCCGTACGGCTCTTCGGGTAAATTTTTTTTGCCTCACCAGATGACTTGTTTTGAATTGGACGAATTGACAGTCGATTTTAGGGTTTTTGGCCCTTCTGGACGCGATGGCAGGGTCGGATTTGACCCAAAATGCTCCAAAATTGCAGCTACCTTCTGGATCTGGGAACTGCACTTCAGCTTCAAACCCTCATAGATTTGGCCTCGTATCTCTGATTTGGACGAAACAAAAGGAAAAATCGACTATCTCGAACCTTCTAGACACAATGGTGAGCTCAGATTTGCACCAGCAAGCTCGGATGTGAACCTGCAACAAGAGCCTCGAATGGAACCTCCTCAGATCTGGAATCTCTCTTCAGAATAAGACTCTCCAATGGCACCCAAACTCACTCTGATACTATGTTAGAATTGGCTATGGCTGCCACAAAAGATCTATGGACCAAATGGAAAGCACAAGAAAAGAGAGAATAAAATATGACAAGAATAAACTGTATTCAATGTCATTGATATGATATGATTCTGATTATGATTGTTTACAATGAGAGAGACCTCCTTGGTTATATAACCAAGGTGAGAACATAGAAGGGCATAAGATTATGACAAGTGTCATAATCTTATGACATGAGACAACTATGAAGACCTATCACTCCACTTAAGGTGGAGAGATAATCACATGATGTGTCCACAAAAGGTGGAAGAGATGTGGTAATGACATGTCAAGTCCACCAAAAGTGGAAATTCTCCAACAACCTCCTATGTGGTCCCTAAGTAAACTTAACTAAGGTGTAATTATGACCTAGGACAAGGTACAAAATATTGAATTACACCAACAAGGATGATTAAAATAGAATAGTTGGTAGCCTAGATGGGTTTGGGACACTCACCCCAATGATAGGAGGGATGTGGGGCGACAAACACAGTCTCTAGTGTATAGCGGTTTGAGGGTGAATCCCCCAGAGGTTTTTTCAGTAAGATGAATACTGAAGAAAAGAGGTTTTGTGGATATGAATTATGAAGAATAAATGAATATGATGAGGATGGGGTTAGGGATGAATGAATATGAGATTAGAGATGATGAGGATGATTTAGGGATGATTAGGGATGATGAGGATGGGATTAGGGATGATTAGGATGAGATTAGGGATGGTGAGGGTGGGATTAGGGATGATTAGGATGGTTAATTTTGACATGGAGATTATGTGAACAACTTGACTTGGAAGACATCTAGACTTAGGATTTTGAAGTGAAACAATATAGACGTTGAAGGATAGTGCAGTGGTGTTGAACTAACAAATGAACTTGCTAAAAAGGTGTTGAAATGGCTAAAATGACCATGTCTTTGTTGATTATTTTAGTGCATGTGCAGGCATTGAAAGGCCTAAAATGTCACCTAAGCTTGGTTTGGCACCTTTAGAGTTTTTTTCAGTGCCTATACCTTTATAGGCATTGTTTGGATGCTATTTTAGTACATGTGCCTACTTAGGCACTATTTGGATGTTTTCAATGCCTGTGCCTACTTAGGCATTGTTTAGATGTTGCTTCAATTCTTGTGTCTACTTAAGCATTGTTTAGCTGTTGTTTTTAGCACCTATTCCTACTTAGGTGCTACTTGGATGTTGTTTTAGCACCTGTGCTTGTTTAGGTGTTGAAACAGAATAGGATGAGGTGATAGGGATATATTTGGATGGTCATGATATTTGGGATGAGGTTAGGGATGGCGAGGATGAGATTAGGGATGATGAGGATGATTAGTGACAATGAGGATGGTTTAGGCATGACTAGGAATAATTTTGGGATAATTAGTATGGTTTAGGATGGTTAGGTATATTTTATGGATGATTAAGTATGGTTAGGGATGGTTTAGAGATGATTAGGGATGATTAGGAATGGTTAGGGATAATTTAGAGATGATTATGAACAATTAGGAATTATTAGGGATACTTTAGAGATGATTAGGGATGATTAGGAATGGTTATTAGAGATTATTAGGGATGATTAGGAATGGTTCTAGGGATAGCTAGGGATAGTTTATGGATGATTACTTGGGTAGTTATGGATTATTAGGGATGATTAGGAACTATTAGGGATGGTTTAGCGATGATTAGGGATGGTGAGGGATGATCAGGGATGGTTTAGGGATGATTAGCGATGGTTAGGGATGATTAGGGATAGTTTATGAATGATTAGGATGGTTTAAGGATGATTAGGGATAGTTAGGGATGGTTAGGGATGATTAGGGTGGATTAGGTATGGTTAGGGATGATTAGGTATGGTTTAGTGATGATTATGGTTAGGGATGGTTAGGAATGATTAGGGATGATTATGATGGTTTAGGAATTATTATGAATTATTTAGGGACGATGAGGGATGATTAGGGATAGTTTAGGGATGATTAGGATGGTTTAGGGATGATTGGGATTATTGATTGTACTATTGATGAAATATAAACTTTTCTCAACAGAGGTGATCAAACATTGGAGTCGATTATTTAGGTTTTGAAGTGAAACAACACAAGCATTGAAGTGTAGTGCAAAGGCATTGAACCAACAAAAGTGCCTACTTGTGGGGCAAGTGAAAAAAGTTGGGGGGACAAAAAGTGGCTAATTTTTTTTAAAAATATTGAAAGGTTATAACGTGAGTGTGTTATAATGCACTCACATTATGGCTTGGTGGCTCGATCACATAGAGCCTAAGGCTTGGTCACATCGAGCCTATAACACGCTCACGTTATAACACAAGTGTGTTATAGCTAATTAAAATAATAATAATAAAAAAAGAAAACCATTTCATTTCATTTTCACTGTGTGTTTTCTTGCTTACGGCCAACAAACTCTGCTATTGTGGAAGTGCTCACATTTTGGAACCATCAAAAGTTGTAATTTCTTCATCAAATCTTTTCAATTTCATCGCCGGGATGCCGCCACGTCAATGAGGATGTCAAATAAGTAAGCATTGTTTTATTTTTTTGTGAATTTGTTGTTAAATAGGTAAATTTAGGTTGTTTTTGATGTTAATTTTTTTAATTTGTAGGAGATTATAATCAACCTCAAAATCCTCCTCAAAATCCCTCTTCTCATGAACAAGCACATGAACAAAATCCTCAACAACCACAACAATAAACTCCCCCAACAATTCCTCAACATCCTCCTGGTACTCAACAAAATTTAATGGGGCAAATAGAAAACAACAAAAAATAGATTGAGGAGTTAATCGTGAGGTTGAACTATCATGTCAGTTCAACCTTGGAAAGAAGCACACTTGTAAATTCACTTCAAGCCATGTTAACACATGTAGACGCAATTAGTAAACAATTAAATGGTTGGGTGGATAAGCTCGGTAAGAGTGTAGGAATTTTTATGCAAATAAATTATCATATAAAGAAGTAAAAGATGAAAAAATTACAAATATGATTTGTGCTCACTATTCACTGACCCACGCACAAATAAAACTCTTGGTCACCTTAATAGCAAGAGGTTTCCTATCCATTGGTGTCACCACCAAGGTATTAGGAACAATTTTTGGGATAGGTGGTGGATGGTTTTTGACCATCCACCATGCAACAATAATGAGGTCCCCCAATATTTCTTGAGGATATTCTAGTGCGAGTTCATCCTCAACAAAATCCCCAACTATTTTGATATGAGGGACTTTCAGGGGAGAGGTGGAGGGTCGACACAGGATAGACCAGGAACATGTCTCGATCCTTAGTGGCAAGGGAGATGAGCACTTGCTAGGCTGACGCATGAGCACATTGTTATCCCTTCCATCGTGAAGGAGAGTGTTGAGGTGGACACTCTGCAGTCTATCAGCTCTTTGACCCAAAATATCATCCAGTGTGCCAGTCCTGCAATACATCGCCATCCAGGGGAGAGTTCGAGGGGTAGGCTTCCACCCCATTCTTTTTTAGGTTCGCGGGTCGGCTTGTACATATGACCCCATAGATAGTCAGGAGGCTGGTGCACAGGATACGTCTACAGCTATGGAGATGGTGATGGCAGATGACATTTTGAATGAGGCTTTCAACGTCGATACTCAGGTAAATGTTAGCATGTTCATTGAATTTAATTTATTAAATTTCATTTTTGAAATGCAAGATTAACTAATTTAGTTTAATGATTGTAATAAAATTTTAGGGTCACAGTGTTGATACTAAATACATCGGCCCTTCACCTATTTATTACTCCACTGCATCTACCGCTAAGGTATGTAACTAGTAAAAAATTATAAATATTACATGTGAATAGCATTCTTATACAAATGGTATTCTAATATCTGATTTTGGATGTTGAATAGGCTAATAGTGGAGGTTTCACGGGAACATCTCCCAGTGCTAGTGGAGTTGTACAAACCTTCACGTAGGTAATAAAATAAAGAGTTTAACTAATGAATTGTACTTAATAGATTTATGTAGTTTATATTCATATCATTAATTAAATTGCATTGCACATCTCTCAAACTCAAAGCATTACTTCACATTGCATAACTAATAACTAGATGTTGATAGATGACAAAATTTCAATTATAATATAGTTGTTTAGAAAGTCAACATAAACAGTGATGCAATTACTTCACATCTAATAAGTAATAACTAGGAGCAGCTACCAATTGCATGAGACCACTTTTTATTGAGGCATTTTTTCAAATAGTTCACTACCTTGTCTATGCTATGGATGCTTGGAAAAAATCTATGAAAGAATAATATTAAGCAATAGCATAGACAAGGCAATGAGTTGTTTGAAAAAATCCCTCAAAGAAATGTGGTCTCATGGTGATGTCCATCACCATGAGGCCCAATTTCTTTGTTGGAAAGCACCTTTTTTATGCTTTTAGCCATAGTAGCAAGGAAGTTAACTGTTTGATAAAATTCTATGGATGCTTGGAAAAAATCTATCAAAGGATAATAGTAAGAAATAGCATAGACAAGGCAGTGAGTAGTTTGAAAAAGGGCCTCGAAGAAATGGGGTCTCATGGTGATGGAATGTCATTCCATCGCCATGAGACCACATTTCTTTGAGTCATTTTTTCAAACCACTCATTTCCTTAAGAATAGAAACCAAGCCTTTAGCCAAAATTCCCCTCCAAATTCTTTTCAAGGTCCTCATCCTCATCCTCAATTTACCAATCCATGGTTCAAGCTTCCACCTCTTATTCCACTTGTTCATATCCCCACCCCTCTCTCTTCATGTCATGATCGCCCTCTATCTCATAACCAAGACCACACTATACCATCGACCCCATCCCAACACAATACCATAGAAAAGGCAATGAACTGTTTGAAAAAATGCCTCAAAGAAATGTGGTCTCATGGTGATGTAATGTCATGACAAACAAATTTGTCATGTCATTCCATCACCATGAGACCACATTTCTTTGAGACATTTTTTCAAATAGTTCACTACCTTCTCTATGCTACCGCATTTTTCATACATGTCTACCAAAGCATTTTATCAAATGGTTCACCACCTTGCTGCTATGGATAAAAGCCTAAAACAAGTGCTTTTGAACAAGCTATGGATAGGGAAAATAGTAATCATGATAGTAAGAAATATATAGTTCAATAAGGACTAAAATTTTTGTTCATTATCTCATGCATTATAAGCCATGACATGCATCACTATTGTAGTTTTTCGTGATTGAATAATTTGTTGTTTTATTTTTAGATGTTGCAAGCAGAAACACCTCCAGATGTTCATAGGGCAATGGAGCTTGGTGTTTCTTCTACTATAGAATCCTTGATGCCTCTCACGAGGGTATGAGGAAGTTTATTAAATTTCAATTTACATTTGTTGTTATAGCTGTTAGTTAGTGAAAATTCAAATGATTATTGATTTGTAGTTTAATTTCTCTTTGGATGGTTTCTATAGGGCTTCAACACGCCACAACATGGGCATGCGAATATTTCCCTCGAGAAGAGTGATCATCTAGCAGTGGTAAGTGAATATTTTGTTAAATATATCATTTTTTATAATGTAATTTCTATATATTAATGTCTTTACTTGTTATTGTAATGGGTAAGGATTGATCGGGAACTAAACCTTAGGACCTGGGTACCAAGAGCACTCCTCGACCTCAAATTAAACAAGTGATAGACTTATGGCCATCCAACCAACAAGCAAAGGGCAAGAGTTTGTTTCAAGAGCCTGGAGAGCAATGAATTTTGATTCCAGGGCCCTTTGTTGTATACCTATATGGCAGTTTTGGACATATTTTTTATTTCATATATTTGACATTGTATGCCTATATGGCATTCTTGTAAGCCTATATGGCTATTATGTATATATTTTATACTTAATATCGACATATATTGATGTATTCCTACATGGTTATTTGGTTAATACAAATATTTTTAATCGATGGTGTCCATATTTGCATTATAAATCCACGGTTCAATTCTATATGAGTTACGTGTATTCAAGTGTATACTTTACAACTTACATGTATACTTTGTGACTTAAGTGTTTTCATGTGTATACCTTGTATTCATGCATATACTTTATATTAATGTGTATACTATGTATTCATGTGTATACTTCAAGGCTTACGTGTATTTGAGTACTTGTGCTTCACTTATTCACATGTATTCTATTCACATGTATACTTATTAATTGGTTAGCCCTAGCATTGCTCATTATTGTCCTTCATGGTTTGTCTTGAATATTTATTTATTGATGTTAAAAAACTTTATTAGTTGATGCTAAACAACTTCAATATTTCCAAAAATCATTTGACACCAACAATGTATCATTTACTTATGTGCTAATTCAATATGGAATCCAAGGAAGAATTTAAAAGGGATAAAGCTAGGAGGAAAGGGAAGATAGATATTTATAGTGTAACCTATTGTACCTTCTCTATACAAACCTCTAATGGCTCTTGTATGCCTTGCTATTCCATTTTCTACCTTTCGTATCCCATTTTCATAGGTGGATCATCACTTCTCTCAATTTTTTTCCTTCTCCTATTCTAGGTCCTCACCTTCGCTTGTGGTATTCTAAACTAAGCTCTAGTTTGTGGTGGGCACCCACTAAGATTCAATTTCTTCTGGAATGTTTGATATGATTGTGAAGGAGTAGGAATAGGGGTTTTAATATCTCATGTATCAACATATATTTATACCTCTTCTTTGGGCTATTTTTAGCTTCTAATTGTGGTCGAGGCTCTAGTGTGAACTTATTAACGTCATTGTTCATGATTCTCTTTAGCTAGGTCATAAGCCACGATGTGAGCTCATATTTCTATTGACCTATGATTAGGTTTAGCTATAAATCTTTCAATTTTTTTTTCTATAATCTTGAAAAAAATTCTCTTTACAACAACCATATTGTTGTAAGGGCAAGGAGGATAATTAAAAAAATTCTTGCCCTTGCTAGACTTGAGGATGATCATACAAGATTTTAAGAGTCATGTAGCCTTCTCATTTGTGATTAGAGCCATAATAGGAATAAGAAAGTTACCTAAATACTAATATTAATAATAATCAATTCAATGTAAGTATGAGATCCACATAGTAATTAGATCATAACCCATTCGAGAACGAAAAGGTTTAGGATTTCCTCAACTATTTTGACACCTAAATGTTTTACCTCTTTCATGAAATCATATGCTTTTGGTGTGGAAAACTCGGACTTGTCAACTGTTGTGTGAATCTTTCTCTTTTCCTTTGTTTTGCATGCCATCATAAGGGATCACACCCACTACTATGAGGCATTTTTTCAAACATCCCACTACCTTTGACAAGCTAGTGAGCTTCCTAGCTTGTCAAAGGTCACATGATTTTTTGGATGGAATTCCTTAAAGAAATGTTGTCTTGTGGCATGACATGATTGCAAGATAGGCACAAAACGGAAGCATGGACAAGGCATGTGAATTGTTTGAAAAAATGTTTTGGTAGACATGTATGCAAAATGTGGTACCATAGACAAGCTAGTGAGCTACCTAGCTTGTCAAAGGTCACATGAATTTTTGGATGGAATTCCTTAAAGAAATGTGGTCTTGTGGCATGCCATGATTGCAAGATAGGCACAAATGGAAGCATGGACAAGGCATGCGAATTGTTTGACAAAAATGTTTTGGTAGACATGTA
Organism: Sequoia sempervirens; assembly: GCA_007258455.2. Taxonomy (NCBI): domain Eukaryota; kingdom Viridiplantae; phylum Streptophyta; class Pinopsida; order Cupressales; family Cupressaceae; genus Sequoia; species Sequoia sempervirens. The sequence continues at coordinate 160,892 of VDFB02306071.1, forward strand.
TGCAAAATGTGGTACCATAGACAAGCTAGTGATCTCACAAGCTTGTCAATACAATAGCATTGACAAGGTAGTGGGCGGTAGTATATCTTCCTAGTTCATCAAATTGACTTAGCTGCACCTTTCCCCATGTTAGTAGCCTTGAATATATCTCTTGTAGGTAGAGTAATCAAGGAAAAATTGAAAATATATCACAACATTAGTGACAAGGTAAGTTAAGTGATGAGGTAAGTTTAGAAATGGAGATGAAAACCAAAATAGATTCAAAGATCTATTAATGTGGCAGGAGTATATATCAATTTTATAGAGATATGTATGGAAAATTTGGTAGCATATACAAGGCAATCAATTGTTTGAAAAAATGCACATCACCATGAGACCACATAGCTAGTGAGGCATTTTTTCAAATAGTTGATTGCCTTGTCTATGTTGTTTGATAAAATGCTTTGGTAGACATGTATGGAAATTTTGGTAGCATAGACAAGGCAATCAGCCGCTTGGTAGAATTGTTTCACAAAATGCCTCAATGAGATATGTCCTCATGGACTAGAATGTTTGCAGGATATGCACAAAATGTATTTGTTGAAAAGGCTTTCTAGAAAATTTCAAGCATATGCAATTTCTAGGTGTAAAACCAAATTCCACTACAATTTCCAACATCCCCCATGCCTATACCAAAATGAAAGCTTTGGAAAGGGGTATACACATCCATAGAAAAGGATTGAGAAATGATGTATTATATTACATACTTATAACTACTCTCATATATATGTGTATAAAAAATGTGGAAGCATACACAAGATAGGTCAATTGTTTTACAAAATGCCTCAAATAGATGTGGTTTAAAAATTTAATTGGAAAGTGTAAGGAATTGTGTAGTTTAAAATGTGCCAAGAAGAGCTAAGGTTATAATGACAAACAAACAATGATGGACATGGAATATGCAAAATAACAAAATCAAAGCAAGCCAAAATAGAATTAAAGAAAATATAAAGAAAATGTGTAAATACTTCACATACCTAAAAAATGGAGATTCGAATGGAGGAGCTCTACCCAATTATGTAGCCTTTGTTTCTTCTTGCATCAAACTCCTCAACAATTTGAGTTTTTCACAAGCTTGTTTCCTTTTCAATGTTCAATTGTATATCACTCTTGAATGGAATTGAGACTTGAATTGATATATATCAATTTCGATGTGAAAACTCTATTATTTCATGCAAAGGTGGTGGAAATTTCATAAAAAGGTGGTAGAATGTGAAAAAATTCCATGCACACTTCACAAAAGCATTAAAAATCTTTTTTTTGTCAGAACATGCGCATAACCAGGAGAATATACAGAATGTGGACCTAGAGATCACAGGTATATTGACTTTTTTACCATTTTTAGAGCAAGAAAAAATGCACACGGGTTATAACGCGCTCACATTATAACGCGAGCACATTTTGTCTTTCTATACAAACGACTTCATGTAAACTTCTTCAAAACATGCTCATGTTATGAAAATGTTGATTTTCTATAGGCTTCTTCTCTCTCGAGCTCTATCCTTAGCCATCCACCCCACCTTAGCCATCTAGGTCTCTCACTTATCCCTAAACCCTCAATCCTAGACCCTATGTCTTATACCCTAATCCATCAACCCTATACTACAAAAACCCTTGATACGTCTACCCTTAAACACTAAACCATAATCTCTCTCTCTCAAGTCTCTCCCTCCTACCCTCTCTCTCTCAAGTATCTCCCTCCTACCCCCTCTCCCTCTCTCAGATCTCTCTCTATCTCACTATCTCTCCCATCCCTCTATCTCCCTCTCCCTCTCTCTCAGGTCTCTCCCTCCCACCCCCTCTCCCTCTCTCAGTGAGAACCTCTCCCTCCCTCTCTCTCTCTCTCTCTCTCTCTCTCTCTCTCTCTCTCTCTCTCTCTCTCTCTCTCTCTCTCTCTCTCTCTCTCTCTCTCTCTTCTCTCTCTCTCTCTCTCTCAATTCCTCTCTCCTCCTACTCCCTCTCCCTCTCTCAGGTCTCTTCTCACTCACTCCCTTTATCTCTCTCCCATCCCTCTATCTCCCTCTCTCTCTCTCAATTCTCTCCCTCCTACCCCCTCTCCCTCTCTCAAGTCTCTCTCTCCCTCCCTCAAGTCTCTCTCTCTCTCACTCCCTCTATCTCTCTCCCATCCCTCTATCTCCCACTCCTTCTCTCTACCTACATAACTAGACAAATCTCTCTCTCTCTACCCTAATCCCTCAACCCTTAAACTTTTAAACCCTAGAACCTTAAACCCTCAACCCTCAACCCTTAAACCCTAAACCCTAATCCCTCAACCCTCTACCCTCTTGACCCAATACCTTAAACCCTCAACCCTCAACCCTTGAACCCTCTAACCTCTACCCTCAACTCAATACCCTCTACTCTCAACCCTATACCCTATACCCTATACCTTTAAACCCTTAAACTCTCTACCTTGAACCCTTAACCCTTAATCCCTCAACCTGTAAACCCTCTACCCTATACATTAAACCCTCAACCCTCAACCCTTATACCCTCTACCTACTCTATTGGACCTTCAACCCTAATCCCTTAACCCTATATCCTCAACCCTCTACCCTCAACCCTCAACCTATAATCCATAAACCCTTACTTCCTCAACCCTAATCCCTAAACCCTCAACCCTTAAACCCTAAACCCTAAACCCATAATCCCTCAACCCTCAACCCTTAAACCCTAAGCCCTCAACCCCTATACATTAGACCCTCAACCCTAATCCATCAAACCTATACCCTCAACCCTCTACCCTCAACCTTAAACCTTAAACCCTCAACCCTTAAACCCTCTACCCTCTACCCCCAACCCAATACCCTCTACCCTCAACCCTAATACCTCAACCCTTAAACCCTTGAACTCTCTACCCTAATCCCTCAATCCTCAACCCGTAAACCCTAAACCCTCAACCCCTATACCTTCTACCTTATACATTGGACCCTCAACCTTAATCCCTCTACCCTCGATCCTCAACCCTCAACCCTCAACCCTCAACCCTCAACCCTTAAACCCTAAACCCTTAAACCCTCCACCTTCTACCCTCTACCCTCAACCCTATACCCTCAACCCACACTTAAAATCTCAACCCTATAGGTCCTCAACCCTATACCCTCAATTCTCAACCCTCTACCCTATACATTGGATCCTCAACCCTCATCTCTTTGTCCTTCCTCCTCTTCTCTCCTCTCTATCTCACTTCTCCCTCCATCCCTCCCTCTCTACCCTAATCCATAAACCCTATCCCCTCAACCCTTAAACCTTAAACACTCAACTCTAAACCCTCAACCCTCAACCCTTAACCCTTAACCCCTCTACCCTCTATCGTCAACCCAATACCCTAAACACTCAACCCTAATCCCTCAACCCTTAAAATCTCTACCCTAAACCCTCAACCCTATACCCTCAACCCTCAATCCATAAACCATCAATTGTCAACCCTTAATCCCTCAACCCTAATCCCTTAGCCCTCGACCCTTAAACCATAATCCCTCAACCCTAAACCCTTACACCCTAATCCCTCAACCCTTAAACCCTTAAACCCTCAACCCTCTACAATAAACATTAAACCCTAAACCCTTAATTCTCAACCATCTACCCTATACATTGGATCCTCAACCATAATCCCTCAACCATATACCCTATAACCTATATACTCAACCCTATACCCTCAACCCTCAACCCTCTACCTTATACATTGGAACCTCAACCCTAATCCCTCAACCCTCAACCCTATACCCTCAACCCCTATCCCTCTCTCTCTATCTATCCATCTCACCTATCTCTCCCTCCCTCTCTCCTACCCTCTATAATTGTCTCTATGAACCCTCTTCCTCTTTCTATGTACCTCTCGCTCAATTAATCTCTCTCTCTCACTCCCTCTCTCTTGCACTCCCTCTCTCTCAGGTCTCTCCCTCCCCCCCTCTCTCTTAGGTCTCTCCCTCTAGCTCCCTACCTAGGTAACTCTCTATCTCTCTCTCCCCCCTCTCTCTATCCCTCTCACTCCAACCCCCTCTCTCTCAAGTCACTCCCTCCCACACCCTCTCCCTCTCTAAGGTATCTCTCTCACAGTCCCTCACTCTCACTCCCTCTCTCTCCTCTCTCTCTCCCCATCTCTCTGTTCTCCCTTCACCTCCCTCACACTCTCAAGTCTCTCCCTCTTAACTTCTACCTTACACTTCTCTCTTTCTCTCCCTCCCTCCTCTCCCCCTCTCTCTCTCCCTCCTCTCTCTCCCACCTCCCCCCTCTCTCTCTCCCCCCTCTCTCTCTCCCTCTCTCTCCCTCTCTCTCCCACCCCCCCTCTTTCTCTCTCTCTCCCTCTATCCCTCCCACCCTACCTATCTAAGTCCCTCTCACTCCAACCCCTTCTCTCCCACTCCCTCTCTCTTAGGTCTCTCCTTTCCACACCCTCTCCCTCTCTCAAGTCTCTCCCTCCCACCCCACCTAGAAATCTCTCTCTCTCTCCCTCTCTTAAAATTCTCCCTCCCTCTAAAGACATGCATATATACATACATATAAGAAGACATACATACATATATGCATACATACATACTTACATACATAAAAGCATACATACATATGCACATACAATCTTACATACAAACAAGCATACATACATATGTACATAAAATCTTACATACATACATACATACATACATGTACACTGATACATACATATATATACATACATATACATACACATATATAGGTGTACATACATACATATATACATACACTAATACATACATACAAGCATGCATACATACATACATGTCATACAAAATATACATTCACAAAAAAATTTTGCACATGTTTCAAGATCGAACAAATCAAACACCTGGGTAATGTTAGGCTCTCTCTTAGGTATCTAACAATGTAAGTTTTTTCACATTTTGACAATGTTAAGCCTTTGATCTATAAATTATTTTGTTTGTGTGTCTATTTTTTTTGGCAAAAACTAATGTTTGGTATATTTTCGTTATAAATTAACCATTCATCGAAATTTCAAATAAATTACATTTTTAGAAACTAGACTCCATTCTACACATATTAAAAAAATGATTTTCAATAGTTTTCAAAATTTATAGGGGTAGCACAGCCAAAATTATGTTTTTCAAGAAGTGTCCACTTTCAAAATTAGTTAAAAACCAAATATTCATTAAAAATTTATAAAAAAATTAGATATAAATTACATACTATTAGCTAATTTCTCACTAAAGCAATTTTAAAAATACTAAAAAAAGTTAACATTTTGAGAGAACCACAAAAGTTGCTATGTTATGTTTTTCTGACAAAAACAACACCAATTTTTGTGGCCCCCTCTTTTGAACCCCTTAATCTCTACCATTTTCAACAAAAAATAGTAGTTTAGAAAGTAAATTTGGAGCACTAGACAATCCTTGTTTTTGTTGCATCTCAAAATTTTGAGTGTAACTATCCTCAATTTCACGTCCCAGGTCAGTATTTCCTGATTTCAAAAACAAAGTGGCCACTTAAGCCCTCTTTTTCCCCCCTATCATTTTGCACTTACCTTGTGATGGAGGTATTGAAACAAGGCCCTGAAATGAATTTTCTTAAGCATTGAACCAATAGAAGTGTTGAAACAGTCTACTTAGGCACTGAACTATGATCCTAGTTGTGTTTTTGGATTTTGGCAAGAGATTTCACACAAAAATAAGATGGTTGACTTAACTTAAATTCAAGGTAATAAGGCTATTTTTAGTAATGAATGTTGAGTGGAGCTTATCACTAGTATAACACATGAAAGATGCACCAAACACTTGAGCACAATCCTAAATTAGTCAAGTAGGAGTTTAAACTTAATGTGGGCCCACCAACCAAAAGGATAATAATTTCAAATGAATGGATAACTAAGGTATGCAAAGGTCATGTACCTCCTTTACACCCCTTACCTTAGGAGGACAAGGTCCTACCAAGAGATATTTGTCACCTCAACAAGAAAAAATACATGGTGAGTAACTTAGGGCATGATATTGTACCCTGCACCACACTAAGCTACAACTAAATTATCTTAAGATAAGATATAAAAGCTCTCTAGGGAGTCCTCTAAATACTAGGAGGGTACATGAGGCACAACCATGAATACTATTATATCTACAAGCATGAGTCAAGAGCCATACAAAAGCTCAGACCAGTGCTTCACCCTACATCTTGAATCATCAGGGAGCTCATGAATTCACCACACGATAACTTAGATTAGGATACAAATTTCATTCTCCCCCCTTTATATACCTATCAATAACACATAGTTGAGGTCGTCCCTTATGGTGATGAACTCCCCAAGAAGGCCTCCTAAAGGGAAGGACTTTTCTAGGTATTTATGATCGCTCAAGATTTCACTAGGCACAAAGGGAGAGCATACACACAAAACTAGAAAACTCCTAAGATTTAATCTAAAACAAAGATGACGAAATGTGTATTATTTGATCCACAAGATCACACTAAGTGCAAGGGAAGAGCATACACCAAACACTAACCCTCTAAACATGACAAACAAAGTTAATTTTCCCACTACTCTAACTTTAGATGCAACTAAACTAGTGGTAAAACCAACTCTTTGACAAGTGTTCCTACACCCAAAACATTAGTAATTTGTACTTTTCAAGGTCTTGGATAGGCGAACTTAGATAGTTGCACTTTAGTTAGTGACCAAAAAAAACACTAAGAAAAATGACAAAAAATAACAAAAACAACAAAGGTTCCAAAACACAAAGCCTAGGTGCTAAACCAACAAAAGTTTTGATCTATGACAAAGGCGTTGAAGCATCAAAACACTAAATTGTGATGAAGGTGTTGATCCTAGAAACAAAGGTGTTGAACGAAAGTCAGAGGCGTTGTCCTACTACTTGCAACATAAACATTTGCACAAAAACTCATTTTTTGGTTAGTTTTAGAGTAATAAGTTATTTCACTTAATTAATTACATCACATTGGTTAATTAATTAAGTCACTTATCACTTTAGTTACTTAAGCTAAACTTAGGCACATTAATAATTATTTATTAATTATTAATTGTGCACACTAGGGTTTTTCCATTTAGGGTTTATTGATCTCCTTCATACTTGGATTGATTTCATTGTAATTTATTGAATTCCTGAATAATATTATTTGCACATCTTCATGCGAAGCTCCTACTTTTATTTATTTTTCTCTTATGTGGAAGGTTTTTTGGTTTGCATGTCTAATCTCAATTTCTAACGTGGTATCAAAGCCTTGATATGCAACCCCTTCTCAAATTTTAGGAGAGATTCAGTGTAGATTAGTTTGGGGTCCCTTGAGGGTTTCATGCCTTGAGCCTATTTCTGGCTATGGCTGTAAGATCTTCTTGAGTTTGTCTCTCTATTGGGTTCTCTTGCATGGTCACTTTCAGCGCACGTTGGAGGAAATCTGAGCTCATTTTCGAGTCCAAGGTTGTCCAAAAAGTCAGGATCTACTTTTGTTTCGCCTAAATCCAACATTTTATGCCAAAGTTATGAGGGTTTGAAGATTTTCCAGATCTAGGAGTTACGAAGTTTCTGGTGCATTTTCAAGCAAATCGAACCTCGCCATCAGATCCAGAGCGTCCGAGAGACGAAAATTGACATATAATACACCCTACTTCGGTGTCGGTTGTTCGTGAGGCAATTTTTTTTACCCAACAGGGCATACAGCCCACCAGGTACATGGTACGATATTCATTTTTTGCAGAATAAAAAAATGAAAATTTTCTATGTTTTGCAATATATTGAATCGGGCATCATAAAATATTTTATGAGGGGAACTATATTGTCATAGGAATTTTATTTTTTATATCACAGGTTTGAATTTGATTGTACTTTGGTACCATCGTACCACTGACCCACATTCAGTATTTGGTCGGCCCATTTGTTTTACCAACCACTCAAACCCACCGGTATATTCTTTCGTCGGTCATCCCAACGCCCGTTGGCCGCTGGTTTCCTCCTTTCGCGACCCTGTCCCAAGCTCCTAGTCTTATCGCTGCCCCAGGGGGGGCTCTATTGTCAACGGGTGGCACCAGGAGCGGTGCCACCTTATCACCACCCGCGCCTCTCTATTGTGCCACCACCTCGCCACCCCCTGGTGGCGGGTTTTTTCCGCCCAGCCCGACTATTGCCCACTGGCGGTGGGGTTTTTTTAAAATGTTTAGCCCTTGGTCATATTGCGGACCGAGGGCCAAATCAAAAGGTGCCTAATTTTTGTGCCTACTTATCCTTCAAGTACCCTGATGTGCCTCTTTATAGCCCTTTTTTTCATTTTGCCATAACTTTTGATCCCGGAGGCAAAATTTATGAAACGAGATATTGCTAGAAAGCCGGCGAGCCCAATTTTCTGATGGAGCAATTTTTTTTCAGATATTTTTCTATTTGGTGGGATTTTTTGCCTATTGAAGTTAGATGTTCAGATTTCGCTTCGGAGGGCATATCTTTTGACTCAGTGATCCTTTTTTCGCCATTCTCATGGCATCGGAATGCTAATTTTGTCCTCTACACAAAGCTAACATCAATTTCATTTTTTTGTTTATGCATGTTTTTACATTCTCTCCTTTTGAAATCATTGGGTATTGTAATAAATGAACTAATATAAAGTTCCATCAGGGGGGTTTCTTGCATAATAATCTGATTAGAGTGTAGTTGCACTTTGATATCCATCTTGATCTTGATGACAACTCACATGGGTTGTATCTGGTTTATGTAGTTTCTTTTGGCCACATCTTGCTTGTAGCTTGACACATATCAGATTCACATCGGTTCACACTTCAGTTTGAGAGCTTATGGTTATTGATCTGCATCGGGTCATATCTCAGTTTGACGGCCATTAAATTTATGGTCAATGTTCTAGATTTTTCATGGTACTTACTCCTATGGATCAATTTTAGTCACAGTTTGGCATTGACATCGAGATACTCTTCGCTTCCAGATTCTTTCATCATATCATTCCCTCTTATGGGGGGAATCATTATCATTTACTGTTGCTTTATGGATTCTAGGGTTGTTCCAGTTTGTGAGTTTTCCAGTGTTTCGTGGCATCAGGTCTGCTATTGCATTATTATGATTCCGCCTGAGTCCTTTAGTGACTCTCATATGGTTTCTTGTAGAAAGAAGTATATTTCCTTGCTTGTTGGATTCAGGTTCCAGTGTTACTCCATAGTGTTCTTCCAGTGCTTCTTTGCAGCAAGTCATCTCATTGTAGGGGAGTTTTGTCCCATTGGATTTTCCTTCTCTACCTCATTCATTGCATTTGTAAATGGGTACCTAATCAAGCCTTGTTGTCGGAACCCATCTTTGCTTTCATGCATCTTTTACTTAGTGTTTTAGCTACTTCCTAAGTTCATTTTAAGGGGGGGTGTTAGAGTAATAAGTTATTTCACTTAATTAATTACATCACATTGGTTAATTAATTAAGTCACTTATCACTTTAGTTACTTAAGCTAAACTTAGGAACATTAACAATTATTTATTAATTATTAATTGTGCACACTAGGGTTTTTCCTTTTAGGGTTTCCTTTAGGGTTTATTGATCTCCTTCATAAGGATTGATCTCATTGTAATTTATTGAATTCATGAATAATATTATTTGCACATCTTCGTGCAAAGCTCCTGCTTTTATTTGATTTTCTCTTATGTGGAAGGTTTTTTGGTTTGCATGTTTGATCTTGGTTTCTAACAAGTTTAGGGATGTGGGTCCCATCGGGCATGTCAAAATGAAGATGATGAAATGGCGAAAGAGAAGAAATACAAAGATAAATTCAAATGAAGACACAATTACCTTTCCTTTTATCTTTCTCACCTCAGGGATTAAGCAGAAGTAGATACACTCATGTCTACTTGATGTGCTCCTTTTGATATTGTAGTTGGATGGAATGTGGTTGTTTAGACCTACAACATGATATTGGGATTGAGGATTGATAAAATAAAATAGCAGCATAAGGATATTATGATAAAAGTATCCTTTTTTGAAAAATGAGAGAAAATGTCTCAATTTATAGATTTTTGATGGGGGAAATCAATGGTCAAGATGCATTGACTAAATTGAGCGTCAAGATTCAATGAGATGATGGAGGCTTAGCTTTGTGACAAGTGTCACAAGAGGAAAAGAGGTGTAATAACAAGGTGTGCTCACACTCATTGGCAAGAACATGAAAGAGATATGTCTATGACATGTGTAAGAGGTAAGGGGGGCTTTGGAAAGTGACATGTCTATGACATGTGTAAGAGGTAGGGTGGCCTCACATGTGTGAAATATATGCTCACACATGTGTGAGCAAAGGGTATGATAGGTAGGTTAGGTGACTTGTCACATGATGACAAGTTTAGACCTTGATCCATGTAGATGGATTCAAGGGCTAGGATTGAGTGAAAGGATTGAGGGTGAGGGGGAATTAAATAATGAGAAAATGGTAATGAAGGATAATTACCCTAAATAAATTAATTAAGTAGGTGTCAATTAATTTAGTTGGAAGGTTTGGGGGCTAAGGTCATATTTAATTAAATAAATGTAAAATTATTTATAAAAGGGTGAGATAAGGATGAAATATTAATGGATAGTATGGGGGTATGGACATATTTAGATGTCTACATGTGTAACATTTTGAAAAAATAAAAATACAAAAGTGATGTTAGAAAAGGAGACTTAGGTACCGCCTTGAGATGTTTAAAAATAATCAAGTATAAAAGGGAAGTGTAGGATTTGAAGGGCTCCTTAATTTAAAGGTGGGAAGAAAACCAAATGAACTTGATAAGGGGTATTTATATTTTCAATGATGTTGTTGTGCTTAACTAACATTTTGTTGATGATAGCATACTCTTTATGCAAAACTTCTAAAAAGAGATTGGTAATGTGATGGGGGTCCGTGAGCTTTATTGCTTTGTGTTTGGTTCCAATCTTTCTCATCATAAAACTAAATTTCTCATGGTGAAAATGGATCTAATTCCTCATTGGATTTTGAAAGATTGGAAGCAAATTAAATGTGTTTAGATTTATCACTACTTGGGCATCCAATTTAGGCTAAGTGTTCCACTTGAACTAATATGTGGAACTTGTTTGTAAACGAGCTAAAAAACAAGCTTTGCAATTGGGGGAACAATTTTTATCTTTAGCTGGTAGGATTGAAGTAGTGAATCAAATATTCATTGCTTCACATGTGTATCACTCTTCTTGTTGGATGTCATAAAAAAGGCTATGAAGACTTAATAAGAATTATCCATGTTCATTTTTTACGGTCTAATTGGAATGGTGATGCTAATTTTAAATCCACTTCTTGGCTCAACTATATCCAACATAAAGCTAAAGGTGGTTTGGGGTTGTTGGGTCCCAAAACTCAAGGGGTTTGTTTGTTAGCTAAATTGATAATTAGATTTCTTACTTGCAAAGAACCATGGAAAATTTTGGTTCATTATCGAATCATACATGCTTCTATCAAAGGGAAATGGCAATCTGTCTGATGGTTAGACAAAATTTTGTTGGATCTTTTCTTTCAATTAAAAGTATCATTTCCTCTTCTTTTCATATGGAAGGTTTGACAACAGGTTTGTAAATGTTTAAATTGGAAAAGTTCTTCCTTGTAACATGGTTTCAGTTTTGGATCATCATCTATCTGGTAGAATATAATGGTGTAATATCAAGGTCAACCTCTCATTGTTTGGATAGTCATCTATTTGGTAGAATAGAATGATGTAATATCAAGGTTAACCTCTTGTTGTCTCTTTTTGAGGCATATTTATTATTTATTCAATAAAGGGGTTCGATAGTTTGAGGTTTTGTGGGATTTTAATCTTTTGTATTGGTCTACTTGGCAAAATATTAAGAATATTATTTGTGGGTGATTCCACAAAGCTAATTTACAATTTCTGGGAGATTCTGATTTTTGCTAAAATCACATATTTTTAGAAAATATAATGATTTAAGCATTCCAATTGAAGAGGGTTTGATCAAACCTCCTTGGATAGAACCCCACTATTTTTAAACCATACCTATAACAGTGTCTCCTTTACACCTATCAAAATGTTGATAAAAAACCACTTTTGATTTACCTTTTGGGGGATCAAATGAATTTATTTAAATTTTTTTGTAAGTATGTATCCTTATTATAAGCTTCCCAAAAGTATAATTTTAAATAAATTTAATTTTATTATTATATTTATTTTTAATTTCTTGTGAATATAGGTTTTTCACCGAAAATCAAGCTCTTTGTTTTGCACATGTGGAAAAAATAGAAGATTATCAAAAAAATTGAAAAAATATGAGTGCACCAGATATTGAAGTCCTTGATCCAATAAAAAATGAATTTGATACATACAAAAAGTTGTGTTATACAATCACCTATAAACCGAATTGTAATTGGTTTGACTTCAAACTTGATTAAGAAAAATATTCAATAAAACACTATGAAACCAATTGGAAGCACTAGATATCAAAGTTACAAATCTAAATTTGAAAAAAATAAATTTTATCTTTCATGGAAAAAAAGTTGTTTATACGGTGAGCGTCACTCCTTAAAAATGGTGTTTACTAAAAAAAACTAGTTTTCGAAGGAGATGGAAAAAGAAGTGCAATTTGATTCACTATAGGTGCCCGAAAGTGAAGATTTAGTTAGAAAAAATCAATCCAGTGTCCAGTTTGGCCAAAAATTGTAAACCAGTATTGTGGGATCACCCTTGTCTAAACAATAAGTTTCAAGGGTTTGTTATTTTTGTTAAAGCATTGGTTCCTATGGACCTTGTTATGAAGCTTTGCACTCCCTTGCAATGTAATTTTCACAAATATTGGTGGTGGTTGTCTAGGTTTTAGTTTGTGTGCTTTCTTTTAAAAAAGGTCTATCTAAGTCTCTTGCCTTTGTCCTTAAATCCAATGTTAAATCATAAATGGAGATGTAAACTCAAAGAAAAGACATGGAGAAAATTGAACTTGCTCAAGTTTGGAGATCTAAAGCTAAGGCTAATGCACAAATAATGGCTTGGAAAGTCTTAGATTTCAACTACTCATGAGTGATAGGCTAAGATGTACGATGGTTCAACCGGTTAAATGTCATTTCTACTAACACAAAGAATGTTTGAAGCATTTTTTTGGACTATTCGTGTGCTAAAAGAAAATGGAATGTTATTTTTAAATTGATGCATGTGATTTTTTATCATGTTCTTGGTTGGAAATAAATTATTTTAGTCCTTGGTCTTCAAAACAATGTTGTTGTGGATTCTATGATACATACCATTTTGTTTAATATAAGGAAAAGTAGATGCTTGTCATTTTCTTCAAAACATAATATTCATTAGGAAGCTAAAATGTCAAAGTTATACTTGATATTATTTTCCAAATTATTTCCTTGTGTTCTCCCTTGCGAAGGATCTCCAAAGAACAAGTGAAAATAAACAACCACTTGAATAAGATAGAATTTCAAATTCTACAGTGCCATGAAAATAATGTTTTGTTCTCCAAACAATTAGGGGAGAGGAGAGGCCCTAGATAGTTGCAATAGTAGTTGTTTATATAATGCCCAATATTTTTATCAATATTGGACCAATAGTTATGACTTTAAAGTTGTTAGTGTTGATGATGAGTACCCATAATTAAACAAAATGTATTCCTTTGATCTAAAAAGCAACCAATCATGTGATTCCACATCAGTGTTCAATAAAACATGCTGTGAATGCACAAGTATTGGTCTCACTGTTTCTTTGGGCCTTTTTGAACACCTTGACAAAAAATCATGCTGATGTGGCATCATATTTGATGATGTGACCCTGAAACCATAGTTATAAGCAGGGGACTTGCCAAGTAAGCTGTTGTAAAAAATTGGAAGTAATTTGAAATTTCCACGTAGGATAATTAGAAGCCCAAAATTAGGGTGCCCAAAGTTTAAGACAGTTCCTTTATAATGAAGTTTTTGATTTGTCTTGTGACTTTAGGGTTCTATACCTCTTACCTCAAGCCCGTTATGGATTGGATTGTATTGGACTGTTGGTAATACTACAATTTCTTTTATTTTTTTGACAGCGTGCTGATTGCTTATCTCTATGTATTTTTCCTTGGATTATGCACCAAAGTACATGTCAAATCAAAATCTTCAAACTCAGAAAAAATAAAACACACTCTCGACAATGTCTACCCAGGTGACAATTTGCACCAATGGGCATCGATGACCATCCCATGGCCTGCCATCCCTGACATACCCGCTGCTAGTAACTCCCAATGATTAGTCCGTATGCCACCCACCAGTCTGCGGCGTCTGCTATCCAGTAGCATCCAAGTACCGCTGTCAACTTGTCAAATGTGACCAGCCGTGACCATCGTGTCTACTGAAAAGGCGTGCTCGAAACAGTTATGTCAAGTCAGCGATGATGGCGATTGGATACCACTGGCCCAGCTTTGTAAACGTGGAAAGCTAACTACTTAGTATCATATTGTGTAAATTCTAAATATATTTTTGAGTGAGCATGTGTTTTTCTGAAAAAATATTTAGCTTGCGTTGCAACTCGATTGACATACAAGCACTGAATATTCTTTTTATTATTGTTATTTGTTAAATAATATTGTAGATGAAAATAAACGACCTTTACAAATATATTTAAAGGTGCATAAATTAAATAGTTTTTTCAAAGTTAAGTAATTTTTATAGATAAAATTAAAGTTGAACAAATGACATATAGGGGGCTTGTTGAATAGTAATTTTATTAAAGGTGCATAAATTAAATACGTTTTTCAAAGTTAGTAATTTTATAGATAAAATTAAAGTTGAACAAATGACATATAGGGGGCTTGTTGAATATAATTGAATATAATAAATTGATAGATATTTTTTTAAAAATATTATAGAAAGTTTTCAAAACATATGATATTGGTTATAATATTTTTTTATCATTCAAATGTTTAAATAGATAGTGAATTTATATGTACATGTCAAATCTATTTGTCAAGTGGTTAATCAAAGTTTGGATGTCACTGACCTACAAGATGTTTGTTTAGTTGATATATTCTTCATTGTGTATATTTTTTCAAAAAAAAAATCTTTTTATTCAACAAAGCAATTTAGATTACAAGAATGGAGCTACAAAAGTAGCTATAATAAATAGAGATACAACAAAATAAAAGTCTCGTATCTGAGCCACAAGGCTACACTAATGACTATTACATATATAAACTATACAGTATATCTACTCAGGCTAAGTTTACTATCAAGCTGAAATTGCATAACTTGATCTTTGATCTACTGTAGACAGTACTTGATCTTTGATCTTTTTTCTTTGTAGCAGTAGCCAATTGATCATGAATAGTGCCTATTTACTCTTTAAGTTTCATGTTGGACTACAAGGTTTCCTGTAAAATTTTGACCAAATTTTCCACCTATAAAAGAATGTTAAAATTTTGAAATGGAAATTCCCATAGAAAGGGTGCTATTAGAACAGATAGCAAAACAACTTTGCTTCCAAATATATAAAAGAATAGTTTGATGGCATGACTCATGTATGACATGGAAGGACACATTGATGCTTAAGAGAGCAGGTCACTATGAAATTTTCATAGGAAAATTGAGGGCAAGGTTGAAAGGAGAGTTTGAAAAAGGATTTTAGAATGGGAACAATATCAAGAAGCATGTTTGAAGGTTTCTTATTTTTCCAAAAGAAGAACAAAAAATGGAGAGGGTTGAAAGAAATGTAGATGATTTCCAATCAGATGATGATGGTGATGAAGTTTCCAAACAAGAAGTTGAGCTTGCACCATCACCTTTGATTTACAAATGGTGAGGCAAAGTTTATACCATTTAGTGGTTGAGTGAGAGCTTTTCCATTTGATATTCAACCTTACATCATTGCAAGAGGGAAGTAGAAGCTTCTTATTATTCATTATGATTTTGTATGCAATTATATTGTTTAACTTGTTTTTTATTTATACTAAGACATCATTTTGTGGGTTTGTATAGCAATGTGGGAAAAAAATTATAGAAGTTTCCCTCATGAAAATCAAGAAACCAATGCTTCCATAGAGTCATACCACTGCCACATCAAGAGTCACTATTTAAGTGATCATGCTAAGAGGTGCATGAGGAGAATGGATTGGCTTATCCATACACTTCTTCATAGGGTATAGCCATTCTAAAAAAAGAAAAGATATTTGCAATTATCTAGGTTTTTGACTAACTTCAAAAAAGAATGATATTACACAATTGCATTAGAGAGGTCAAAAAAATACCAGATACAAATTGTTATCCATATGATCTCCTCCCTAACACATATGGTCAGATAAGAATCCAAACAACTCCAACAAAATGGTATCTTGTTAGACAATATGGACTAGATTTGCATGTGTGTGATTGTTAGTGGGAAAAGAAGGGAAACACATGCAAACATGTGTTAAAGATTTTAGATCTTCTAAAGATCAAGTTGTTGGTAAGGGTCATATGAGATTTTAGATATTCTAAATATTTTATTTTGTTTCTCTTTAGATCTTCTAGAGAGAAACAAAATAAATGAGCAAGATCAAGTTGTTGGTAAGGGTCATCTAAGATTTAAGTTTAATATTTATATGTTAAATGATTTTTTTTTTCAAAAATAACTAAATTAATCTCATTGAATTATAGATGGTGTTACTCCATTTCTTGATGATGATGACAATGTTAGAGGGAGTTTCAGTCACGAAAACAATACCATTGGTAATATTGATATGGTATTTACAATTAAATATTAGTTTTTTTCATGGTTCACAAAATTAATTAAATTTTAGTCCAATTATAGATGGTCACTATTAGTATATGTTGAAGAAGGGTTCATGGTTCATTACTTGTCACAATAAAATGAATAAAAAAAGCATCACTTTTTAACTCAAAGTGCTGGCGAGTTTTGGTAAGGAGCTGAAAAAACTATTACAGTTTTTCCTAAAAACTCAACACTAAGTTTTTGGTTTGATTACTCACTAGAGTTTATTACAATGAGCCCAAGAGGGAAAATCTACTCTTGGTTATTGTACAAATGTGAAGAAAATGGGAAATGAGGCACTAGAGGTTGTTATATCAGCGAGAAAGTAGTGCAGCATAATGATAGATAAGCTAAATAGGTGTGGGAGGCCAATCTATTGCTTGTGTTTGGCCACTTAATTTTCAGTATTTATTTTGCATAAAATTAATAAATATAGACACCAACCTTCCCAAAATTTAAGCCCTAAATATATCAAAGAAGAACCCTTGCTCCCTATTTTTTTGAAAAAAAATATTTCTTAAAAAAAATAAGCCACCTCGACCCCCTGCTAAAAAAAAATCTAAAACATTTCCCCCAATTATGAAATATTCCAACTTTTGTTCCCAATATTCTCTAAGGAGTAATAATTTAAAAATATTAGAAAAAACAGCCTTGAAGATCCAGAATTAACTCTAGTTCTGATATTGCATGGAAAGTGCATTTTTACTTTTTATGCCTACTATTATGTAAATTCCTGTGAAATTTTAGGCCTACTTTTTGTTGATGTTGTAAATTATAAATTAAAATAAATAAATAGGAAATTTTCCATAAAAATCCAAAAGATCTATAAGATTCACTTTTTAACATTAGTTTTTGTCAGTGGGTGTAAAAGTGCAGCTCAAAGTAGGCAATGTTTTATTTGGAAACAATGGTTTGGTATTTAGCTTGACTATTATATACAATCCTATCAATGATTCTAAGCATGTTTTACCGACTTAAATTTTTTTAGTCATATATTGTCAATTTAATCTTTTGAAAAAAAAATCAAATCGGTAGGAAATAGAAAAAAAGAAGAAGATAAATCTATTCATAAAATACTAAAAATTCCCATTTACTTTAGCTAACTTTGGAACATGAATGAAATTTAGTGAAAGCCATCTGCATAAGCATGCTAAAATAGAATGCACTCAAAAAGAAGAATAGATTTGAACCAAAACCAAGCAAGGGACTACTTTCTCTTTTATAAAAAGCATGTTTGGTAAACTCTTATCAACTTCATTTGTCAATATAATAAAATAATATCATTCTTTTCAACCAAAACCTTATCACTTAATTATTCTTAATCATAAGCAAGCGTTGAATGCCCTTTCAAGGCCCCCCTCTCCACCACTTTTATATATTATTCTCCATTTTTTTTATTGAAGAAGGTATAAGGTAGAGATTGCCACATAATTTAGATGTCGGGGTAAGTAGAAACATTAAGAATGGAACAAGATATATCCAAAAATGAGAAAGAGAAAAGATACCTAATTGAAGAATAACTCCTATTTGAGGATGTTTGTGGAAGGTTTGTTGAGTTACTCTTCTTTATTAATATATTTATCTATTGACTTGTGTATATTTTTAACTATTTAGTATTGGGTTTGTCTTTTTTTAAGGTAGATTAGATGAAGTTTTTATTGGGGTTTCGGTTTATATAATATTATCATAATTTGTATGTAGAATTATAAATATAAATATGTTATTTTAAAAGAATAGACATATTAAAAGGTATTAATATATGAATATTTTACATAACAAATAAAAAATAACATTTGATAAATCATTTTCATATAATTCTTTATTTTTTAATATTTGTTGTTGCATTTTTATAGTCTATCACATATTTTTCTCTCCATGTCAACATTATGGGATCACCACCCAATTGAACATTGTTTTAAACTTCAACTAAAAGTTGTGATAAATGTAGACCAAAATGGATGTCTTTTTTATGACAAGTATAGTGAATAAATTGACATCTAGAAATTTTAAAAAAAAAAAATTCTCAAGTTCTACATAGCCATTATGGTGGGTGTATCATAGACTAACCAAAAATTTACTAGTATCAAAGCAATATGCCCTCAAGATTTCTACTTTTTAATGAAGAGCCTTTATGTCTTCATTCCTAATGACATAGTTGCAAATGGACTTATTTTTATGGAGCTAATTAATAAATTATATATCAACAAATGGAATACATTTCTATAAATTTGGAATCATTTTTCCATCATGTTATTCATTCCTATTTATACATTCTATTACACTTGGCTCCATGTTATCAATGTCCACACATATTATTGCATATCTAACATTTATTATCCCCTTTATTGTCACCTATATCTACAAATTCATTCTCTACCTAGATACTATTACTTCCATGTCCTAAACCAATCACATACATACAAGATTGATCCTACACCTATGGATTTGACCCCTAAATTTTTAAAATTTAAATTCAAAATTTGGTTGAATCCTTACTATTTCTTTCTCACATTGATCCAACTTGGTTCAAATTTGGAGTGATTTAATACTATATACTTATATTCCAAGGAATTCGATTATATTTATTTAATCATCCTCTCATATCCAATAAACATTCACAAAATCCTATGAAATGGATAAAAGAATCATTTGAGGAATACTTTAACTAAAGCATGAAAAAAAACTAATCTACATTATCATTCTAGAACATGTACATGTCTAAATATTATTGTTCTTAGGAATTTCCACGAGTGTAAAGAATGGTATTTCTAGGAGGTTGACCTATTGGTGTTTTCCTTGCTTACTGTGGTTATACCTTTCATTGGATAAACCCTTTTCATTTTAGTATACCTTGTAGCTCAATTAGTTTAAAGCACACATCACTTAATCTAGCTTATCTTTTAACACATGGGCTTTGCTTCTCTATCATTTGTCCAAAGGAAAAACCATCATCTCACTCATCTTATGTATTTTCCCTTTATTAGCTCTTAATGTTCATAGTAATCTTAAAGGGCTCCCTTAATGTGTAGGGATCCTTATCCCTTAACAAATAGTTTATTTTGGCACAATAAGTATTGCAATGTTGGAAAACATACTGTCCCTTGTCAATTATGTAATGAATTCAACCTTCAAATTTTAGAACAACTCTTTGGTTACAGTAAAAATGACATTTCTAGCTGTCCCTTGATAGGGGACAGTGTGTTTTTCACTTCTTCATATGATTGGAACAAAAAATGCTCACATTATTTGTAGTGTTGGAAAAACACACTATCCCTTGTGAATTATTTCCTTATGAATTATAGAGTTGGAAAACACACTGCCCCTTGTCAGTTATGTAATGAAGTCCACCTTCAAATTTTAGAGCAACATTGGAAATAACTAACTAGGCATAGTGTGTTTTCCAATAGGGGATAGTGTGTTTTCCAACAAGGAACAAAAAAATGCTCACATTATTTGTAGTGTTGGAAAACTCACTGTCCCTTGTCAATTATTTCCTTATGAATTTGCAGTGTTGGAAAACACACTGTCCCCTGTGTAGGAAAAATGGTCACATTGTTTGCAGTGTTGGAAAAGACAATATCCCATATGTAGGAAAAGTGGACAAGGGACATCATTAGAATGTAAGATGTCTAGAAATAACTAATAGGGGATAGTGTGTTTTCCAACATTGTAAATGTGATTGGAATAAAAAAATGCTCACATTATTTGTAGTGTTGGAAAACACATTGTCCCATGTGTAGGAAAAGTGGACAAGGGACATCATTAGAATGTACGATGTCTAGAAATAACTAACAGGAGACAGTGTGTTTTCCAACATTAGAAATAACTAATAGGGGACAGTGTGTTTTCCACTTTCTAACATTGGAAATAACTAATAGGGGACAGTGTGTTTTCAAACATTGGAAATAATTAACAAGGGATAGTGTGTTTTTCACTTTCTTGATATGATTAGAACAAAAAAATGCTCACATTGTTTGTAGTGTTGGAAAACACACTGTCCCATGTGTAGGAAAAGTGGACATGGGGCATGATTAGAATGTAAGATGTCTAGAAATAACTAACAGGGGATAGTGTGTTTTCGAATAGGGAAAATAACTAACAAGGGACAGTGTGTTTTCGAATAGGGGAAATAACTAACAGGGGACAGTGTGTTTTCCAACAAGGGATAGTGTGTTTTCCAACATTGGAAAAACCTAACAGGGAACAGTGTGTTTTCCAAAAAGGGACAGTGTGTTTTCCAACAAGGGATAGTGTGTTTTCCAACATTGGAAAAAACTAACAGGGGATAGTGTGTTTTCCAACAAGGGAAATAACTAATAGGGGACAGTGTGTTTTCCAAAAAGGGCAAGTGTGTTTTCCAAAAAGGGATAGTGTGTTTTCCAACAAGGGATAGTGTGTTTTCCAACATTGGAAAAAACTAACAAGCGACAGTGTGTTTTCCAATAGGGGAAATAACTAATAGGGGACGATGTCTTTTCCAAAAAGGGACAGTGTGTTTTCCAACATTGGAAAAAACTAATAGGGGACAATGTGTTCCAATAGGGAACAAAAAAATGCTCTAGATTATATCTTCCTCTTCTTGTTCATCCACAACATGTTCGATAAAGAGTGCATTCTCTAGATTGCTTATTTTTCTTTAAATTTCTTAATCATAACTTTAATCATATCTAAGTTTATTAACTCTTCTATCTTCTTTTATATGTCCAACCAATCCACGCATTCCTCATCATCTCAAACATTTCTTTTATCCCTATAAAAATATTAACTACAAGTTTTAATCTACTTATTATTCATGAAGACATCTTATCTATATATTACAATGCAAAATACCTCATATTCAATGAACTATTTACAAAGTGCCTTGTAACTTACCTCAAATTTGATGGTATGTTTAAAGTATTCCTTTTCAAACTATCTTAGGTTCAAAAATATATTTACAAGCATACTTCTCTTAACACCTACCCAATTATAAATATTAGAATATATAACTTAAAATACAATTCCAATAGATTTCCTTCCTTGTGATTTAAAACCACTAGATACCATGTGATAGAATTATGACTAGAGGATCTAGTTAAGGATTATCCAACCATACAATCAATTAGAAAAACACTCGCAATAAAATTTGATGGCATAATAAATTAATTAAAATATGAATTATTAATTCATATAATTACATTTACTTTCTTGCCTTGAGGGCTTACAACATGAGACCTCAACCTTTAAGGAATCACATGCACAACCACTATATAGATTGTAATCTTTTTAATTGATATATGACACAATACTCTTTGCAATGTTCTACTAATCTTTTCCCTTCCATCGGTCAGAAAAGGGCATGATGGAAAACACTGGGTGTTATGAAACTTGCAACCCACATGTAGTTGTAAGACTCTCTACAGGTAACAACCCAATTGGTTAGTCACCCCTCAAGTCAATTTGGCTAGTTTTATGTATCCCCCACTTGCAAATCCTCCCCTGCTCTCGACCACTTATATTTGAATGTACAAAATGAAATAACTCAAAATGGGCACTGTGTTTTCCAACCTATAATTATTTTGAGCATTTTTTTCTCAATCATATGAACAAATTGAAATTCATTTTTTACTCTAAGAGTTGTAAATTTTCAAGGTGCCTTACATTATGTTACCCTGATTGTTGTAGGAGGGGAAAATAAGTGCCAGATCAATTACCACTTTACACAACCCTCATGTATACAATAACCTTTTTCATCATGGTTGAAGGTACTCTCATTGGTTCCTTTCATTATTCTTTTATTTTATTATGAACTACCACCTCCTTTTCTTTTGATGATAAACTCTTATTCTTATCTTTTACTTCCTTTTCTAAGTAGTTAATTTTACTCTTCTTCTTATGAATCCTATTACATTATACATTGCATAACACCACACATCTAATAACATTGAGCTTTCTAGACTTGAATTCAAACAAGAAATATTGTGCATTGAACATCATGCAATCTAGAAAAAAAACTCATAGGTACAACTATTGAACAATAAATAGTTAACATATCTATTTCCTACTATTTCCATCTAAATCACAACTATTCCTTTCAAGATGCACCATTCCCATATCCTTCTTATGTTGAAGTTTAATACATACTTTTACCTCTTTGATGGTGGTTTTTTTCTAGCTAGCATTTCTCCACATACATATAGTGTCATGTATTTGTTTATCACGGTTAAATAATTTCTATTTTCTAATTTTAGGTTTTCACATTATTTCTTTATGAACCCAATGTTGCATTGATAAGATTACATTTGAATACTTCTTGGAGCATTAACATTTGTAATAGTTCACCCTATTTTAACAATATAATTTTCCATTGCATCTCACAAATGTGACTATATTATACATTTTGACCATGCTAGTGATAAAGATCCTTTTCTGAATTGGAAAATCATTATACGTTATGTATCATAATGCTTTCTAAACATTTTTATAATATAAATTTTCTTAGGTAAGTGAAACAAGGAATTGTGGTCATTGTGGAACCTACATTACATCTTTCTCACATGGGTTTAGGTTACATATCTCCTTGTCTAGCTAAACCTTCATTTTGTTAGTTTGGTGATTTTTCCATGATTTCCTCTTCCTACTAATCTTTGTCAATTATTTCTTCTCCTATATTTGAGATATTTTTCCTAGACTTCAATCCCTTGCATTGTATAATTCAACCTTATATTCCTCCTATAACAAGCAACCATTTCTTGACACAAATCCTCACCATTTCATTGGACCACTTTCTTTACTCACTACCCCTTTGCTACCTTTTCCTTTTTGAAAATAATTTCTATTTCTTGCAAGCCCCTATCAAGTAACCAATCTTCTTTCATTTCATCCAAACATAACTAATGATCATATACACATCATGGTGACCTCCCTAAACATGCCGTATCCATCATTTTAGAATCTCAATTGATCATTATGCTTCCTCATGTGAATAAGAAATATCTTAAGCATTATCATTCAACACCTCTCTCTTGTGTATATCATTAAGTGCTAGTTCATTTTACTAATCAATGCAAAGCACTAAAACATAAATACAACACCTGATTAATATGGGTGTCATCATTATCTTCTAATAATGTATATGCCTCCCTTCATATGATGATGACATAATTTGGTAGATGAACCCAAAATATTTGTGGCACATCTTTTGTCAATATTACAACTATTATTGCCTTGCTACATAGACTATGTTAATATACACATCTTATTAATACTTTACATGATTTATAACCATCTAGGTATGTTTTGACTATATATTTGTATATTTTGAGGATGATGCATAAAATTAAGAATTAACACTATCTTGTGAATCCAACATTTTTGAAATTCAATTTCTTCTCTGTAATACTTTGGATAATAATGCATGACATTGAGACTATCTCTATTTTTTTCACTAATGGTTTCATGTTGCTTTAAATCAATAATATTACCTACACCATAACATTTCTATGCTCCAAGTCTTCTATTTGTCCATTAAATTACCTACGTGCTTTCTTCTTCAAGCTATGGACTTTTATTTTGAGATATCTTTGTTTACTTGTTATGTGGCAATTATTTTTTCTTTACTTGTCATTTAGTAGTTGCACAATTTCAAGTGCATACTTTGTTTTTAGTAATATCACTATAAACTATCTTATAATTTCAAGTGCATGCTTTGCTTTTAGTAATATTTAGCACTACAAAATATCTTATGCTAGCAAGAGCACAACCAACTATATCGAAACTTTTAAGTAATTATATTTTATTAAAAAACAAAACATTTGGCCACCATGTAGTGAGATTCTTTAGGGAGAACACAAAGTAGAGAGGGCAAGAGGGATTTGATCTATTCTTAAGAGCATAAAATTTTGTACATGAAAAGTTTATCTATTGAAAACATCAATTTTACATAGGATAGATGTAAAAATCTATATGCTACATGGAAGGATTGTCATCCTTAATGATTTTATAAAAAAATTTATCATAGAAATGAGGAAGATGGTCCTCTAATAGGAAGATAAAAACACTAAATAACAATGATCTATTCTCTACAATGAGATCTTTTATGCATTTACAATAGTTTTAATAATAACTACTCTTCCTAAGTGCTCAACATTTTGAGAGTTCTCATTTTCCTCTTAAATCTCAAGCAAGGATTTCTTTATATTTTGAATGCTTTCAAGTGTGAAGTCTACTCCCTCTATCCAAATTGGAGTGTCAACCTGTTAAGACATCCAAAAACCACATCAAATTTATATAGCTGAATAAGAATTTTTTTAAAAATAATTTATCAAGTTCATGTCAAAGAATCTTACCAAAACAATATGCAAGCCCACAAGTTTTCCTATATAGATCCACAAATAAAATAAGTGAATAAGAAATTCAAAATATTGCTTTTGGAATCAACTATATACATGTTTTTGTATTATCAATTCAAACTACATTCATTGATCATCAAAAAGAGGAAAGTGAATAAGAAATCCCAACAAAATTCAAGTCATATATTAATGTTCATTTTTACTGTTAGAACAAAGAAGAATCAAATTTTCTAGATCCTACCGAATTAATAGATCATATGAACTATTTCCTAAATCTACAAGAATTCACTATAATTTGGCATGATATCATAGAAAATGACTTCACTTTATTTTCTTTCAAAATGCCACTTAATATCTATTTTAGCCATATCAAGCCTTAGGTTTCTCCTACATTGCCATAACTTGTAGTGATTTAAATTCCCCAATGCCTTAATGATTAGAGATGTTAACAAACAAGCCCAAGATGAATAACATAACACAAACAAAATAACAGAAAATAAAATAAAGGAGACCACCAATCTATTTTAAAAGATCTAGCATAAAACACTCCTTGATTGAGGTGCCATAGTGCCACTTTGATGACTGCAGATCCAACGATTGCTGGTTGCAAGCAAGAAACTAACCAACTACAATGAAATCAATACATTCAAAAATATGGATACTCAAATTTAATTAGAGAAAACAGATAAATGCTCAAATTGATTTAAATGTTGCTTTGACAAATGATGTGTTGCTTTCAAAAGTAACTCCAAACAATAGGGAATAAAAAAAAATAAGATCCTCCAATTCTTCAATGGGAAAATGAAAATACCTTTGCAACCCTCATTAGCCTCCAATTGAGGAAGAAAACAAGTATGCTAGTAAATACAAACAAAGCAACTTCTACGTTGGAGCAATGGAATATAACCGGTATATTGTTTCTCCACATTTTGGTGACTAGGGGAGAGGACCCAGTACCTGAGCATGTTTCAATAGTTGTGATAGTAGTTGTTTATATAATGCCCAATGTTTTTATCAATATTGGACCAATAGTTGTGACTTTAAAGTTGTTAGTGTTGATAATGACTACCCATAATTAAACAAAATGTATTCCTTTGATCTAAAAAGAAACCAATCATATGATTCCACATCAGTGCTCAATAAAACATGCTTTGAATTCACAAGTATTGGTCTCACTTTTTTTTTGGGCCTTTTTGGACACCTTGACAAAAAGCATGCTGATGTGGCATCATATTTGATGATGTGGCCTTGAAACCTTAGTTATAAGTAGGGAACTTGCCAAGTAAGCTGCTGTAAAAAATTGGGAGTGATTTGAAATTTCCATGTAGGATAATTAGAAGTGCGAAGTTAGGGTGCACAACTACTAGGTCCTCTCCCCTAGTAGAAGGTGATTAATGTTGGCAACATAGAAATTCGTGACCTCTCTTAATCCATGATCTAAAATCTGATTCGAATTTCTTGGCCTTCAACTATACATTATCACCAACATCAAAATAGTATGGACTTCATCATGTGGGATCCTCCTTATGTCGTAAGAGATACCAGTATGTCCGACCTTGACTATGCAACGGTATCCAATCTTCTCTTAACGACAAGGTTACATTCACATTAAATATTGCTCCAAATTTCGTGCCCATGGAGAAGTATAATATTCTGATATTACATTCTTATACTCTTGTAACTGACTGCTAAACCTCGTGGACATCATGCGTACAGAAAATTTTCTGGATCCTTTTCTTTATGAATGCCCTCAATACTGTCCTTTGCAATCAAACTCCTCTTACCCATCTATGAATTTGGCTCCACGAAATGTAAAACTTTCTATTGCTGGAAGTACATGTAAAAATACGGATCCGAAAACCATTCCACCATTAAGCCACAACCATAAAAAACCATTATGCCACAACAATAAAAAATCAGATAATCAAATAGAGAAATGGAGATTTTGTGTACCTTGATCTGCCCTTTTGTATTCTGTATACAACGCCGATTCCTCTGAGTACATTCTCTTAAGCTTACCCAAAAACAAGCACATTATATCCTTCAGATTCCATTAAAAGCAGTCGCAACAATTTTGGCAGAGGAGGAGAAACAACATTTTGCAAATGGCGCGCCAAATCTCCTGTCAAAAAAAAATGAAAGGAATAACAGAGGAGGAGAAGAGCATTACGATTTAATGCAGCAAAGAAAGCCCAAGATCAATATACCTGTTTCTATCGCAGACGCTGTCCGCCATATTCCTCCCTGCCTGCATGAAAAAGGTGTTTCTGAAATGGGTCTACGGGATATTGAAGCATTTCAAATTTCAAATTTCCCGCTTTAAAATTGGCGCTCTTTTTTAAAACCACCGTCCGTTCGTCCATCCGTTGTTGTCCAGCTCTTTCAGTCTTTTTGGGCACCGTAAACCAAAAACTCCGTGCAAATACGGCCTGCTGCAGCACACGGACGGTCAGAGGGGTATGCAGGAGGAGGGCATGGCATAGACATCCATGGACCGGTGCAAATTGTCGCCGCTATAGCCATTGCCCAAAGCAAGTTAGCTATGTACATTCCACTTCTGAATATCGTACCAAGTCACATGTTAAGGAGAGGCGTGTATATGAAGTCTCTTTCACTTGCATGTTAAAAGGATGAAGGCGCCACGGATAAAGTATATCAGACTTTAAATGCATTTAAATAATTTAAAGAAGGTACAACTTCATGTGAGCGTTAAGACCAAGGCAGATTTATGGAATCTCTTTTTATAATCAGATAATCAGCGGCAGAGCAAGTAGCTGTGAGCCTACACCTGTGAGGATTGCCGTATCACCCTCTGCAACAATACTGAATGCAAATTAGGCACACTCTTGCGTGCCCCAATTGTTCTTTCACCTGAAAGAGAAAACCCTCAAGTTTAAGTACTCGAGAATAATTAACACTGGAAACAGACCCTTTATCTGCACTGATTACACAAGTTGTATTAAAAGTATTATCACCATCACTAATAATTTAGCAATGTACTAGCAGTGTAAATTCTTAGGTAGCAAGAGAAAATTCATGTCTAAATGCTATTGGGTTCTCACAACTATTAGAATGCGTTCAATTATTGGGTTTTCTTTCCTAGTGGTCTTGTTTAGTTGAGTAGTATGAGTTTCTTTGATCAAGGGCATAAATTTCTTATTTGAAGGATCGTCAACCCCAGAAGAAGATATAGAACCAACTATCCATGTCTAGGAAGGATGAGAATTAACGTTTCATATCATATTTGAGAGAGATTAGTGGTGCTTAGGATTTGAATCCACCCCGAGCGATTAGGTTCGAAAAAACTACCATGCACCCAAAAATTCCAAAGCTAATGGTTTGGGCACTTATATTCCAAAATCAAGTAGGACTAGAGATTTTGTTAAAGCATCAAATAGGTGTGAAGCTTCTGCTATTGGAAATGAATATTTAGTGAAAAAATCAAAAGAATGTAGCCATTTTGTATTTTGAAGACATCTAGATCCCCAAGAAAGCAAAGGTAAAGCCTCTAGATTTTAATTTTTTAAGTTCAAATTAAAAACAATTTAGTCACAGCCTCTTACTCTAAAGTTCATCTACATCCATCATAATTAATGAACAAGCACAATGAGATTGAGAGTAGTGGATTGTCACTACATTGTTCTTAATTTGAATTAAAAAATAAATTTGAGAGCTTTATCTTTACTTTTGTAAGGTTTTAGAAGTATTTAGAATGCAATATGGTTTTACATCCTTTTGATTTTTCTGTTAAATCTTCACATAATCTT
Organism: Sequoia sempervirens; assembly: GCA_007258455.2. Lineage (NCBI taxonomy): Eukaryota > Viridiplantae > Streptophyta > Pinopsida > Cupressales > Cupressaceae > Sequoia > Sequoia sempervirens. The sequence continues at coordinate 189,722 of VDFB02306071.1, forward strand.
CATGTCTATTTAATGTTTTAATTGGATCTCTAACCCCATTCAATTTTGGAATAAAATTATTGAAACCCTTCGTTTTGGAATCTTCAAGTGCATGACAATTTCTTTGAACCCAATTGATGTCAACCATCATTTGAGGTGAATTTGAATCCCAAGTGCAACCAACCTCTCTTAAATCCTAATACGAAACACTTGTTCTCATCCTTCGTAGTGAAGGCACCACTACAATTATTGGATATTCAAATGCATACTCATGTTCACACAGACAAGCTTAAACAACACATTCTAAGTTTTGACTAGATCAACTGACTCATCTAAAATCACACTAGCTTTTCTAGTAGGATCCAAGTATTAGTGTGATTTCAAATGAGCCACCTAAACAAGTCAAAAGATTAAAATTTAATATTTAAATCAAAATTGCTTACACAGATTCAAACTTTCAACCACCTCGCACTTAGAACTCTCCATCACACTAGAGTCTAAAAGTTCCTTTTGTTAGGGGAGAGGACCCAGTAGTTGTGCACCCTAACTTTGCGCTTCTAATTATCCTACGTGGAAATTTCAAATCACTCCCAATTTTTTACAGCAGCTTACTTGGCAAGTTCCCTGCTTATAACTAAGGTTTCAGGGCCACTTCATCAAATATGATGCCACATCAGCATGCTTTTTGTCAAGGTGTCCAAAAAGGCCTAATAAAAAAGTGAGGCCAATACTTGTGCATTCACAGCATGTTTTATTGAGCGCCGATGTGGAATCACATGATTGGTTGCTTTTTAGATCAAAGAAATACATTTTGTTTAATTATGGGTAGTCATCACCAACACTAACAACTTTAAAGTCACAACTATTGATCTAATATTGATAAAAATATTAAGCATTATATAAACAACTACTATCACAACTAGTGAAACATGCTGAGGTACTGTGCGCTCTCCCCTAGTTGATAGAATTGTAATCAAAGATTCTCCCTTATCCTGCCTGTTTTCCTTCCCATCGATCTGTCGCTCAGCTTTTGCCCAGGATGCTTTATGAAATGGCAAGCATAATCAAAAGGGGATGGATAACTTCCCATGTTCTGGCGAAGATGGCGTGACAGATATGTCCCACAAGTGACAATAATTGCAGGGGCAACAAAGATATCAAGTCCTGGGCAAAGGCAAAGAGTAAAAAGTCATAAAGTTGTATTTAAAAATAGTTATCACGCTCTCTGCAATGGCATTCGACTCTGTATTTGGCTAAAACTAATGGTTAAAGCAAATGTGGCAGCACTGCATTTAGGCAGAAAGCAAACCCTTTTAGGTTCAACCTACAGCACAAGTGAGATATGTCCGTATTAGGCTCAGGGTTGGGGGGGTTTTCTAATACATATTTAAAATACTTTTAACAAGATGAAGGTATTTAATTCTTATAATGTGAGAGAAGAATGATAATATTGAAGTATGTTTAATTATTGGGATAAATAATTTTAAAATATTGTGTATCACAATTGTTCACTATGGGTTAGACATGAACAAATCTTATTTTTATGATAGAGAATATTTTAAACATCTAATTTGATGATGTGGATTTAAAAGTTTATGTTCAAGCAACAAGCTTGTCAAGTAAGTTACTATAAAAATTTAGGATGCTCAATTATTAATTTCTCTCATCTAAATTGAAATTTGTAAATAATTTTCTTCTTTATGTTGTTTGAAGGTTTTTAAAACCCAAAAAACTAAGCTTGAATTAGATGATGATATATATATATATATATAGTTAGATTTTGATTAAAAAGATGGTTTATCTAATAAATGTATAAAGACCTTAACTTATGAGATACTCTTGAGAATTTATATGTTTACTTGATTAGAATTCTATAGAATTCTAAATTTCTTTTATCCAATATCTAATGAATTTAGAAGCAAATTTTCTAAATTTCAAGAAATAATGTAATTATTGAGGAAGAATACTTAAGATTCTTTATTAATATAAATGATAGTTATGAAATAAAAAAATAAAGATATCATAATGAAATTATCTATTTAATCTTTAAAGAAAAGTACTAGAAAATGATATAGAAGTTTAAATTTACAAACACAAAACAATAGATGTTAGAGAGTCAAAGAAAGGAGAGCATTCACGAGAATATAAAGCTATTTTTCTTATATTAAAAATCATTGATATATTGTAGTGCTTATTATTAATTAATTTACACAGTTTTGTGAGAATACATTTAGTCAAATGCATGTGCAATTAAATTGATCACCATCATGTTTAACATTTTATCTAGGATCCATTGACATTTAAATAATAATTATAAATAAATAAAATATATATATCTATGATTGTGAATGGCTGTTTTAATCTTTATGGTGTTTGAAATATATATTTTAAATTATATTACTATTGTAAATAGTGTTTTTTTATTGATATTGAGTCTTTTGAAATATTTTATGAAATTAGTCATTTTTAATTTTTGATATCTCAATACATTTAGATAATATAAAAACACCATATTGTACTTTTGTGAATAGTATTTTCCACTAACTTTTAACCCACGTGATATTTCAATGTCCACACTTTAGCCAACATAAAGACACCATGAAAAACATGAGGTAGTCTTAATAGTCTTATATAAAGAGGGCTTGGGAGCTGAGTAGAGCAGTGTATAGACGAATTATGGGGAAGTTTGCCCCTTGTTTGTGCTTTATGATGCTCCTCATATTGCTTATTTTCCTTGCGAAGGCACCTGCAACACAATCCTGGGGGGGCACAGGGCACCATATAACCTGCAAGATAGCTCAGGTACTCAATCACTCATATACTACACTTACATAAATAGTGAACAGATAAATATATTTCAAGATGTTTGTGCATCACCATTGTTCTGTTCCTATAAAAAATGCAGCCACTTCTAAGTGAAGCAGCTGCAAATGCAGTGCAACAACTGCTCCCAAGCTCAGCTGAAGGAGATCTTGCTTCAATCTGCTTATGGGCTGATACAGTTCGTGCTACATATCCGTGGTCTGCTTGTTTACATTTTGCCAATCCTCCTGGTGTCTGTAACTATGACTACTCTCGTAAGTGATTTTTTCCAATCTTATGATCTTTATCTTATATGCATATGCAGTGTGTACATTAACTGCACTGTCCTTGTGAATTGGTTTGAATGCCTGCAATCAGGGGACTGCCATAACGCCCAGGGAGAAAAAGATATGTGTGTTACAGGAGCTATCAACAATTACACAGCTCAGTTAGCCACTTATCGAGACTTCTCAACGGCAGTGACATGTAAATCTGAGAATAATTTTGATTGTTTTGGTTAAAGTTATCTTTCTCCACTTTTTAAGTCAAAGTTTGTTTGTGGGGGATTTGATTTAGGACGTTTAATGAAGTGGAATATTTTGGGCAGATAATCTGACAGAAAGTTTGATGTTCCTTTCCCACTTAATCGGAGACATTCATCAGCCTATGCATTTGGGATTTGTTAAAGACATAGGAGGAAATAGAATACCAGTACAGTGGTACACGCGAGAAACAAATCTGCTTAAGTATGTGCACATTTCTCCTAAAAATTAATTCCTTCTTTTTCATCCGTTCTCAAGTCGGAGAATTATTGGAAGCGATTGATTTATTCTTTTCTTGTGCCAACAGGTGTGGGATTTGGAAATCATAGATGAAGCGCTCAAAGAATTTTACGGTCTAGAGGTTTCAGCTCTGATAGAAGATCTTCAGAGAAACATAACAGTATGTAACGTATACTGTTTTTTATTCTGTCCATAAATATTGATTTCAAGATTAAAGTAGGAGGATGATGAGCTGCTGCAGGCATTAGAAAAAGCAGGCTTGTCAAGTCTGAAAACTAACTTTTGTGCATCTTATGTTGGAGGAAACAGGGGGGATGGTCTGATGAGGTTCCCACATGGGAGAGATGCTCCAAGGACTCCCTGTCTTGCCCTGACAGGTAACAATATGATTTCTCTTTTATTGTATTGTAAGAAGCCTTTTGCCTCATGCAAGGCAGCACGTCAATGTAGTCAACATGATGCACGTTTGACTGTATTTATTAATTAATTGAAAATAAAAAGTACGTACTTTCTATTTTCAACTAATTAATAAATACAGTCAAACGTGCAGCGTGTTGGCTGCATGGACAGTACCAGGCCTGGAATTTGACGACCACCTCTACCTGTCATATGAAAATTTTGTGACGGTTTGTTCATTTAAATCCCTGTCACTTTACGTTTTATGAAAAAATTGAACTGTCGAAAAATATTTAATTTATATTAAAATATTATTGATTTTATTAATCATATTTATTAAATATGATTTTTTTTAATAAATTTCTATTTTTTTAAAAAAAAATTAGACTGCAGGAATCGGGTAGCACGACCCCCTATAAACTGCAGTGCGCCTGGTAAACTTTTTAACGTGACTGACCAACCTCCTGCTACAGGAAAGATTTAGCCAACCAAGCTAGGGCCCCAACCCCAATAAATTTCTATTTTTAATAACACAAGTAATTTGATTTTTTTAAATATTATGTATCATATAAATTAATTAAGTATTTTTTATAGGAATCATACTTATTAAAAATACCAAATAAACAATAAAAAATATAATAATTTGATACAAACATTCATTATATGATTTGCATATATTTAAACACAAAAAACAACTTTTGGAAAGAAAGGAACTATTTTCTTTTATTATTTTTAAATTGAGATACAAAAATTAATGATGCATTACATTGAAAATAAACAAAAAAAATTGTTATGAAAGGTCAAGAACTCTTCTTCACTTTGTATTCTTCCATATTTGATATACTTTATTCCAATTTACATCATTTTCTTGAGGTCCATTTAAAGCCACTCTCATTAATGCATCTCATAACTTCATCATATGAGGATAGCTTCTATGCCAATATTTTGTGTTACGAAAGACTCTCCATGCATCTTTCATTTTGAAACCCTCACAACTCAAATGTAATGAATCAACAAAAGAGTTTAACTCTCTCCATGCATCTTTCATTTTGAAACCCTCACAACTCAAATGTAATGAATCAACAAAAGAGTTTAACTCCCTTTTACAATAACATCAAATATGGATACAAATTCATTTACATTATTTGAATTAGTATGTTGCAAATGTTGGAAAAGCTTATCAAGCCAACACTTTGAGATATATTATCTCGAGTTTGACGATCTAATGGATAATAAGAAGGACTGAAGAGTTTTGCAGCCAATCCTTATTCAACTCATTATCTAAAATTTCAACATGCTCACCAATAAAACACAATTACTGTATTAGATCTTGAAAAAAATCAAAGCTGTTGAATCACTTGGAAAAAAAAATGCTTTAAGGAATCAAAGCCAGTGAATCGCCTGAAGAAAAAAAATGCTTAATTGTTAAATGTTGTATTATGTTGAAAAAAATCAAAGCTGAGAATAATTATTTGTAAAAGGAAAATAAAATTTCAACATGCTCATTGCTCACCAATAATTTTGATGTTGTATTATCTTGAAAAAAATCAAAGTTGGGAATTAGTGCAAACAAAATGTTGTTGAAAAAACAAGTTACAATGCTATAAAATAAATGCTTTCAACAGTGAAAATTTGTGTTATGTGATTATTCATAAGGATATCCTATATATATTAAAACAAATGTAAAATTAGAAAATATTGATAATTAGAAATAAATCTAAAAATCTTAAATTTAATGTTAAAGTTTATAAATTATGTAGAAAATAAATCTTGTTAAAACATTCAAAAAGTTAAAAATCAATTATATTCTATTTTGAAAAGATTTTGAATTAATATAATTTTTATAATAAATATTATAAGTCATATATATTAATAAAAAACAATGATAACTATTACTAAAAATGTCAAAATCTTTAAAAAATTAGAAAAAATTATATTTAATCTTGAAAATATTTTATTTTCAACAGATTTTGAATTAATAAATATATTTATAATAGATTATATATTAATATATAAAGTGAAATTAGAAAAAAAATTCCAAATCTAAACTAATTTATATTTTTATCATAAAAATTATATATATATACAATAAATTTTTACGGTTTAATAATAATTTTAAGTGTCAATTTTACGGTTATATAAAAATATAGCAAGTCAAATGATACGGTCTAATCAATTTTTAGGTTGTAATATACGGTTCAAAATGCAAAAAACGGTCAAATAGACCATCAAATTCCAGGCCTGGACAATACGATGCAAGGTTCATTGGTGAGTCAGCAGTCTGACTCGAATTTGTGTTCTGTAATATCTGAGTACAATCTAGTTGTGGTCAAAGTATAGGTGTTTACATGGATGCCCAGTTAAAGAATCAAAATGCTTTTCAATGAGGTTAAAGATAGTTTATGGAACAACAGATCTTGTTTGTTTTTAGATTTGAAGCTTGATGATGAGTTATCTGGTTTTTTCAATCTTATCCACTTCGAACAAATCCTGCAATGTAGTAGCTGCTAAAGTGCCTGCATATTTGACCCAAATATCATAATAAGCTTCACACTAAAAAATAAAGTGTTTCTCTGATTCCACTGCCCCTGCTCTACAAAAGATACAAACTCTTTCCTCCTATTTTCATCTTTTCTACTACCTGTTTCACATCTAAAATGGTATGATTTAATTCTCAATTAAACTATAAAAATCTTTGTTCTAAATGATATATTTGTCTTTATATAAAAAATTTCTGAAATTAAATTCATAAAGATCATATTTTTTGATCTATAATTTCTGAATGGCTATATTTATCTATAATTTGTTCTTATGGTTTGTTTAGTTTATTAAATCTTCATTAATATGAGGTTTATTGATATTGTTGAAAATAAAATGTCTTCATTAATATTTTAAGAGTTGGATGTATTTGTTGATGTTTTTGTAGTGAATTTGAATATGTCTATTATCTAGATATTAAAAAATATGATTTCAGTTTAAAATATATTTTTGATTTTTGTATTTTGTAAAATTATATTTATTCAAAATAAGATTATATTAAGATATGTGCAAGTTTTTGTGGAGTATATGAGATGTATTGAAACAAAATATTAATTGACAAAAAGAAAATATGGTTTTTCAAAAAAGTTAAAAAGTTCAACACTACTTAGACTCTCATGGTCTATTGGTATTAGCAATCCTACCATTTAATATTAAAATAATACACTTTTAATTTCTTTATTATCTTTTTTTGTGTGTTTTATATACATTTGATTGAATTAGTTTAGTATCGTAGACTTTTCATTATATAATTGTGAGTCATTTTGTATCATATTTTTTGATTCAAATTATTTCTTACCAATTGTATGCATGAGTAGTTCAACATTTGTTTGCTCAAATTATAATTGTATGGGTACTTTGAATTGAGATTTATTTTTTATTGATTAAACTTTACAGTATTGTTTATGTATGTGTTTTACATAACATGATAGATATGGTTTTGTGCATTAAATATTCAATGACTCAGTTTCCATTGAATCTCTAAATTAGATGTGTCAATTATGTAAGAATGAACTTATGATTACATGATTCAAATGATACTCAATACTTTGACTCTAAAATTTTCTTCAAATATATCATTAACTACTTTAATAGCTTCAAAAATGACTATCTTAATGGTTATGTTAGCATACTAGACACTATAATAAAGGAAGAATGAATTGACAAGCTATAGATCAATAGTAAATTTTGTTGACTTTTCATGCCCCCCTTTGATGTTCCATCATTGATAACCGATCCGAGTGATCCTACATAGGCTATTTTGCATGAATTTTCCTTGAAGTTTCCTAAATTTTGCTAAGTCCCAGAATTTTGAGTTTTTGGGTTGTCACTTACTCGCTTACCTTGCATGCTTTCTTCATCGCTCCCTTCCTTCCCCTTTTTCTTCTAAGTATTTTGGGTTTCGGCCTTCAGCCTTACCCTTTACCCCTTACCATCCCTCTCCTCTTCCCTCCTTGTGCCCTTCTTCTATTGGTCTTCCCTCTTACTGTTTACTTCATAAGGCATAAGCCTTCAGTTTGACCTCTGAAGTCTTTGAATTTTTCTCTTCTTCGACCTTCTCTTTCTATTTTCCCTCTCACCAATGCCTTAACTCCAAAATCCGACCAAGTGATGGGGTTTTGGGTTTCAGCCTTCGGCCTTCCTTTTTACCTCTTACCATTCATCAGTAAGAGGTATCTCATCCTCTCAAACTCCAACCTCCGACAGTCTGAGGTCTGATGCCCGACATCTCCTTTCTTCGTTGCGGTTTCTTCCTCTCTTCTTCCTTTAGCATGAGGTAAGTAGTATGTCCGACACCTGACGTCCAACTATGTGCTCATTTTTAGGTCTTCAGACCATTTTTTCATGGTTGTAAAGGCTTCTTTTCGAGCCCAACGCCCCAACCATCCTGCATTTTGACTTTTTTTTGGGCGACATTTTTGAGGTTCGATTTGACATTTGAGCGCCCATATCTGATTCCTGAGCTTCAAGGACAACATTAATTGCATCCCTTACCTTTTAGAGGTGGATTTCATGGGTGACCTTTCCCATTTATTTCTCATTGTTGACTTATTGGCAGATTTATGCCCTAGGCGTGTTTCTCAAGGATGGCTCAGATATTTCACGCCACAGTCTTTTTTGCTAACCCTGGTTAGGGTTAGGGTTCAACTTATGTTTCTCAGTTATGTATGATCTATAAAGGCAAAAAATGTATTCATTTTTAGGGTTCTTCTTCTTCTGGCTCCTTTGGGGTTTTTCTTTTGCATACTGTATTTCACACTTTGCCATTGTAAAGATTGGCTATATGCCTTTGTATTAATGAAGATGATCATTGTTGCTAGTTCTCTCCTCTTTTATGTATGAGTAATCTTTCATTACCTTCATGTCTAAGTGTTTTTTTGCATTTTCATGCATTTATGTTGTGTTTAAATTGTTTGCAACTGTTGTGTTGAGAAATTCTCTTTCCTTTCAGTGCTCTGTCAAACCCTAACCTCCATGTTTTCCTTTGAAATCAACCAAATAGAGAGTTGTGTTAGTTCTTTGGTCCCCTTCTTTGATGTATTGTGCACATCTTAGCCAAGAAGAAGCGACCTTTCCATCTTAGTGTATCACCTCCATCTTCCCTTTCATGTTCTCCTTCTCCCCTTTTCCTTGTGCATTGTTAGTGGTAGGTTTTCATGTGTTGGGTTGGACTAGCACATTGCACTGGGATTGAAAAAGGAATCCAACCTTCTTCAGAGATTCGACCTCATATGCGCAAAGGTCCCACACCTTGAGCTTGTTTCCATTGTGTCATTAGAATGTTGAACTTCATGCTCAGTAGGATACAATTTCATGTGATAATAGTAATCACCCAAAAGATGGTTTATATTGTTACATTGCTTGAAAAAGTATTTTAAATCTATATTTAATATTTAAAATATGTTGATTACATTATGTGCATTCTTTTAGAGTGAAAGAAATGTTGTTTAAAATAACTTGTAATAGCACAATTCATCTATTGTACATTTGAAAAATACACTAATAAATCAATGTGAAATCTAATAGAATATATAGTAAATCAAATTCAAATATTAATTTGATACAAATTTGCTTTTAATTTATAAGAGACTAATTTTTTAAAATGTCAAAGATTTTTGAATTTTACAAAAACTAATAATACTTAACACTTACTCTATAATAAATATTAAATATAGGTCAAACAACCATGAATATTAACTTACAAATTAATTTTATTTTTAAAAAAATCATCATAAAAAGATTTATTAATAAAATTTGCTTAAGGTGTACCATAAGTATATTTGTAAAATAAACAAAGAAGGTTGTTGGAGATGGTATTTTAACTATATATTTAGAGACACTTCATTGCCACACTTTTTCCTTAAAATGGCTATTTTCTCAAGGATTAGATAGATGTTCAAGGAGAAACTACAACTAAACGAAGCTTGCAATCCAAGAAAAGGAAGGAATAAAGAGCCACTAAAATTTCTCTTTTTTCACATGGAATAAATTATAAGACTTGACTTTGTGGAAAAGAAAATTCACATAAATAGAGGACATGCCTTGAGTGATGGCCATACTTACTCCTTAATAAGAAAGGATTATTATTTTGGATGGCAAGACTTACACAATGAAGATTGTTTATTCATGAACATGATTTAAATGAAGATATGAAAGGGTGATCCCACAATACTAGTTTACAATTTTTGGCCAAACTGGACACTAAACTAATTTTTTCTAACTAAATCTTCATTTTCGGGCACCTATAGCGGCTAAACCATGAGGAATTTGAAGATGATGCAAACTAGTGATTTGTGATATTTTTTTTGTAGATTTTAAATATATTTTTTTCAAAAAATTTGGAAACAGATTGCACTTCTTTTTCCATCTCCTTCGAAAACTAGTTTTTTTCAGTAAACACCATTTTTAAGGAGTGATGCTCACGGTATACAATATAATTTTTTTTCCGGGTATGTGCTGGATCATGAGGGGCCAAAAAGTGGTAATATTATGGGTATTTGTAGGGTATGTGGTTGACGACTTTTTTTTAACCCAAAACTGATGAAATGAAAAGGGTTTTTAGAGAATATTCTTAGCTTTCCACCAATATAAATTATACTTTAATTTGAATTTAATAAATAATTATTATTCATTTTCTATTAGAATTACAACTAAAGTCCTAATCGATAGGCTGATTGAAAAAAATCTATAACTTTCAAACGGTATCACATTTTTTGAATCCAAAACATGCGTCACATTCTATGCTTCACATACTATAGAATTAAAAAAATAAAAATTAAATTTCATGAAGTTTTGACCAAGTTAAGATGGTCAAACATACGAGTTTTATATTTCTTAAAATTTGTAATAAAAATTCATAATTAATTATTTACTTGGAAAAAATTACAAAAAAATATGCATCACATCGACATGAGTCCTCTACTTATATATAAAATATTATAAGAAAATATTATCATTTTATTATGGTTAGGGTGGTCGCAGACACCTACTTCTTATTTTTCCCTGAAATTTAAGTACTACTACATTGAAATTTCAAATTTTTACCAAATAGATTTTCTTTATTTTAAATAAACCTAGTAGTTTAGAAACTAGATTCAATTTTCTACAAATTCTATTCTTACATATTTTTGAAATAATATAGATAACTTATTCAAATTTTTACGTCAAGTTGCCTAACACTGATTTTTCTGAATTTTTGCCACTTAAGGGCCTGATTTTTCCATGATGATCCTGCATACCCTTCCATGAAGGATAAAATTCTATTTTTTCAAATTTAGATTTTTATGATATCTAGTGCACATAATTGGTTTCATAGCATTTCATTGAATATTTTTTCCTTAATCAAGTTTTGAAATCAAACCAATTACAATTCAAACATAGGCGGACTGCATACAACATAACTTTTTTTGTATGTAAAATTCTCTTTTTGTTGGATCAAGGACATCAATATCTAGTGCACTAATATTTTTCAAAAAAAAATTGATAATCTACTATTTTTTCCACTTGTGCAAAATAGAGAGCTTGATTTTCGGTGAAAAACCTATGCTTAATCAAACTAAAAAACAAATACATAATAAAACTAAAACATATTAAAATTATATTCGTTGGATAGCTTGTTCTGAGGACTACCATCATCCATTTGGGTCTATGAAGTCTCCTCCATTTTCATCCTCAACTCAAACTTCAAAGGGAAAAATTCTGGAGGATTTTGGTGCCAAAGGGGGGGAAGGGGGGAAAAGGGGGGTTCGAGTGAACCCCCCTTGGAGGCTCGCTCAAACTTGGGTTCGCTCAAACCAAGGTTAAGCTGTCCTTTTGGTTTTTTCCTGGGAATGGTGGGACCCAACATTTAATGGGTTTGCTCAAAGGGGGGTTCGTTGGGTTCGCTCAAACCAAATGTTCATTCGAACCCCCAAAAACCAAATTTTTTTCCATGGGGGCATTTTTTGCAATTTTCCCTCCTCACTGAAATTGTAAACTAGTTTTGTGGGTTTACTTGAAAACTAGGTTTGAATTTATTGTTTATGAATGTTTTTGAAGATTTTACATTAAAGACATACAATGGTAATAAAATATTATAAAAAAAGGAATGAATGCAATTCATATATACTACAAATGGGATTGAAGTATGTTGACACCGTTTTGTAGTAGTTTTTTATACATGATTACAAAGTAGTGAGTACTCCCTTCCTTATAGGAAATAACTTTTTATTAGATATGTGTTCAAGTTAGATGATGATGTAGAGGATATGTATGATGTGTCTTATGCTAGTGTTGTTAGTAGCATGATGTATGGACTAGATCAAATATTTCCTAAGCATTAGGAATTTTTAGTAGGTTTATGTCTAACCATAGTAGAGAGCATTGGGATTATTGTAAGAGGGAATTTAGATATTTTAAGGATGTTACATGATTATTGATTATGTTATCATGGATTTAATGTTGCAAGAAGATATCGGGCATATAGATATTTGTCATTGCATATTGGGTAGGTGACTTGGATAGTCAAAGGTCCACTAGTGGCTATATTTTTTCTCGATTTGATAGTGTTGTTAGTTGGAAGAGTAAGAGTTATCTTGTGGTTGCTTTGTTAACTATCAAATCTAAGTATATGGCTACTACACATACCTATACAGAGGTAGATTAGTTATAGAGATAATATTGCAGAGTTGGTTTTCATAACAAGGTAGTTTAGATTGGTTGTGATAAAGTGATATATATTTGACCAGGGATCCCAAGTACCATGCTCATACTAAGTATGTTATTTAAATTATAGTATCACTTTTTTCATGCTCAATAACATGGATAATGGTGAGGTCATGCTACAAAAGGTTGACACTCAAGAGAATATACACAATTCATTCATGAAACTAGTAAGCACAAATAAATTCTCTTGGTGCAAGGATGTTATGGGACTTGAATCTTGTACACTTGATTCCTCCTTATGTTTCTCTTTTGTCTTTGTAATGTAAATATCACATGAGATAATGTTGGGATTATGTGATATCTACCTTGCAAATTTCTATGTCTAGAGTATTTAATTATGTGTAGATAAAAAACTAATTTGTTTGATCCTTTGTACAAGGAATGAGTGATCTTAGGTGATATCTACCCAAAGAGAATATAAAATAAAAAAGGAACTAAACAAAAAATATGAAACAAAAAGGGGCTGAAGTGGCTAATAGAAAAATACCATGGACAAGGGAATGGATGCCAAAATATACATGAATGACAATCAAGGAAAACATGGCAAGAGAAAACATAAGTCATTGGGTTCAATGGTTTCACTAGAAATTAGAGGAATGTTGCAATACCAACAACACTCATCACTTATAATATTTACTTCTACAATCTCCAAGGTTGATTTAGTCATTAGCTTAGCAAGTCCTTAACCTTTGATAAGATTTATAATTTGAAACTTCAAGTCAAACACTTAGATTGTATCAAGATCCATTTGCACCTACTACTAAATGCTTCTTTCTTGGTGTAGATGTCTTTCATTATTGAATGAGGTACGTAAGAAACTGTCTTAGCACTAATTGGATATGGCTTAAAATTCTTTATGACATTAATAAATGCACGTGCTTCTTTTTTGTTTCATACTTTAATTCAACATTTTGAAGAGATTTGCTAAAAAATTAATAGTTTTGTCATAACCTTTATTGTTTTTCTATAATAGGACTACCGATATATGATGTAAAGAAGAAAAATAATATAGCTAAAAGGGCTTTGCATAGTCTAGACTAAACAATATTGTACTTCCTTTAAAGTTTCTTTCATTCTAAAAAATGATTATGTAGATTCTCCTTTTTCAATATTTTGGAGATGACCTCAGCCTTCTTAACAAATTTAGACACAAACCTTCTCACAAAATTGATCTTCCACTAAAATATTGAATTCCTTTTATAATCTTGGGTTGAGGAATTAGATCACTAGATTTAACCCTTTTAGGTTCAATCTTAAATACTTCTTTAGATACAATATGTCCTAATAATACCCCTTCTTCTACCCCAAATATGTATTTATTAGGGTTCAATGGGATTCTATACTCCAAGTAACTCTTGAAGATGATCTTCAAATATTTGCAATGATTATTTATATTTTTTGAAAATGTTGTGAAGCAATCATTATATACACCACCATGATTTTATTAATTAATTCTACAAATGCTACATCCATGGCCCTCTAAAAAGTCTCCAACACTCCTCAAATTAAATGGCATTATCACATACACATAAATTCCCTATAAAGTGGAGAAAAATGTTCCATACATTATTTTATTTCTTTGACAAACACCTAGTTGTATCCTAAGAAGTCATCTATCACTCACATCAACTTGGATCTAGTTACCTTCTATACGTAATTTATCTATATTAGGTAAGATTAATTCTCTTTCAATGATGTTATGTTCATATTTTTGAAGTCGACATATAACTTAATATCTCCATTTTTTCCTCAAGGGGGGCTAGATTTGGTAGTCATGATGAATGCTTCATTGGTTTTATGATTCATCCATTCTCTAACTTCATCAATTTAGTTTACATTGAGGAATAAAGTTAGCTTAAATGGTATTTGATTTTGAGAAAAAAACTAGTGAGTAAATATAGTAAAAATTTTGACATTTGTGATTGACCATAAAATTTGAAATGTGTCATGGATAATCACTTATAATATTAATTTTAAATTAGTAAACACATATGACACTAGATATTTATGTGGAGAATGTCTTTTGAAAAACAAAAATCCACCACCAAAGAGATAACAAGTTTGTATTAATCAAGAATAAATGTCTAAAACAATATAATCTAATTTAGTTTCTTTAGGAATATTTTGACAACAAAAAATTACTTGCAAATATCTCATGCAATACCTCTATCTCATGCCTCCAGTATATAGACTTAAGGAGGCCCTAAAAATAACAAAATAATAATACCATGAGCTTAAACATTATCCCAAAATACCATGGTATGAGCTCTCATGGCCCTCTATTCATGGAGAGCATCTTTTAAGAATAAAAAATAACTCCTAAATATGTAACCTCCACCATAATGTTGGAAAATTTAAATTATAACTCCAAAGTACTTCTTAAGCAACTATTTACAAGGCATGACTCTTTGTATTCCAAAGTGACCTTTCATCTTCCTTTTCCTTTTTCCATGACTTCTTGAAATAATAATCCCAAATAATAAGGGTAATTGCACTCTTTTTTTCATGTTGATTACATTTCCCATATGTGTAGTTTCTTATCTACAAATCGAGGATATATATTCAAATCTCATAAGCCTAGTGTGAATTGAGAATATGAATGCAATATGATTTTAAAATTTCATGCTTGTTAAAATAGATAGAATTGTCTAATGTGACATTATAACACTCTTTTTATGTTTACATATCCTTAATACTTGTTTTGATTGCACATGGAGGATGGTGACCTTGGTGATGTGCACACTACTAAAGCAATGAAAAGATGAAGAGAAATGAAGAAACCCAATGGTGGAATGGTCAATCTCATCCCTTCAATCCACAAGCCATCTAAGTCCCATGTCCAAGAGACATTGTCTAATTTCAAGGATTCATCTTGATAATATAATATTTGGTGTCTTTTCACATATCTCTAACAATGAAATTAAAATTGGATGAACTCCTCAATCTTAACTTACTCTTAAAACAAGTCATGTTGTCAAAGATGTTTTAAAACAGTTAGCTTAAATGGTCCCCTTTTGTTGTCGAAGATGCTTTAAATCAAGTCATGTTATTGCACAATGTGGATTAGAGAAGAAAGAAATAAAGGCTACATGGTGGAAAGGTGTCTCTCAACAACATTATATGGTTGAGAAGAAACCTAAGCAACATAGGACCTTTTCTGAGGTGGTTGTGTTGGAATCACAAGGTCTTGGGGTATCCTCTTCGGATGTCTCAAATGAAGGGGAGGCTAATACTGGGAAAGATTATCATGTTGAAACCCCAATTGAGCATGAGAATGGATCTCTGGTTGCCATTACTGACCAGTAGCTTTTCTGATAAGACATTACCTACAGGACAAAATATTGATGAAATCTCTGAGATAGAGGCGACATGCAATTTTCTTCAGGATAGTAGTATGTCAACTTGGCATGCTAAGGCAGAGCAAGTGGAAGAAGGTTGGATAATTGTAAAGGGAAAAAAAGAAAAAAATCTCTAAACCTTCTTTTGACATGACTCTCCGCTCCCACAAGAGTAGTTCTAAATGTAAATCTTGAAGTTTCTTGTTTGGGGGCTGGTTTTTAGCTGGTTGTAGACTGTTCTTTTTGTAGTTCTATTTTTTGTTGTAAAAGGTTTCAGGTCCCTTCAAAACCTGCTTTTCACCTAATCAAAAACTTACTCTTAAAAATAAAAAATCACAATTGAAACCTTTAGACCATTGTATTTAAAAAAAATAAAACTTCGCAATAAAAAAGAGTTTGAAAAAAGACAAAAGACAAAAAAAAAAGATATAAGAAAAAAGGGACTTAGGCACCCCTATGTGAAAAATGTTTGTCATATTTAAATATGATCAACTATAAGAGGGAGGTGTAGGGTTTGAAGGGCCCCTTAATTTAAAAATGTGAAGAAGACTTGGGGAATGTATATTAGGCACCTAGGTACATGTCAAACCAAAATCTTGAAACTTGTAAAAGGGTAAGGCACAGTCAAAGCAAGTACATTTCATTTATGAATATCGTACCAAGTCACATTCACCTAGGATAAAGTGAAACATTTTTTAAATTCATTTAAATAATTTAAAGAAGGTACAATTTCATATGAAATTCATTTTCTTTTTTTTTTCTATGTTTCTTTCATTTTGATGATGGAATCCATTCATTCATCATTGAAATTTTAATGGAAAAAAAATCAATTCAATCAAAAGTGAGAAACAAAATTAAATAGTATTATGGATTGTGGAAAGTTGATATTTTTAAGGTACAATTTGATTGATTTCAGATTTGATTGGATCTTAATCTTTTGTGCCTTGTCTAAATAATTATTAATATATTTATACCTAAATTAAATGAGCGTCTAGGATGAAGACATTTTATTTTCAACTCTATCAAAAAAACTTCATATTAATAAACTTTCATAAACTAAATAAACATTAATAAAAAAATTTAAAGATAAACCTTACTTATAGATAGATAAGAGGTCAGTCCACATTTCAAAAAAAGAAAGTTTTGTGATATTTCAAACAATTGCTATATGCTCACAAAATTTGTCTGCCTGACTATTAACCCGTTTCTACATCATATGATTAGTGTTTTAGTTTTGAGATTCTTTTACAATGTTACAATTTATGTTGCTAGGGGAGAGGGGTTAAAACAGCATGAAGAAAGGAGGTAGAAATAGGAGCCTTGCCCCACCACTCCACAAACTCCGCCAATGAGGAGACATGCCAGCAAGCTGTATTCCACACCCTCCACCAGAAATGCCAAATCTCCCTAGCATAGGAACATTGGAAGAATAGATGGGAGACACTCTCATCATAGCCCCGACACATAATACACATAGAAGGGCCTTGGAAACCATGCTTACATAAATTATCCCAAGTAAGACACTGATTACGAGCCACTAACCACATGAAGAAATTGCACTTGGGCCATGCCAACTTGTGCCAAACTTGCTTCCACCAAGGGACCTCAATGTCCCCAAACAATTGCCTTCCCAACTGCTTATAACCAACTGACACAGAGTACTTTCCAGACAAATCCGAACCATCCCAAGCCAAGACATCAGGTCCCCTCAAAGAATTACAAGCATGGGAAGCCAAAAGCTGGGAAAGCTCACGCCCATCCCCCTCAAACCCTCTAGGTGGCCACTCATAAGGGCGATTCCAATGAAAACTTACAACCAAACCACAATATTGTGCAACCTTATAATGCTCCACGGTTTCCCAACCAGCCGCAATAAAAACATCACAAAGGGAGTGGAGGTGAGGAAAAAAAGAGAGAATATGAGGGTGACCTTCCCAAGAATCTGACCAAAAAAGAGCCACGGATTTTTTAGGATGGGTTGTTGATTGCCCCTCACCTATGGTGGAAAATTTTTCCTTCTTTGGGGGAAACTATTGCGGCTAAGTGTGATTTGGTTGTGTCGGTGGACCCTCGTGATGTTGGGTGTTGCAATTGTCTTCATCTTCCTCCTCCTCTTTGGCAGCTCATGCACAATAGATGTAGACATCCTACCCTGAAGGTGAATAGGGAGGGAAGATGGCCCCCTCCTCCTCAAGGATTCCTAAAAATCAACTCGGCTGGCTCTTCTTGTGGAAATCCGGGTCATGCTGGCATTGGTGGTGTTGGTCAAGATAGCTCTGGAGATGTTCAATTTATCTTCTCTATTTATAAGGGTGTTCATTCTAATAATTTAATGGAGGCTCAGGCCATTTTATTGGCTATGGAGCGGGGCAGTCAATTGGGATGGCAAAGGAACATATGTGATTCTGACTCCTAGGTTGTGGTGAACTTGTTGAATAGGCAGAATTTAGATGATGTGCGCTGGCAGTTGGCTTTGATTATTGAACAAATTCTCACTCTTTGTGCTTCTCTGGATGATATTAGCTTCACTCATATCCCTAGATAATGGAATGGTGTTGCTGATTGTTTGGCTAAATGGGCTTCTGATCATATTCATGATTGGAATTTGGTGGATCAGGGTCAACTTCCCTCGGATTTGTCTCAACAGTTAGATCACTTGGTTGAACTTGATAGGGTTGTTTAATGCCCTTGGTAATTTTTTCTTGTTTTAATAAAGTTTTTACCCCTCCTTGATGTTTAAATTGTTTTTCTATAATTGGGAAGTAAGGTAGCCATGGTAATTACGTGCATAGTTTAAAACACGCGTAAATTACATATAAACATCGATCTCAAAAGAAAAATTTTGATTAAGTGTTGCAGCCAGTTTTACACCACCTTGCGCAAGTCTCTTTTCTACAATTGGAAGTCGAGTGAGGAAATACTCTTCTGCCAATTTACAAAAATCTTCTTGTTAGGATTACATAAAAAAAATAGTTAGAAAAACTTCCCCTGGAAAAGCCAAGTAATTACCTCCCAAAAGAGTGCCTGGAGTAACATTTTTATATGCCCATTCGCAAGCCAAGCTAATACTCTCTGATGCATAGCTTATGGTAATCATACCACATAATCAATTTCATGATCATGGAGAAAAATGTAATCTAGTTGTGCACAAAACTTTTGAATGGAAGAAAGAAGCTTTTGGATAAAACAAAACATAAATTTGGCATATTCAAGTGGGTAAAAGTAAAACTATTAAGAAAAAAAATATGATAATCTCAGTTAGGATAAAGAATTTATATACTAATAAATATATTATGGAGAGAAAAGATTCTTATAATTCTATTGAGAGCTAAATCACACCATCTTGAATGTGAAACAGGTAGTAAAAAAAATACAAAAAGAAAAAATGGGAGGAAAGAGTTTATCTTTTGCAGAACAGGAATAGTGGAATCAAAGTAACTTTATTTTTGAGTGTGAAGTTTACTGTGATACTTAGGTCAAATATAGAGACACTTTAGTGGCTACTATATTACAGGATTTGTTTAAAATGGATGAGAAAACCAAACTCATCATCAAACTTTAAAACTAAAAACTTAAAAAACAAGATCTAGATTGTTCCATAAACTATCTTTAACCTCATTGAAAAGTATTTTGATCAGAACCTGAATATCCATGTAAACACTTATACTTTGACCACAACTGGATTGTACTTAGATATTACAGATCACAAATTCCAATCAAACTGTTGACTCACCAACGAGCCTTGCATGAGGCAACGGCTTCTTACAATACAATAAAAGAGAAATGACCTTGTTACCTGTCAGGGCAAGACAAGGAGTCCTTGGAGCATCCCTCCCATGTGGGAACCTCATCTGACCATCCCCCCTGTTTCCTCCAAAATAAGATGCAAAAAATTTAGTTTTCAGACTTGAGAAGCCTGCTTTTTCCAATGCCTGCAGCAGCTCATCCTTCTCCTACTTTAATCTTGAAATCAATACTTATGGACAGAGAATAAAAAATAGTATATGTTACATACTGTTATGTTTCTCTGAATATCATCTATCATAGCTGAAACCTCTAGGCCGTAAAATTCTTTCAACGCCTCATCTACGATTTCCAAATCCCACACCTGTTGGCATAAGAAAAGAATAAATCAATCACTTCCAATAATTATCCAACTTGAGAACAGATGAAAAAGGAGGAGAAATGTGCATATACTTTATGCAGATTTGTTTCTTGTGTGTACCATTGTACTAGTATTATATTTCATCCTAGAACTTCAACAAATCCCAAAAGCATAGGCTGATGAATGTCTCTGATTAAGTGGGAAAGGAACATCAAAATTTCTATCAAATTATCTACCCAAAATATTCTACTTCATTAAACATCCTAAATCAAACCCCCCACAAACAAACTTTGAATAAAAAAGTGGAGTAAGATAACTTCAACCAAAATAATCAAAATTATTCTCCGATTTACATGTCACTGTCGTTGAGAAGTCTCCATAAGTTGCTAACTGAGCTGTGTAATTGTTGATAGCTCCTGTAACACACATATATTTTTCTCCCTTGTCATTATGGCAGTCCCTGATTGCAAGCATTCAAAGGGTGATCCCACAATAGTGGTTTACAATTTTTGGCCAAATTGGACACTGAAATAAATTTTTTTAACTAAATCTTCACTTTTGGGCACCTATAGCGACTAAACTGTGAGGAATTTGAAGATGATGCAAACTAGAGTTTCATGAAATTTTTTCTGTAGATTCTAAATATATTTTTTTCAATTTTTTTGGAATCAGATTGCACTTCTTTCCATCTCCCTCGAAAACTAGTTTTTTTTAGAAAACAACATTTTTAAAAAGTGACGCTCACCATATAGCGCATAACTTTTTCCATGAAGGATAAAATTCTAATTCTTTCGAATTTAGATTTTTACTCCAATATATAGTGCTTCCACTTGGTTAGATAGGTTTTTATTGAATGTTTTTAATCAAGTTTCAAAGTCAAACCAATTACAATTCAAACATAGTGCACTTATAACGTGTAACTTTTTTTGTGTACCGAAATTCATTTATTTTTGTTGGATCAAGGACTTCAATATCTGTGCACTCATATTTTTCAAATTTTGTTTTGATAATCTGCTATTTTTCCACATGTGCAGAACAGAGAGCTTGATTTTCAATGAAAAAAACCCTATGTTTAATAAAACTAAAAAATAAATACATAATAAAACCAAAACATATTAAAATTATTGTCGTTGTTCCGGGACTACCATTCCAGTTGGGTTTGTGGATTCTCCTCCATCAAAGTTCGCAAAAATCTGGACTTTTTGGGTGTCTGAGGGGGAGAATAGGGGATAAGGAGGGGTTTGAATGAACCCCTAAGGGTTCGAGTGAACCACCTTTTAATATGCACTTTCCTTTGTTTTTTGGGCAGGAAATGGGGAGCAAGCATTTAGAGAGAGAGAGACTAGAGAGAGAGGGGGAGGGGGAGAGAGATAAAGGGTAGAGGGTACAAGGGTTTAGGGTAGATAGGAGAGAGGGAGAGACTTGAGAGAGAGAGGGGGGAGTGGTAGAGAGATAAAGGGTAGGGGGTACAAGGGTTTATGGTTTAAGGGTTAAGGGGAGAGGGGAGAGGGGAGAGAGGGAGAAGGGGTAGGAGGGAGAGACTTGAGAGAGAGAGAGGGGGGGAGTGGGAGAGAGATAAAGGGTAGAGGGTAGAAGGGTTTAGGGTTTAAGGTTCAAGGGTTAAGGGTAGAGGGGAGATCAAGATAGAATTACTGAGTGAGTTAGAGAGAGGGTTTAAGGTTTTAAGGCTTAAAGGTAGAGGGTAGAGGGGATCTAGAGATAGAAGGAGTGAGTGAGAGAGAAAGAGACAAAGAGAGGGTCTAGGAGGGAGAGACTAGAGAGAGTGGGGGGAGTTGGAGAGAGATAAAGGGTATTGGGTACATGGGTTTAGGGTTTAAAGATTAAGGGTAGAGGGGAGAGAGGGAGAGGGGGTAGGAGGGAGAGACTTGAGAGAGAGGGGGGGAGTTAGAGAGAGATAAAGGATAGAGGGTAGAAGGGTTTAGGTTTTAAGGGTCAAGGGTTAAGGGTAGAGGGGAGCTCAAGATAGAATTAATGAGAGAGAGAGAGAGAGAAAGATGGTTTAAGGGTTTAAGGCTTAAAGGTAGAGGGTAGAGGGGATCTAGAGATAAAAGGAGTGAGTGAGAGAAAGAGACGAAGAGTGGATCTAGGAGGGAGAGACTAGAGAGAGAGGGGGGAGTGGGAGAGAGAGGGTTTAAGGCTTTAAGGCTATAGGGGAGCTTGAGACAGAAGGAGTGAGTGAGTGAGAGATAGAGGGTTTAAAAGTTTAAGGCTTAAGGGTAGAGGGTAGAGGGGAACATTCTATTTCCATTTGTAGTATTTTTTGTGAATTAAATTAATGCCAACTTAATTTTTTTATTTGCATTGATTTATGTTTTAAATATGTGTGCAATAATTTTATATTTAGATAATACTTAATTTTAAAATTTACATATTTTCCCATGGAACAATTCTATGGAACAAATATAAGTTGTATATAATTGTATATAAGATTCTTGAACTTAAGAATTCCATGAAACAAATATAAGTTGTATACAATTGCAATTTAGGCAAAATTATTTTAAAAAACTTCACTAGGTTTCTAATAAGTATTGAAAGCATATATATGGGTTTACATGCAAGCAAAAAAAGTGAGACATGATGCTATCAAAGATTCTTGATCTTAAGAATTCCATGGAACAAATATGTACATATAATTTTGTAATTTACGCAAAATGATTTACAACTATGTACAAGTTACTATAAGTTCTCACTTGAACATGTATAGGGTTACAAGTGAACTTGAAAATCATGGATATAATCTAAGTCAAAGATTCTAGTTCAGCCCGCTCTTCAATAACATGTAGAATTTTTTGATGATCTTCGCTATCTAGTCTCCATTTTCTTTAGCCACGTGCATGTGGAACTGGGTGAAGATGTAGAGCGGTAGCAATTATCAAGTGACTATATTGATATACCTTGTTATCAGGTTGATAGTCAACAAAATGAATCACGTGTTGAACAACTTTGACTTGTTTTAGATATGTCCCTTGCACTACAACAGAACCTGCATGGCAAACATGAACCTACTTGGTAAGACATATGAATGTGTACAACATTTTCGTGCTCAAGGTTTGTACAATATATATTTAATGTTTATAATGTAATGTGCACATGTGACACAATGTATAATTTTAAATTCAAACTCACCTATGGGAAATAACATTCCATCACTTGTTTGAGGTTGTGTTAGCTTATTCCTCTCTTCTATGCAACGCAATAAATAATAGCTAACACCTTCGATGTTTCCAGGCTCTACTATGACTGCAAAAACATCTCTTGTACACCAAAGGAACACACAAAATTTCTAAAAAAAATAGAAATGTCTCTAGACTTTAAAGATCATTAACTAGATATATATAATATTTAAATTATTGAAAACTTACACATGTACCTTTTCTAACCAATCATGATATATGGTCATAATCAATTGAAATCAAAGGAATGTCTTCAAATCTTTCTTCCTCATTTTCATCATATGTTTCTGAAACAACTAGTGGCACCATATCCCATTTACCAACATATCCAAGTTCTTTGTTGTTGCATGCATGATCAGAGTTTCCTGCAATGCACTTAGTGCAAAAACAAGAGTAATCCCTTGTGTGTAATTTCCATCCATGGCGACTATCTGAACTCCTAACACAATGCAAAGATCTTATTTTTTCTACCCTCTTGCATCCATGCATTGATCTTTTGTCCACACCTAGATACATGTACAACAACAAACTTAAGTGAACAAACATGTATATATATATAATTTTTAAATTTAAATAAATTCAAAATTTTGAAAATGTAATTTATACATACCTGATATCTCCCAAAACACTTTGTGGAATGTTTCAGTTTGTTCTTGAAGATGTGTTGACCACATTTGATGCAAAGTTTTTCTTGCACCATTCAACAACATCATGTGCATTGTCTATACGATCTTCTGGATATCTCATTTGATGCTTTCTTAAAGCTAGTTTGATGCAAGCTCCTGATCCATCATGCTCACCCTTTCCATGCCCACTCTAAAAAAAACTCCAAACATGTGGTATTTTGTAGATTTTATGATATCTACAAAGTGCATAGAATGGTTGTGAAAATTTGAATTGTGTCGCACATCCATCTGACCATACAAAATGATTTTCAAATTTTACACCCCTACTTCTCAAATTCTCAAAAAAAATTGTAAAACAATGTTGGACAAAAAGCGTGTCATGCTCTTTATCATCATTAATATAAAAGTGATATTCTTTCTTTATGGCTCATTCTTCATCTGTACTCTCAACATCGTCCAATTTTTATTGTGCATGTTGATAACACACATGAACCATAATAGTGATCTGCTTTGAAAAGTAATACTTTGATTGAATCTCCTTTTGATGTACGAAGGAGTAATTTTCTGTAAAGTCGACTACTGATAGAACTGTTCCAAGTGGAAAAGTATCTCTCAATGTTTGGAATTGTTGTGCTTGCCACTTAGCAAAAAAGGAATGTTGTATGTATGGTTGTATCAATTTTGGAAAATCTTCCATAAATTTTCCAATAGGAATCTCCTCTTCTACATAGTTCAACCTTGTGGATTCTTTCCCAAAATTTGTTTGCAACTTTACATACTTGTACCTATGTGAATAAAATATGTGAATAAGTAATAAACCACACAATGAATGAAACATTACATTAGAGAATTCAAATAACAATCTAATCAAATTGAAACAAATAAACTCTCTAAAAATAGTACTTACCTCTTGCAATTTACTGTCTTTGTTACATCATTATCCTCATTTCTTGAAGGAAATTTAGCCAAATTTCCACATGCCTCACAAATTCCTTTTATGTAGTTTATTTGAGGTCCATTTTCATGATCACATAAAATATCCTTTATGAAAAAACTTGCCTGTTTAGGAGAAGCATTTTGAAACCCACAACTTTCTTCTCTCATCTTTCGAAACACTTGATAGTAGAGATCAAATTCAATATGATAATGGCAACAACAAGTTTCAATAAACTTGTTTATCTTCACATAATATGGCTTTAACCTTTCAAATATTGTTTGCCCAATCTTTATATGAGGATATGTATTACAAAAGTTCATATACATCTCAAATTGTGTTATTTCTAGCCAATGTTTGATATGATTTTCATAAATACTAAGCCCAATCCTGTGTCTCATAACATCTCTAGTATTTGATGATGGACGAGTCTGATCATGCTAAAAACTTGATATCAAGTTCCTAACAACATCTTCAATCCTGTCAGAATAGGGAGCTCTACACATAATTGCCCAATTACCTTCTGAACTCTCATCCAAAAACTTTTTTTTTTCTCATATTTTATTAATGTGGTTCTACTATAACCAATTTCGACCAAAAGTGTAGACATTTTTCTTTTTCTCGCTATATCTTGATGTACAATAGATGTCAACATCACCCTTCTTATAGTGGCCTTATCCACTGATCGAGATCCTTTCCCAATGGAATCTAAACCCTTTTTAACATTTTGAGCAATATCCTTTTGTAATCCCATGTGTTTCTTCTTATTTGATGCCGAATGTACACCCAACAATTGTAATGACTCTTTCAGCTCATTACGAAGAAGTAAATGTGATAACAATTGGGTTTTTTCAAGTGTATCAAGATGATTGAAATGATGATTGATTATTCCATTTATAGATTTAGTCGTTGAGCTCTTTCTTTTATTATAAGGCTAGTTGGCATAACATTTCAGCTTCTCCATATCCATTTCAAGTAAATGATCTAAATTTCTATAAGAAATTTGTTTCATCACCTTTTTAGCTAGTTTTATATGCTCATGCATAGCAGTAGAAGGAAGTGATCCTAACCCCTCTCCAACATGCATTGTTTGAACTTGGGCCTCCTCCCTATCTTCAAGGTCCATGTGTTCTTCAGTAGATTCATTTGATCCAATATCTAGATTTGGCTCGACTTCAACATGAGAACGTCCTGCTTGTTGAGCCCTTTCTACATGTCACAAAATATTTTGCAAAGAAAAGTGAGAGATGATTCTATATAAGTGAAGTTTATGTATGCAAGCAAACAAAGTGATAAGACATGATGATATAAGTGACAATTTTTTTGAAAAACTAGTTTTATATGCTCATCCATACCAGTAGAAGGAAGTGATCCTGACCCCTCTCCAACAAGCATTGTTTGAACTTGGGTCTCCTCCCTAACTTCAAGGTCCATGTGTTCTTCAACGGATTTGTTTAATCCAATATCTAGATTTGGCTTGACTTCCGCTTGAGAATTTCCTGCTTGTTTGAATTTACATGCAAGCAAAGAAAGTGAGAGACTATGAGTTATTTAAGTGGAGTTGAAACAAATAAAATCAAATATTCTTAAACTTAAGAATTCCATGGAACAAAAGAAATTGGAAATAGATGATAAGCAATTTAGGTAATGTCTATGCAAGATGACTATTTTTTAGTATTAAAGTTTCCAAGTTAAATCTAACATGGTTTTCATAAAAGGCATGCATATTTATAAGCAAAACAAATTGAGGTGTTAATAAAAGTCCTAAACACACACTTGAGAGAGAGAGAGAAGAAACAAGCATGTACCTTGTTTCTTTCTATGATAATTTTCCAAGTTTTGTTCACGCCTCTTTTGTTCTTCTTCTTTTGACAATTTTCATTGAGATGCATTTTTTCTTTTTCTTTGTTGTCCCATTTTCTTCTTCAAGTTAAAGATGTCTCAAAACAAATCCTCTAGAAACTTAGTTAAATTCTCCTCCAAATTTTTCCTTGATTAATAAAAATGAAAAGTTGTCTTCTCCAATATTTTCCTCCTTGATAAATGTGCAAAAACCTTTTCTCCAAAATTTGCGAGCTCCGAGTGATATAAATGTGAATTAATCTTGCAATTTGATATGGAATAATGAAAATTAAGCTTGTATCTATATGCATATGGGAAAAAAATTATTCTAGTGTATGGAATAACTACATCCTAGATCATTAAATGAATCAAGTGGTAATCAAACAAGTTATTTCATTGTGGAGTTTGTTGTTTTTTAATGTATAGATATGCAACATATATCTTAGAGTAATTTTAGAATTTTGTTACTTGTCAAAAAGACAATAGAGGTATAATTTGAATTGAATTTTCTTAATGTTTCAAAGAATAAAATTTTTTGTATAATTTAATAATGGTGTAGATTAAGAGATTATTTATGAAATAATTTAACATAAAAAATTTATATAACTTAGAGGGAAAGTGTTTGAAGGATGGTATATAATTATAAAAGGAATGTTCCTACCTCTTCTTTATAATTATATTTTATAACTCGTTTATAAAATATCATTAGTTTACTTGAGCTTGAGAGTCATTTATTTTATAATTTTTGACTTCTTACTATAAAATTCAATGGGTGTGCGTGCAAATTATTTATTGTGGTCAACATGAATGAACTTAATTATAAAGTGGCATGTTCATTTTCTAAAATTCTACTAGAGATCAAATGTATATCATATAATGAAATGTAAGTTCTAAGAGATCATCAAATAAGCAAATGTATGTATATTGAATATATAGCTCAAATGTATACATATATCATATAAACATGTAAACATAAGCAAACACATACATACATGTAAATAGATTCAATGTATAAACATGTAACATGTTATAAGCAAAGAGCCAAATGTATGTATATAAGCAAATAGTCAAATGTATGTATATAAGCAAAGATCATCAAATGTCGAATACTAAAGATCATCATATAAGCAAATAGCCAAATGTATGTATATAAGCAAAGAGCCAAATGTATGTATATAAGCAAAGATCATCAAATGTTGAATACTAAAGATCATCATATAAGCAAATACATGTAGTAAAGATCATAGATCTAGTGCAGGGCCTAATATGAATGTCGACTCCTAGTCGAACGACCATCTAAATGAGAACGGTCATGCTATGATGTTTTGAGCCCTACAAATAAAAATGTGTACAAAATGTGTTAAATACATATAATTTATGTTAAATAAATTTTATGAAAGTTATTTTTAAGAATGTACTTGTATATTTAAATTAAATATCTATCTAGATCTATGTGCATACATATGCATGTACATATACATGTGTATATATATAAAAATTTAAAACTCACATGTCCACTGGCAGCAGATTCATCCACAAAGTCACATCGATGTACACGATCTGGAGGAACAAGGCTAGGAGTGACATGAGGTATGTCCACCTACAATATATATACATATATATTAGTACATGAATATCTAGTTAAAACTAAAATTTAAAAATAATTAAAAAGGAATTGAAACATGCACATGCACACATACATGCACATCATCTAATATCGGATGACCTAAGTCCTCTGAAACGGCCGCCTCCACCATATCAACTATACAGTCAAGCGACGAACCAACATCTGCATCCATCTGATCTATCCCATGTTGTGCCATAAATGATGAGTGAAGAGGACTATGCATGTGAGATGGCATCAATGATGACGAACCATAACCAATCAACATGTCAGTAAAACCCATAGTTTGTGGAGCAGTCGAATGATCTATAGGTGGATCCTGACGTGCACTAGTGTTGGGCTGAGAGTGACAGGATCTTGGAAGTGAACGACCCCTGTGTCCCAAACTATCTCTAACATGATCTATATCGATCCCATAGTCTGATGCAATGAAGGTATATGCCTCCAAGAGGTCCTCAGCTAAACAATGCAGAGTCATGCATGCCATATCTCCTGTAAGTGTGTCAAGTTGTGTGGGAGTAGGGATGTTCGCCGCTATATAAGGATCCATGGTGGTCCACTGTGCTAAAAATGGTGTGGATTGAGAACCTCTAGACATCAAATACTGACCTACACGATCACCAGATATCCTAGTGGTGGCAGTTGCAATATCACCTACAGTGTCAATTGCTTCCTTTTGGGAAGCAACGACAACCTCATATGTTATGGGGGCTAGAGCTGGGGTGAGAGCAGGAGACCTCTCACCAACCAATACCCTAAACATTGGGGTTGGTCTATCTGCTCGATGATAGGTGGGCCTATCGGCAAGCATACCATGCCCCTGACCAACATATGGTGGAATTTCTAGGTAGTTGACTTTGAGGCCCAAATGGACCTCAGCATACAACTGCTGAACAAAATATAATGGAATCTGGTCATTGCTTGGGTATTGACCATGTGCTACGAGAAATCATGGGTAGATCAATGATGCCATAACACGATCGACACATCTAGTGGCCTGGTATCCCCTAACCTTACGCACATTTTGATAGAATGGAAAACAAGTGGTTTTTATCATTTCTTTGGTCACACTATCCTATATTTGTTTAAGGGTAACATCACCATGTACTTCTTCTTGCATGCAGGAAAGAATGGTAGCTACTCTATTTGGGGAATATGCACTAGTCCTCTTAAGTTCATCTTTTAGTTTTTCTAGACTATGTAATATTGGCATGCATGGTTCAGTATATACCCCTAGGTTTGCACCCTGTACTAATGACTCTCTCAATTTCTTATCTCATTAGTGGTATTTGCAAACAATGTTTTGGCTTAGGTGGAACATCTACATTTTCTAGGTTTTATATGTGTGTGTGTGTGTGTGTGTATGTATGTACACCTAAAGGAGCAATGAAACCTTGGTAAATAATATATGTAGATATAGGGAATAGAAATCTAAAACGGTTGTAATAATTCATCTACTCATCAATAATATTTTCATACCATTAAAAAAAACATTCAACATCTATCTAGTTTTTAATAATCAAAACATTCAAATTACTAGATTGCACACAAAACATAATCTAAAACAATTCTATTTAATTTTAAATTTACAAGTGTGCACTATAGTACAAAATGTGTCATTAAATACTTAAAAAATATTGATAAAAGTTGCATCTAAGATTTATTTCCTACAACTAGTAATAAAGGGAAAGCATCGTTACTTAACATTGGTGGTCATGTAAAATCAATTTAGTCATTATTGAAGGTACAAATAAGAGAAGAAAATGAGAGAGATGATATAAGCTTGTAAATATGATTTCTAAATTTTTGAAGCAATATTTTGATGAGGAAACCATAAAATTAGAAATAAACTTCCTCATATCCATAAAGAAAATTTGATAGGAGGAAGGGACACATGCACATAATATTTATCATGAAAGTTACCATACAATGTACAAGAACATGATGCTAAGGAACAAAGGTTTCTTATAATTACACAACTTGAACCTAGATGAAGATTTAACCCTAGTACAAAAAGAAAGAAATAATGAAAGAATAGGAGAAAATGACTTGATTTAATCTATGTACATATTTTTTCTATTACCTCAAATCTTATAGATAATATAAATTCCTCCATATGAAAATATGGTTATATTTACTCATTTAGATAATATTTAATAATTATTTTATTACTCTTATTTTTATAAATTTCTTCGATATTATAGTTTAAAATAAATCAACTCTTACATTTATTTAAATTTAAAAGTTGCCTATATGGGCGGGGGCCCTAGCTCGGTTGGCTAAGTAATTCCGTTGCGGCTTTGCTGGTCACGAGTTCTAGTCTCCCCCGTCCCGTGGCACCGGAGGGCGTGTCGTGCCAGCGCCGCTGGTCACATTAAAAATTTTACCAGGCGCACTGCAGTTTATAGGGGGTCATGCTACCCGATTCCTGCAGTCTAAAAAAAAAAAATTTAAAAGTTGCCTATACAAATTCCACAACTAGATATAATGGACTAGCTTTGTATAATTATGCACAATGATCTAAAATCCTTGATGTTCCAAATCATTGATGAAAGATGGAATTATGCACATAATTGGTTGTAGATCCAAGTCTCCCAAAAGAGGAAGGAAATGAAGGCTTTATATTTTTATTAATAGACTATATTAAGTGTTACCATGGTTAATTATGAATTTTAATAGTTTAAATGTAAAAGGTAAAGAATCTCAAGTAAAAAGAGAGCTATTGATTGTATGTTTAGAAGATCTTATGAGTTTATTGATTATATTATTTTACAATCTGAAGTAAAATTGACCTAACATGTAAGCATAATTGAGCACTTTAATTTATTTAGAAGGATGCTTTTATTTGGAAGCTAGTCATTAGAATGATAGACATGATATGCAATTTGATTGATTTAAGTATATACGATAGATTATGCGATTAACTCTAGTGTTTACCCATGTTATAAATTATTTTAAGTTATTTATAAAATTAAGGGCTTAAGTTTGACATTATTTGTCTTTATGCATTAGATGATTTCCAAACACAACTTTTGTTTAAAATACCTTGACCTATGAATGAAATTAAAAATTTCCTAGTAAAGACCATCAAGGAAGGTCTTAATGCCATATGTGGCTTCCTTTGCCTATTATATAAAATTCAACTAAAATAGCTTTTAAGAAATAGTTCCACAAAATTAGAGGGGTCCAACCATGTTTTCAATTAATTTAAAACTATTATTTTAGCTTTTAAAATGATAATAGTGCTCCATAAATTACACAAAATTGAATGTTATTAAAATTTTGGTTAAAAAGTAAGAAGGTTAACCTTTAAAGCCATTGAGGAAGGTATTGGTACTACAAGTGGTTTATCCATGAAGGGCTTGAAGTCTCATAAAGAAAGTAAATACAAGAGGAAGGAACATATAGATGATTTCCTCACAAGTATATAAATGTTTCTACTTGATTATTTATTTCATCCTAGAAGGAAACTATAAATGTTGTTTATCCTATCACTTTTATCTTATAAATAATATTAGATGCATGTCACTTGTTAGCTTCCCTTTTCATTTACTCATGTAATTTAAGATATCTATTATTAGAGTTGCACATGGGAAAAAAATGAGCTCCCCTCCACCAAGGGCTTATTTTTTTCTTATACCAATTTGAGAATTTTATTATTTCAATTCTTAAATGTAATCAAAATGTGGTGAAGGGGAAATAAAACCCATCCAATAAGTGTTCCCCAATCCCTTCAAAAGGAAAACTTCTGTATTATCCAAAGGCTATCATTATTAGGATTCTAGATTCTAGTTCTACTATTTATGGAATAGTATTAGAGCCTAGATTGATGGCTCCCTTGTCTCTCCTATGTTTTCTAAAATGATTAATTCTATTGATAACCACCTAAACATGTGGTGGATCTCAGTGTCAAGAACAAAGATAAAAAATGCATGGATGAGGATCCCTCTAAGATTGGTTGATCCACCTCTTCGAATGAGATTAGTAACAAGGTTTAAGAGTGTGTTAAATAGGGGAAGAGGTTGGGTACATATAATGTACTTTAGACATGGTTGTTGAATGTAAAATTATTTAGACCATGAGAGGGTTGAACAATTTATAAAGAATTGGAAGACAACTATAATCTATAACATAGCATCCTTAAATGGTTGTTTAGTGTAAAATTATTTGAAAATAATTAGGGATAAAAATATCTAATTTAATAGTTGTTAACATAAATGAACTTCAAGATAGGATTATGTAAGTGAAAAAAAAGTTCTATTGCCTTCATTGAACCTAAATTTATCTAGTTAAGATATGTCTAAAATTAAGAATTCACACTAAAGAATATCAATATTCCATAAGAATCTCATAAAGAGGATGAATTTAATGGAAGACAATATAAAATCCTTCATATGAGGATGAATTTTATCATTGTGTATTATGAGTGAATCATCTCAATTATATAGCCAAGCACCTCAAAAATTTATAGATTGGAAAGAAAAATAATCACACATTTATCATATTTTTATATGTATAAAGTTTCTGCCATCAAACTATTTATACTTATAGATTGCATAAAGCTATAAATTTAATCGTTATTCCTAATTTATTAAGAATCAATCTAATAAATTTTGACTTCATATTGTATACTTGTTATAACATCTCACTAATCCAACCATACATTTTATATATGTTAAAAAATGTATAATAACAAAATACAACTTCTAAATATGATAGTAAATCTAATCAAACATGACCCAAATGTAGGATACAGACAAGAATTTTAATCTATACCATTATTTTGAGTTTGGTTTAATAGAAATTGTAAAAATTTATTATCTTGAAAAAAATAATGAATAAACTTTAAAGGATCATTTTAACAATGGTGAATTAGTGCCTAAAGATTGGCCTAAACAATTATAATATTCAACGTTCTCATCACAAATGATATATGAAAACTCAGGATCATTTGGTTATTTATTTTCATATATTTAAAATTTGAATATATTTATTACTATAACATGTTCATTACAATTAGATTTTTAAATAATATTGTAATAATATTATGTCTTTGAAATTTGTTATATGGATTTTAATGTTGTTTTTTAAATTTAAGTTAG
This sequence comes from Sequoia sempervirens, assembly GCA_007258455.2. Lineage (NCBI taxonomy): Eukaryota > Viridiplantae > Streptophyta > Pinopsida > Cupressales > Cupressaceae > Sequoia > Sequoia sempervirens. The sequence goes on from VDFB02306071.1 coordinate 223,188, forward strand.
AGCAAGTAGAATCTAATGAGAGACCTTAAAAAGATTCAAGTAATTTATGTTTTCCTTAAAATTACGATTATTGAGATTAAATAGATAATTGATTGTATTTTGATTTCAAAATTGGAAATAGTTTAAACTTATAGAACCATATTATCCTTTGATCTACAAAAAGCTAGATGTCAAGGATTATTTGTATCTTCCTCATAATTATGTTTCACATATATTGAATATTTTCGGGATGATTGTGTGGATGATTTGGAAGTTGAAGCAAAAATTGGTTGAGATCGACAATGAAATTATATAGGTTGGATATTAAATGATATACTCCAAAATCCTAAGAATAGAGAACATGGTGAGTCATATGATTTCATATTGTCTCGTATGCCCATTTTCACTTACTATGGGCTTAGGGAAAGTAACTTAGGGAAGTGTAAATGTTTGCTTAACAACTAATGATGGGGTTGTAGGTGTTATCTAAAAAGTTGATCGTTTCAATTAGGGTGTTGACCAAGGATTATTTGTACATGTAGTTTAGAGGGAAATAAAAGAATTTGAAAATTACATATTTAATCAAGATAGGTTTTGAGAGAAGACATGCTTAGTTATCCATTAATTTTACTCCTTGATATAGTGGACACCCTGTTTGTCTACCATGAGGTAGTGGAGGATGGAAACCCCCTAATTTCCATAGCTAGTTAGTCTGTGAAATCTTCCAAACTAGTCATGGAAAATTTCACATCCAAATTGTAATTGAACTTCACTTAGTTGCTATTTGGGCGGCTCTTACAATGCTTGTTTGTTTGAGCTTTAGGTGGTTCTCTTAGCCGCAAGGTTTGTAATTCTAAGGTGGTTCAAACAGCACCATTGGCTTTAGATTCATAATATTTTTTGATAATAATATTCGTTTTATTGTTCTCAAAAGTTATGTAAATTGACTTGATTGTAAGTGCAAATTTTGTTGTAAGTTCAGAGGAGTAATTAGTTATTGCAAGTTATTTCATTTATTTTTCATTTTATAAGATTTTATAATTCATTTTTTGCTATAAATCCAAATTAAAAGTCTTTAGAAACTTTCAAGCAAATACAATTGGTAGCTGTAAATCCAAATTAAAAGGCTTTAGAAACTTTCAAGCAAATACAATTGGCAACTATAAATCCAAATTAAAAGTCTTTACAAACTTTCAAGCAAATGCAATTAGCAGCTATAAATCCAAATTTTAAAAAATGGGTTTTGTTTAAAAGGCTTTACAAACTTTCAAGCAAATGCAATTACCAGCTGTAAATCCAAATTTTAAAAAATGGGTTTTGTTTAAAAGGCTTTAGAAACTTTCAAGCAAATGCAATTCGCAGTTGTAAATCCAAATTCCACATCCTTCACCAATTTGTATTCATTTGAATTAGAAAATTCCACATCTTATTTTTGAAATGGGTAATGTCTTTGGTTTTGTTTGGACATTTTTTTTTGAAATGGGTATAATTTCAAAATATATTGTTGCACAAGAATTACAAAGCAGTAAAAATGATCATTTAGAGGATTTTTTTCAAACAAACAGAGGATTCAAAGAAGAATACCAACTTGGCTATGGAGGTCGAACCTTTATATGGTGGTGCATGTTGAAAAAGGGTCCCAAATTATGTCGTTCGTTGTTCGGGAGCTTTGTTCACGTTCGCTCATGCCGCTCTTTTGTTCACTGTCGGTTCGTTTGACAGTGATGGGAGAGCTTTTTAAAAAATCCCTAATTCAAAGGGGTTCGATCGAACCTGGGTTCGACCGAACCCCTTAAAATAATATTTTTTGCATTGACTATGAGATGGTTTAGTCGAACATATGGTTCGGCCGAACGATGTGGTTCGACCGAATGTCTTAAAGGGTTCAATCGAACATAATAGTTTGATCGAACACCCTTAGCAAGTGAAATCTCAAAAAAAGTGATTTTCCTTCCTCATTTCAATTGTAAACCACTATTGTGGTTTCACCCATATTAATTTGTTCACTATTCATGTATGAGTGATTGAGTACCTGAGCTATCTTGCACGTTAAATGGTGCCCTGCGCTCCCCCAAGATTGTGTTGCAGGTGCCTTGGCAAGAAAAATAAGCATCATAAAGCACAAACAAGGGGAAAACCTCCCCATAATTGTTGACTATACATTGTTGTACTCAGCTCCCAAGCTCTCTATATATAAGACAATAAAGACTACCTCATGTCTTTCTTTTTTGGCCAAAAAATAAAACTAAAAAAAGTTACATAAAGATTTTCATAATAGCTCAAATTAAAGTGGAGAGAACAAAAATCAAAGGAGGTTTGTTATAAATTCACCAGATCAACAAGAACAAGAAAGAAAACCATCAGCCCAAATCATAATGAAGGAGTGAAATAAGTTTTGAGCTCAACTATTAATTTATAAAACTTTCAAAAAACATAAAGAAGAAAATTATTTACAAATTTCAATTTAGGGGAGACAAACTAATAGTTGAGCATCCTAACATGTCAAATTACTCTCAAATTTTTGTAGTGCCTTACTTGGCAAGTTTATTGCTTGAACATAAACTTTTAGATCTACATCATCAAATTTGATGTCTAAAATATGCCCTAGAATAAAAAATGTTCAAAATAAGATTTTTTTACGTCTAACCCATACTGGACAATTGTAATACCCAATATTTGAAATTATTTTTCCCAACAATTAAAAATACTACAATATCATCTAAACAAACACTCATATAATTCTTATCTTATATTCTAAGAATTAAATATCTTTATCTTATTAAAAATATTTTAAATATGTATTATTAAACAACCCCAACCCTGAGCCTAATGTGAACATATCTCACTTGTGAGTTAGTTTAAACATAAAAGGGTTTGCTTTCTACCTAAATGCAATGCCTTGCCACAATTACTTTAACCATTTGGTTCTAGCCAAATACAAAGTTGAATACCATTGCAAAGAGCATGATAACTATTTGTAAATACAACTTCCATGACTTTCTAATCTTGCCTTTGTATCAGGATTGTTATCGTTGTTGTCCCTGCAATTACTGTCACTTGTGGAACATATCTATCACACCATCTTTATGCAGAACATGGGATCTCATGTGGTGCTTGCCATTTCATATGGCATTATGGGCCAAGGTTGAGGGACAAATTGATGGAAATGGGAACAAGGTGGAGGATGAAGGGAGAATCTTTTATTACAATTATATCAACTAACAAAAAGAGCTTCTAGACTCCAATGTGATGGAGAGCTCTAAGTGTGCTCGGTGGTTGAGATTCTAAATTTGTATGAACAATTTTGGTTTAAACCTTGTGCACTATAAGCTTTTGACTTGTTTAGGTGGCTCGTTTGAAATCACACTATACTTAGGCCCTACTAGAAAAGCTAATGTGATTTCAAATGAGTCACCTAATCAAGTCAAAGCTTAGAATGTGTTGTTTAAGCTTGTTTGTGTGAACATGAGTATGCATATGAATATCTAATAATTGTAGTGGTGCCTCCACTATGAAGGATGAGAACTAGTGTTTTGTATTAGGATTTGAAAGAGATTAGTTGAACTTGGGATTCAAATTCACCTCAAATGATGGATGACATCAATTGAGTTCAAAAAAAATCGTCACACACTTGAAGATTCCAAAACTAAGGGTTTCAATAATTTTATTCCAAAATTGAATGGGGTTAGAGATTTGATTAAAGCATCAAATGAATGTGAAGATTCTTTGAAGATTTAATAGAAAAATCAAAAAGACAGAACCATGTTGCATTCAAAATACTTCCAAAGCCTTACAAAAGTAAAGATAAAGTTCTTGATTTTTTTATTTTTTGATTCAAACTAAAAACAATGTAGTCACAATCCACTACTCCAAATCTCATTGTACTCGTTGATTAATTATGATTGATATAGGTGAGCTTTAGAATAATAGATTGTGACTAAACTATTTTTAATTTGAACTTAAAAAAATTAAAATCTAGAGGCTTTACCTTTGCTTTCTTGGGGCTCTAGATGTCTTCAAATTATGAAATGACTACACTCTTGATTTTTCCACTGAATCTTCATATCCAATAGCAGAAGCTTCACGCCTATTTGATGCTTTACCAAAAATTTTAGTCCCACTTGATTTTGGAATATAAGCGCCTTAACCATTAGTTTTTTCGAATCAAAAGCATAGCTAGTCTCTCTCAAATATGATTTGTAACATTAATTCTCATCCTTCAAATGCATTAATAGCTGATTCTATGTCTTCATATGAAATCGATGATCCTTCAAATGAGAAATTTATGTCCTTGACCAAAAAAAACTCATACTACTCAGCTAAACAAGCCACTATGTATTTAGACATGAATTTTCTCCTTTGTAATAATACATTGCTAAATTATTAGTGATGGTGATAATACTTTTAATACAGCTTGTGTAATCAGTGCAAATAAAGGGGCTATTGCCGGTGTTAATAGCTAAACCTCTAGGGTTCTCTTTCAGGTGAAAACACAATTGGGGCATGCAAGAATGCCGTATTGTTGCAGAGGGTGATACGGCAATCCTCCCAGGAGTAGGCTCACAGCTACATGCTTTGCTGCTGATTATCTGAGCGTGTTTTATCCTTTTCCAAGTTTGAATATTTTGATTTGACATGTACGTGGGCGCGCATAATCCACTTTCTTTTATATTGAACAAATGCAAAGAAAAATACATGGAGAAAAGCAACCAGCACGTTCTCCCAAAAAAAGAAAAGAAATTGTAGTATTATCAACAGTCTGATATAATCCATGAGGAGCTTGAGGTAAGATGAATAGAACCTCAAGACAAATCAGAGATCTCATTACAAAGTCCATTGTCCTAAACTTTGAACTTTAACATACATTGTAACTGGTTGGAGTACAAAACATCATTTTGACGGAGTTGTAGAAGATGATATTTTATCTTCTCAGGTGGTTGTTGTTTTTTAAGAGGGTCTTTACACCTGAAAACACAATGAAACAATTTGGAAAATGATATCAAAGTAAAAATTTAGCCTTTCAGCTTTTTGATGAACATTATGCTTTGAAAAAATTGACGACTATCTATATTTCCATATATTAAACAAAATGGTATGTCTCATAGAATCTGCAATTGCATTGTTTTGAAGATCAAGGCCTAAAATAATTTATTTCCAACCAAAAACATGATAAAAGATCACATGCATCAATTTAAAAATATCATTCCATTTTCTCTTAGCCCATTAAGAGTAAAAAAATTGTGCTTCAAGCTTTCGTTGTGTTGGTAGAAAGGACATTTAATTGGTTGAACCATCATACTTCTCAACCTATCACCCATAGTTAGAAATATAAGACTTTCCAAGCCAAAATTTGTGCATTAGCCTCAACTTTAGATCTTCAAACTATTGGAACACAATGATCTACTAAGAGGGAGGTGAATCAGTAGATATTAAAAATTTAGCTCTTAAAACCTTTTGTGCAGACTACTTTCTTTAACCCTTAATGTGCAGATATTAATCATGTGATACAAAAATATACACGCACACAAAAATATCAAAGAACACCAGATATACGTGGAAAACCTGATATGGGAAAAACCACGGTGACTAAGCCTACTTGAGTCTATTGCTCAAATCCAAGGTCACAATCCAAATCTCTGTTATAGTGTTTCAAGGCTACAACCCAAGGAAGCATCAACTAACTAGTTTAGAAGCCACAACTTCAAGGATGCAACAACACCCTGGTTTAGGAGCTACAACTTCGAGGAGACTACAATCCCCTAACCTAAGCTACAACCCAGTACAATGAGGCTACAACCTCTTACAACATTACAAGCTTATATATGCATAGATTGGTTTTGCATAACCTACAGATGCATCATTACATTCAATACATTGTTGCACTTACTGCAACTTACTTTATGTTGTTGAAGTTGAACTCTCAGCAACAAACCCTAACTCTGCACTTTCCTCTACACATAGAACAATCACTGTTCTATCTTGCTACTCTGCTCCTCTTTCCCCTTTTGCAGTGTCTCATACATTTGTACTATACACTCTCTTCTCTCTCTACATTTGTTGCACACTCAGCAATACATGACTCTCTTCAACACACTATGCACTACTCGACTTCACACACACAGCAAATACAACTACATAGACCAGCAGCATGCTTCTACAAGATGTTACACTATTCAGTACTACATAGCACTACAAGTTATTGCATCTATTTGTGCGCACTTCCTATAACCATCTCACATTGAAAATATTCGATTGTCTTCTACCTCCACCGACCTGCAATCTCTACCTCGAGATTCTCTCTTTTGTTTAGATTATTTCAACCCTTCTACTAGGGTTTCCTTAGCTTGCAAACTTCACCAGCAAGCTACCTTTTCCTCAAGCCACACACCACTGTCCAACTCGTCATAAATTCATCTAATAGGTTCTATCGGATATCTTCATTGGCACTCTACTTTTGTATCGAGCCGATTCCACATTTAATTTGGGTGCAGAGAATTTTCCTTTGTTCTCTCTGTCAAACTCTAAAATTTGATTATGCATTTAATGCTCTCTTTTGATCCTTCGATCTGATTTTGATCTCAATCATTCTTACAATCTGTATCGGCACCCTGAAAATCAAATCTTCATCCAATTGGTCACTGGGTGCAGTTGGACCAATTAACTCTCTACTCTGTGTCGGTTGCCAGTCAAGAACCCTTGTTCACACTATCGATCCATTATAGATCTTTGTGATAGGATAGGGTTGGTTGGGACACTCACTGTCCCATGCTCTGAGTCCTCGTCCTTAAGAACTCCTAGGTGACTCTTTCACCTTGTCCTTTGGGTCTTATCTCAGGTATAGACACCCCTGGTCCTACTAGCCAACCCCACTAGAAACTCTCTTCTTTCTACCAAGCCAATCTTGGTGCCTTGCCACTATCTCACCCTTGACCCTTATTCCTCCCTAAAGGCCAAACTCTCTCAACTTTCATTTGAGTTCTTGCAGGGGTGTGAAAATGTTGTAAAAGCTTCAAGAAAACCCATTTAGAGTGCTTATGCAGTCACAAGTCTCCAATTCCCCATCGCTTCCACCAAACCCTTTCCTAGGGTTAGAAAAAGCTACAAGCCTATAGCCCCAATTAGGCCTCTTAACTGAGGAAAATGCAATTTTCCCCTAAACCCTCTAAACGACCAGGGTTCTTCCTTTGGGGTTTGTGTTTCCCATACCCACACCTTAAAGATTCTTAGGGTTTTGAGCCTGTATAGGTCGTACACTGCCCATTCACAAAATTGGCCCAAAAGCTAGGGTTTGTAAGCTTTTCCAAACTGATTTTAGACTGTCAGAGTTTTCTCACACTAAATGGATTGGTGGAGCCTCCTCCTGATCACCAGGCCTTGCAAAGACCCCTAACTAAATTCTCCAAAAATATTTTCTCCAAAATTTGAGCACCCCTGCAAGTTGTGTGACTTTTATTCCTAGTCTTTCCTAGTCGGACCCTGCCTGGCTCGCCTAGGGCAAGACATTGCTAGCAACTCCTACACTCAAACAAAACCTACCAACTAACATATGTACAACCATGGTGTCTAGGCACTGCTCCCAAAGGGCCGTACAGTTTGTACGGTGGGAAAGTGCTCTAGCACCCCATTTCCTAAACACAGTCTGGGTCAAACCAGAAATTGAGCAAAGTTAAACTATTTACAACAAATTCTTGCAAATTAAACAAAGAAGCTATTAAATCTTACACAGTGCTTGTAAACAACCAACAATACATTCTACAATCCAAATAGTAGCAAAACTAATCCATTAAAAGTCTATCAAGATGCAATAATTCAGAAATTTAACTCAGAACGTTGTTTCCCACAATCACATAAGATTTCACCAAAATATTAAAGCTTCCAACCCTGCTCCAGGGTCGAGATACCCCTTAAATAGGCCCTAGAAACAGTTAAGTTTCTTTTGTCGAACCTATGGAAGACCTAATGGCTAAGGTTATAAAACTCACTGTGTTTTTCAACCTTTGTGAACTTTTGACAACTTAGCAAGATGATGTTCAAAACCTATTTACCTCTTGTCAACTTCTTTCCTAAAGATCAAAAACATCTCAAAGCTCAAAACTAAATGGTCAACATGACCTTAAACATCAAAATCACAAAAATCTTCCTAGGCTTCCAAATTTTGCCTAGTGTTTCCAAATGCTTCCTAGGTGCTCCTAGACCACTTTGCCTTTGAATTTTGGTCATCAATCTCTCCTTTCGCACCCTAATCTTGATATACTACCTTCATTGTCATCATGCTTAGACATCGTCCATACTCTCGATCTATCGAAGGGACACTAGATCACCTCCCACCAATATGGCATTGTCCCACCGATGCCATGTGTCATCCTTCCATTTGTTCTCACATGTCAACATTACCTTATTGCTATGTCGCTAGAACATCCATCAATTTCCTACCGATACACCACTATCACATCGATGAAGCACATACACTCACTCATCACTTTGTCACTAGGACATGCTTTAAGGTCTTGGCAATAGCATTCAATCACACCGATGCCATCCACAACAAGGATGTGAATTTCCAAATAGATCAATTGTCTAGATCGCCACATCGCTTGCACTAACCTACGTCACTATCCACATCTTACATTAGTTGGTCCCATAGTCGGCATCCATTCCCCCATCGCCTTATTGAAGGGACTAGCTCCACAGTCCTGGCGATACGCCAATGTCTCACCGATGAGAGGGTCATTGGTTTGTCAAAGAGACTAAGGTCTTTGTCCTAGCGATACTCAACCTTCACACTAATGAAGCATCTTATCACCAGCATCGTCTAATCAACCTTCTTCATCTTGTGCCATTGATCATTGTTGACTTTCATAGTCAGATCACACATATACAATTGTTGATTTGCAACAGCGATGCAAAATCAACCACTAGACATTTTCCACATGTCACCATATCAATCATCTTCTAAATACCTTTGTTACTATCGAGTCCCACAATCAGCATCACACTCTCCTATCACCCTATTGGAGACACCTTCAAGGTCTTGGAAATATCACTTTGTCCGCCCGATAAAGGTTATCATCGTTGCATCAAGGGGACTACCTTAAGAGTCCTACCAATGATGGAATGTCACTCCGATGAAAACACTTGATGACATCGCCTATCCACCTCATCACCATGTTACTGCTCTGTAATCCACAACAAGGATGTGGATTACCATTCGCCCAATCTTGTCACACCGTGTGTCTGCTTCGTCATCACTGTCACCCACATCATTATGATGGGGTCCCACCAAGATACACTACAGGCATCACCAAATCTTTCTTGTTCAATCTCTACCGTCCATCAAGCAAGATCGCAATGTTGTCAAAAACCTAAACTTTAGAACCTTTTGTCGGAGGTTGTGAACTTTTGCAAACCCACAACATACCGACATATAGTTATCGAGCTGTCGGAGAGTCCCGCCGATAACAAGGAGAACCCTCTTCCTTATTACTCCATTACCTAAGTCACCAAGTTGGGAGGTTTCGAAACATGAGAACCCCGTGACATAGGTTAGGAAAACTTGGAATCCCGCGACTCCATTCACTCTTGTCAACCACACACTGTCACGCCGATCTGAAAGGGGATGTATGACATTAAGGCGCTAGGCAGAGGAGTCGGTCACCCTCATGATTGTAAAGACATAAGTTGCAACTAATGCAACTGACAACCGTCGATACCAAGTCAATATCAAAATAGAAATTTGTTCTAAACAGCATGACTGCAAGCATCCTTAGGGTTTAACTAATAAACCCTAACACCTGAGAGCAGAAATAATACCTTTCTGGGCACATCCTTCACTTTCTCGACCTGCAAAGTACATCACTGGAATGCTCTCGAAAAACCCACATCGAATATGTAGCTTGTTTCCTCTTCTATTGTATGAGAGACTCTCTGCAACTTCATAAAAATATTTGCAAGATGTGCAGTCTAGCATTATCAACCAGCCACACACTTCCAGAACCAGGTTCACTACTCTCATATCCATCTTCAGTCATCATGCCAACAAACTCCTTTGCCTTATTTTCCCTTTTGACATCAATGACAACATTATGTGCTTCTGCACAAGATCAGCACACTTCTCCTCTAATCCCCTTTTGACATCAATGACAACATATTCCAACACAAACTTGAGCACTCAATTTTATCCATGTCTTTTTTTTTAGTTTACATTTTCATTTTTGGTTTAACCTCGAGTTTAAGTACAAAGAAGGCAAGAGACTTAGGTAGACCTTTTTTAAAGGAAAGCACCCAAACTAAAACCTAGACAACCACCACCAATCTTTGAGAAAATTACAAGGGAGTACAAAGTTCATAAAAAGGTCCATAGGAATCAACTCTTTAACAAAAATAACAAACCCTTGAAACTTATTGTTTAGACAAAAAATATTCTAAATATTTTGTCAAGCAACCCAATCTAGAAGATTAAAATCTCACAAATCCCCACACTATCAAACCCCTTTATTGAATAAATAATAAACATGCCTCAGAAAGAAGACATCGAGAAGTTGACTTTGATATTGCACCATTTTATTCCACCAAATAGATGATAAAACCATCTTTCAAGGAAGAACTTTTCTAATTTAGACATTTACAAATCTAATGCCAAGTGTTCCATATGGAAAGAAGAGGAAACCATGTTTTCAATTGAAAGAATGGATCCAACAAAGTTTTGTCTAACTATCAGATAATTTTCCATTTCCCTTTGATAGAAGCGTGTATGATTTGATAACAAACCAAAATTTTCCATGGCTCTTTGCAAGTAACAACTTTAATTATCCATTTAGCTAACAAACAAACCCCTTAAGTTATGGGATCCAACAATCCCAAACCACATTTAGCTTTAGGTTGAATACGTTGGAGCCAAGAAGTGGATCTAAAACTAGCATCACCATTCCAATTAGACCATAAAAAATGATGGATAATTATATTTAAGTCTTCATACCCTTTTTTGAAGGCATCTAGCAAGAGGAGTAATACACACATGAAGCAAGAAATATCTGATTCACTTCAATCCTACTAGCTAAATCTAAAAATTTGTTCCCCCAATTGCAAAGTTTATTTTTCAGCTTGTTTAGAAACTAGTTCCACATATTAGAAAGTGGAGCACTTAGCTCAAAGGGGATGCCAAGGTAGCAAGAATTCTACCCATGTTTTATTTGCTTCCAATCTTTTAGAACCCAATGAGGAATTGGATTTGTTTCCACCATGAGAAATTCAATTTTATGTGAGCAAGCTTTGAACCAAACATAGAGAAACAAAGCTCAAGGACCTCCATCACATTACCAATCTCCTTCTCATATTTTTACAAAAAGAGAATGATATCATCAACAAATGTGAGTTAAGCACAACAACATCATTAGGTATTCAAAAACCCCTTATCAAGTTCATTTGGTTTTCTTCCCACTTTTAAATTAAGGGGCCCTCCAAATCATACACCTCCTATTTATACTTGATTATTTTTAAATATGTCAAGGGGGTGCCTAAGTCCCCTTTTCTAACATCATTTTTGTCTTTTTTCTTTTTTCAAAATGTTGTGCCATTGTTAAATTTTATTTTTTTTAAATAAAATGGATTTCTTTGACACGTGATTTGTCTTTTAAATTTTAGGTATCATTATATTTTTTTTGCTTTCTCAAAGTGTTCACACAATTCTAACTTTGTCGTTAGAGATATGGAAAGACACCAAACATTAAATTGTTAAGATGAATTCTCAAAATTATATAATTTGTCTCTTGAATATGGGACTTAGATGGATTGTGGATCAAACACTGCATTAGCTTCTATGATTATAGAATTTGGTGATGGGATTAACCATGCCTCCATTGGGTTTCTCCATAACTTTCTTTGGGCTTTTGATTACTCTAGTACTATAGAACACACATCGGAATACTAAGAGGGGGGTGAATCAATATTCTAGTAAATCTCAAACCCTTCAGAGAAAATTAAAATTTAAAATTTATAGCACAAACAAAAACATGAAATATAAACGCAATGCACAACACCAGACAACACCGAATGTACGTGGAAAACCCAAAAGGGGAAAGAACCACAATGAGAAATGTTGCTAGGAGACACTTTCCTAATCCAACCTCACAAATGAATAACAATTTACAAATTTTCTTTAGGGATACAACCCAAGGAAGCTACTACTCATTGTAGAAAGGTTTTAGGGTTACTCCCAAGGAAGCTATAACTCTCTACAGGCTTTGTCTTAGAGCTACAATCACGGGAAGAAACTACTCCCCAAACTAAGAAAAAACTCAGAAAAGATTACAGCATAATAGTCCCTCCACAATCTGAATCTAGAAATTAGGCTCAATCCTTTTGATGATTGCAATTCTTCTTTTTCCCTTCACTTTTGATGATTACAATTATGCTTTGACATAATTCTGCAACTTCTTCAGATGTCCTTTCTGCAACTTAATGACTCATTCCTTTCAACCTTCAATAATTTTTACCTTTGCTTGCTACCTCCAACAAACAATTAGGAACACTCTTCACTTCCCTTCTATCGCAGATATATGAACTAATTGAATCTAGATAGGATCTACAGCTTCTTCTCTTTTTCTTTCAATCACTTATACAATTATCATTATGCATTATGTACATCCTTGATGACACTCCAAACCTAGATCAACTAGGTTTACAATATATACATGATATTACATTGATTACATTACATATTTTGGCCTACAACAAAAAATAATACATTTACAAGTCGGCCAAAGATCAAACAACAACATGAAACGTGTAGAGGGAAAGACCCAAATGGACTACACGCAACACCAGGAAGAGTAACACACCTTACGAATTCCAACACATGCTTAACCTGGTCCTAAACATACTTCACAACTTCGTTCTTCAATAGAAATCATTTGCACACTTCACAAATTCAAATTAGGTCGGCCTTAAGCAAGGAAACATGAGACATGAAGTGTATCGACCCTTATAACATGGCAGTACACATGAATGATAAAAAATTACTTGCACTTCACCTAGATGAGTTGGCATGAATTATATAGCATCTTCAAACACTTCATAGACTCTATGCAAACAAGAATTAGTGGCGCACACATTTAACATACCCTAGTCGGCCAAGCAAAAGCATAACCCAACAACACCTTCATTCCAGACCACAACCTGTTCTAAAGAAACCAAACAACACCTTTCAGAGCAATAGAAAATATCACATGATACTCAGGAACATTCTCATATAGCCATTTCACTTCATGTAGCAACAAGTTGGCGCAAGCCAACAGACATTGAAGCCAGTCACTGGACAACATAGTCTTGCATTTTGTCACACACAACTTTCTTTGTGGAAGGACAAATGATATAAAACTTTGGATATAGCACCTTCACAATACACAAAACTTATATTTTGAACTACACAACCATATCTACAAATGTGGAGGAATACAAAGCCAAAATTTGCACCTCTGTGAACATCTTCACAGGACCAACATAATCTTCAAACTATCACTTCCAAAACACCTTTCTTATAACTCAAATGATCAAAAACTTGGATCACACATGCTTTGACACATCAAAAATATATATTCCAAACCATAGGAGAAAAACATCACCGCTCAAAGAAATGCAAAGCATTTCTCAGAGACTCTAGCAACCAATCAGCCAGACAACAACTCACTTTTGACATCAATAACTCTCTTACAATAATGACAACCAAACTGCAACAATCTTAGACATACTTTTGACATCAATGACAGACAATCTTATCAAGTTGCAACACTATACACATCACTAGGGTGACTATCCTCCATGTGTAATCAGAACAAGTACCAAGCGTGTGGGATCACAAAATAAGTGTTAGAGTTCACATTAAACAATATGATCCATTTTAACAATCTTAAAATTTAAAATTATATTGCATTCATGGTGCATTCTCAATTTGTACTATGTTTGGGAGACTTAAATATGTATCCTCCATTTTTGAATAAGAAACCACACATATAGGAAATGTAATCAAGAGATAAAACAAAGTGTAGCATGTAGATAAGATTTTGGCAAAGAGACGTGCATATAAATAGAAATTAAATTCTACTGGTATGAATAAGTTCTTGTACCTAGTTAATTCTTTACTAGAAACTTAGGGGACTTAGTTCACATGTTAAGTTTACTTAGGATATAAGCATTCTTCTAGAAGTCATAGTTGTCTTATCTAGACTTTACTTTATCCTAGGTAGTTATGACTTAGTTGTCTTATGTGATAGGATTAAGACACTTGTCATGATCTTGTCTTATCCTATCTCTCATCCTTTCCTTTATAAGCAAGGAATCTCTAGCATATTTTACACAGCATAGTATTGCATAGCATAGCATATTTGATCATATTATATCATATTTCATTTCTTGTTTGGTGGAATAGCATCTTCCATTGTTGCTTCTCTTTATTTCTTGTGGAGATTATTTGGTGTTGCAGATTGAAGATCTTGGTTGCCCGCTTCAACATGGTATCAGAGCTTTGAATCTTGCAAACCCTTTCCTTTTTCATTAGAGAGTTTATACCATCAAGTTTTCTATCTTTTATGATCTTGCAAATTCCCTGTATGCTCTTCTCTTCCGTTTCAATACGATCTTGAGAATCAGAAAGGGTTTGCAAACATTTTTTAATCCTATATTGCATGTATGCATTTTGGTGAGATCTGGTGATTGTAGCACTTTTGGCTATAGTGGCAGTATCTTAGATTGTCCCATTGTGTCTCAGAGGCTCGAAAAAGTCAGATTTTTCTTTTGTTTCACTCAATTTGATCACCATTTGCAACTTTGGCAACCAAGGGTTTAAAGCTTAGATTTGGGAGGTAGCTGATATTTCGAAGCAAATTGGGTCAAAACAGACCCTTCCATCATGTCCGGGGGGCTCAAAAACCTTAAGATTGACTACCAAATCGTCGATTTTCAACACTGTTAGTTGGAGGATGAGCCAAAAAAAATTTTCCCAAGCAAGTTGTACAACCTCCCGAGCGGTACAAATCATCATTATTATTTTTGCAAAATAAATTATTGCAAAAATAATATTTTTGTGTTATTATATTTTCGGGCAAAATTTGTATCAGGCATTTATTAAATTTTTTTGGGGCATATTATAATAATTGTGGGCGGATTAAATCTTCTACAGATTTTTTTTGTCTGGTCGGCATATTTCTGCGGATTCAGCATATTCCCTGCATCGACTTTGCCCCATCTACAAACTATCAAATCACCTTTTCAGGTGTCCTTTTGAGGGTCAAATCACCATTATATGTCATTCTTTTGCATTCTCAGCACTGTCAAAGGGTTTTTTCAGCTTGTACTGTCGGCATTAGTTCACTGGTCAACCCTTTGATCCTGCAAACTTCTGACTGGTTGGCATTTATTTTGTCCAGGCAAGAATAGTACCTACCATCTCATTGTGTCGGTTCCTTTTCCGTTGACTCGTTGACTCTCTCAGTCCATCATTGGTAAATTGGCAGCATATTCCCCTGCATCTTCCATCGCCTACATCATTCGGGTCAAATCACTGTTCGACATACCTGTCTTTTCACCTGTACAACACTGTCTGTCAGTATAGGTCTATTTTTTATCCACAATTTTTTGGTTTATTTGTAAAAAAATTGGTTTATAAAGTTTATTAAAACCTTTTATTTAACATTGACACCATTTAAAATTTCAATTGACCTTTGCATTGGTTGCGGTCACATGGACCTGCAGGGGGCTTAAGCCCTAGGCAACGCGACCATGGCCCACCACCTGACCACCACTTGTCTGTCACTCTACTGGCGGCAGGGTGGCGAGACTTTTTTTAAACTTTTTTTTGTTGGGGGTAGTCATATGGGTGACCAGGGGCCCAATTTTTTGACCCTATTTAGTGTTTATTTTTGCACCTTATTAGTGTGAAAGGTCATTTTCTAGGCCTTTTTTCATTTTTCATAAATTTTGATCCAGATGGTGAAATTTTGTAAACGAAATATTTCTAGAAAGCTAGTGATGTGTATTTTCCAATGGTATAGGTGATTTTCAGATTTTTTGTTGTTTGGTTGCAATTATAGCATGTTGAAATTAGATATCCATTTTTCACTCCTGAGCTCATAAATTTTGCTTCGTTCCTCCATTTTTCGTGATTCTTGTGGCGTTGGAAATGCCTCTCCAAGCTCTTGAGAGTTACTCATGCACTTTTTCTAGATTTGGTCTTTGGCATAATTAATTCATATTTTTGTGTTTTAACACTCTAGTTAATTACTTGGATATTTTGGTACTTGGAATCTTCTTGTTTGCATGGGATGGCCTCATTTGTGTTGTTTTATATGTATATCTAGTATTTTTTCCTTTGTGGGCATCTTGAGCATCATTTGTAAGCAATTTCTTATATGTAAACTCACTGAGGTAAAGTTCCACACTATTGTACATGTATTTTGGGGATTTTGCACAAAAGGTTGTGCCATATTTTGTACTCGCACTATATTATAAAGTGTCATGGTGGCTTGTGTAGTGTCTTTGTTATTTTCCATCACATCTTTGTCAAGTGGGAGTCCCTCCAAAGCAAAAATGAATCCATGTGGTTCTTGCCTCATGCATGTGTGCCTTGTTTTTGCACACCCTTTTTTAGTTGTAGGTACTTTCTAGTGCTCTTTCAGATGTTGTTTATTCTCCTTCATGTACTACATGGTGATGTACAAAGTTAGGAACGTAAGCACGCCACATGGGCACCCCCGATAGTTATTCTTCTCTCGATGCACAAAATAGATTCCAAGTGGAACAAAGGTAGCGAGCTAGTGTGGAATTTTTCCTTCAAATTTGGTTTTCTAAGGTGAGGAAGTTTAAAAGGGGAATTTGTGTGAAGGGTGTAAATTCACTCCTATATATTTTTCCCCCACTTTAGTGAGCACGAATACTGATGAGTACTTTGGTAAAGTAGATCGAAGAGGGAATAGGGTTAGAAATTTATACCTGAACCGTCAAGGAAGCAGACCACAATCTGGCAAGCTCAAGAGTGTGGGAAAAGTAAAGGACTTCACAACCCCACAAAACCATGAAGTTGTAGGATGAAAGCATCTTACAGGCCTGTAAACTTGCAAGGAGGCAACCCCTAAGATCTCTCACTTGAAGGAAGCCCCAAGAAAGTGCCTCACAGGCCCACAGACCTGCAAGGAAGGTGTCCTCCAAGATCTCTCACATGAAGGATACCCAAAAAAGTGCCTTATAGACCCGCAAACCTGCAAGGAAGCGTCCCCCAAAATCTCTCACATGGAGGAAGTCGGGAAGGTGCTCTACAAACCCGCAAACCTGTAGGGAAGGTGTCCTTCAAGATCTTTCTCATGAAGGAAACCCAAGAAAGCGCCCTACAGACCCGAAGACCTACAAGGAGGTATCCCCCAAGATCTTTCACATGGAGGAAACCCAAAGAAAGTGCCCTACAGACCTGCAGACTTGCAGGGAGGTATCCCACAAGATCTCTCACATGAAGGATACCCAAAAAAGTGCCTTAAAGACCCACAAACCTGCAAGGAAGCATCCCCCAAGATCTCTCACATGGAGGAAGCCGGGAGAGCACCCTACAGACCTACTGGGAAGGTGTCCTTCAAAATCTCTCACATGAACGAAACCCAAAAAAGTGCCCTATAGACCCGTAGACCTGCAGGGAAGTATCCCCCAAGATCTCTCACATGGAGGAAACCCAAAAAAAAATTCCTATAGACCCGCAGACCTACAGGGAAGTATCCCCCAAGATCTCTCACATGAAGGATACCCAAAAAAGTGCCTTAAAGCCCACAGACCTGCAAGGAAGCATCCCCCGAGATCTCTCACATGAAGGAAGTCACAAAAGCACCCTACAGACCTGCAAGGAAGTTGTCCTTCAAGATCTCTCACATGAAGGAAATCCAGGAAGGAGCCCTACAGACCCATAGACCTGCAAGGAGGTATCCCCCAAGATTGCTCACATGGAGGAAACCCAAAGAAAGCACCCTACAAACCCGTAGACCTATAAGGAGGTATCCCCCAAGATCTCTCACATAAAGGATACCCAAAAAAGCACCTTACAGACCCACAAACCTACAATGAAGCGTCCCCCAAGATCTCTCACATGGAGGAAGCCAGGAAAGTGCCATACAAACCCGCAAACCTATAGGGAAGGTGTCCTTCAAGATCTCTCACATGAAGGAAACCCAAGAAATCACCCTACAGACCCACAGACCTGTAGGGAGGTATCCCCCAAGATCTCTCACATGGAGGAAACCCAAAGAAAGCGCCCTACAGACCCGCAAACCTATAGGGGAGCCAGCCCCAAGATCTCTCTCATGGAGGAAGCTTAAAGGAAGTGCCCTATAGACCCACAGATTTGCAAGGAGGTATCCCCCAAGATCTCTCACATGGAGGAAACCTAAAGAAAGAGAACTTCACAAAGTCAGAAAGTGGCTTCACATGCGCACCCCTAAAGCAACATGTTTATCCGCAGATAAAACATGTCAGAAAGTAGCCACGAAGGAAAGTAAGCAAATAGTCTCGTAGACCATCGACAAGTTGGAAGACCTTCAAAGGGGTCACTCGGGAACCCAGCGTGAAGAAGGGGTCCACTCAAGGGACACATTGTTCGAAAGTATGAAAGAGATGCTTCTTTCTCAAATTGATTCATCATCAAGGAATCCTTTTGAAAGATGTTCACTTCATCAAGGAATTTGAAAGGAAGAAGATGCCCCCACATGAGGGGAAGGTCAAAGTTGTTCCCACTTCGGAGGAAGGTTCTCAAGTTCTTTCTTTACAAACCCATGATGAAGGAAACACATTTCGTTAGGGTTTCAAGTTGAGAATGTGATTCTTGCAAAGAAGTTTGTGAAGATTCTCGGGAAAATATTCGTCGGTGACGAATGCATTTTTTGAAAATCAAATTATTGTAGAAGTGGTGTTGTCACACATGAGAGGGACAACTCAAGCAAAGAAGAGAGAAAGATAAAGGAAAAGAAAAAAATAAAAGAACGTAAACATAGGGCACAGGGGTAGCCTAATATTTTATGGTCAGAACTGCTCATAAATATATATATATATAGAGTAATACTATATAAAATGAACTATCATCAACCCCCTACTATATCAGACCTTGTGAAGAATGCACGAGAAGAAAAAATAAAAATAAAAAATTGGGTCAACATGGAAGGGGAGCCTAAATGCCCCCAACGCTTTGCATCATCCCCAATTTATCGAAAATGAAGTCACAAACATGGAAGAAGGATGAAACAAATAGAAGAAGGTTTATGACACAAAAACCATGCCTGTATCCAAGCACCAACAAGGGTAACAAGGGTCATCTAGGAACACATAGCATGATCACGGGGAAACACATCACAACACACACACACACACACACACACACACATCTATTCTAAAGATAAAGAAGAGGTCTCCCCCTAACACTAATCGACCAAGAGGTAGTCTACTTCCCACTCTAGATCATCATACGGGGAAGGAGGATGAGCCTACAGTGGTGGGATGTCAAGAGGAGGAGCACCTGACCCTCCCACAATAAGGGCTAAGGAAGAGGGGCCCGCAAGGTCCTCTCCACCAAGCTCTTGTGGAGCTAAGGTCAGCGATTTTGCAAAAATCACCAACAAGGCCAAAACCTCGTCCAGAGAGTTAAACATGCACTTTGCATGAGTGCCATGTTTTACCTCAATGGACGGGGAAGGTCGTGCTTGAGATTCACCGCTAGGCTCACCAAGTGATTCGGGAGCGATGATAAACTCAAGGGAAGTCGGGACTGGCTCCATTAATAGGACAAAACAAGTTAGCATAGGACCACCTTTCAAAGAAGGTGGGCTCCTCTTATGTCCTTTGTTGCTGGAAGGACTACTCTCTACCTTCTACTTCGTCGAGGGATGTGAACTCCCCACAAATGAGGTGAGAGGTGTGGAGGAAGAGGAGGAAGAGAAAACCATAGTAGACACCAATGAAGTGTTCATATCTACAGGTTTCGAGAAAGGTGGGACATCTGGAAGCGAAATCAATAGAGGTGGCTCCACCGAAGGAGCGATGAACACCTGTACCTTTTTAGGGTCAGGTGCATTCATACTCACAGCGGAAGCTAGAAGCAATATAGAGCTAGACTGAATGGAAGTAGAGGGGAGGAGAGAGGAGGATGCAGCAGGAGGCCCTGATACAGGGGTGGTCATCTCCTCTTCCTTCCTATGTAAGGCGGCCTGCTCAGCCATGAGAGCCTTTCATCGATGCTTGTTCTCGCGCGCAAGGAAATTTCTGTGACTCTTTGAACTGAAGGTCGGAGGCCACAAAGGAACATAAGGCTCCTACTCGACCATGGGAGTGTCCACTACATTCATTTCCAGGGGAGGGACAAACTCTTGAATGTGAGCAAGAGGAACTGGTTGAGAAGCAGAAAGGGGAGTCAACTCAAGTGCCTCAGTAGGTGGCCTCTTCCCATTTACTACTTTGGGAGGAGTGATAGGAGGCCGCGGAGGTCAAGACATAGAGGATTCCCTGTAGTGGATTTTTCCTCTACCATACAAATAGTACCAAGGTCCAGGCAGTTTAGTAGGGAGCTCTGATATCCTAGTCTTGGGTCTACGCCAAGGGGGGATCATTAGACTTAATGGGTAAAAGCCAGGCTTGCTCATCCAATACTCCTCCCAAGAAAGGGGAACGAATGAGTCATCCTAAGAGGAGGCAATCTTCTCCTTCCCTTTTCGAGAAGGGGAGGAAGTTGGATGCTCTGCTACAGGAAGAGCCAATTTTGGTTGTCCCTTGTCCCCAGTCTTATACTTCACATAGTTTTGGTAAAGTAGGTCCATTCTTGGAGGAAGCAAACCAATCAAGGTAGGCCAAAAATGGTCTAATGAATATCCCCCATGGGATACTAGAGGTTGGTATCCAATGTCATGCACGACACCTTCATGGGATAACTTTAGACATTTATGAATAACAGAGGAAATTCCATTCATGGAAGCTAGCTAAGGTATGCCTAGCTTCATCCTGAACAGATCTGACTTTGGGATGACATCAAAAATTGTGTCAACAACCCTAGGTCCAACTAGGATAGACAAAGTTATCGAGCCATATGGCTTCAGAAAAAGACCATCATGTGTATGGATGGTGGATTTTGTTTCTTCATACTCTTTTCTATGTAGTGAGTTAATCCATAACGTCTCTTATGTGATAACATTCACTCGACTCATAGGGTCTACTAAGACTTCTGTCACAATATTACCATTGAGGCAAGCGGGAATGTAGAGTGGAGAGGGCTTGTTGTTTAAGGGTTAGTCCTGTGAAGTGAATGTCACATCCGGCGAATCGGTCGCATGTTGTGCGGTAGGGGTAACCGTGACCATGTTAACATAGGTCTCGGGCTAAGTGATAGAATTGGTGGGATTGACAATCATGTTAGCAGAATGCGATGGAAATGGGTCCGTGTATATCTACAATTCACTATTCACTTTTGCCACTGATTTATTCATATTTTGCTTGCTCCCATCAAGACAAATAGTACTGTCCTCGATGCAGTCCTATATCTCATGACGCAGGTGCATATAGTGTTTGGTATCATGTTTGTTAACTTGATGGTACTGACAATAAGTACTTGTATCATACCAACTAGGGTAAGGTTCCTTAAGAGGTGTAGGGTTCAGAAAGGTTACGATCTTATCCTCCACTAAATTTTGCAAGATGGAAGAATAAGATTCTGCTAACTTTATGAACTTTTGGTTGAGCTTTAGGCCATTGTCATTTGCAGCGGCTACTACATTTGCAACAACTTTACCCTTCCCAGAGATTCATATGATGGACTTTCCTTCAAAATGGGAGCATGACGAGGGTCCCCCAAACTGAACTATTGTCTATTGATACTCTCGTAGGACTGCACACAAATGCGTGAAAGAAGGGTATTTCATAAGGGAAAAATTCTCTTGCCAAGGCCTTTTCAAGTTCCCTATAAATGCCTTCTGCATGTCAGAATCGAGCAGCGGATATGATATTTGTGAGAAGAGTGCCTGATATCGCGTGATGAACTCAATAATATTTTCATTATCACCTTGTTTTCATTAGACAAGATCCGAAAAGGTCATCTTCGGCCCATCAAAGTGTCGTGATGGAAGAAATTTGTGCACAGGGCGTTAAATGCAAACACATGCATTTGTGGGTCCCCTTTGTCGCCATATTTCTTGAATTTAGAAATATCCATTCCTTGAGGGAAGGGAGTGTTCAAAATAGTGACCGACAACGGGCTATGTCAAAAGAAGGGTTGGAAGATAGGCTAGGCAGAGGCCTAGGAGAGACTCGCCAGCTAGCTTTGTATCTTACCCATATTCTAAAGAAGAGTGTTCAGAATAGGGTCATTAGAAGATATAGGGCTAGAGGAACCTCCTCCAAAACCACCACTGAAGCCACTACCAGAACCACTGGTGTGACCTCCACCAGAGCCACCGCCACTAGCAAGGCCTCTGTCGAAGCCACCTCCGCTTCCAAAGCCGCCACCATGAGCTCCACCGAAACCACTTCCACCAGCACCACCCCCGCTGTCGAAGCCACCACCACTACCAAATCCCCCACCACTCATCCCGCCAAAACCTCCACCACTAGAGGTGATAGGAGGGGTGAAGCTAAAACCCAAGGGGATCTTGTTCACTTTGATAGTTTTGAATCCCTTAGAGGCAAAGGGGATGTTGATCAAGGGTACAGTATTGGCCATGTATTCAAACATAGGAGGCATTAACATTCTTAATTATCTCTCATGGTCTTCAAAAGTGGCTCCTCGTACAATGTTAGTATTGTTTGGAGGAGCACATGCATCAGTCAAACTAGAGATACTAGCCAAGACTTCTATGCTTGTTCGATCTTTTCCCACCATATACCTTAGTTTGTTGATAACCCGGGTGGCCCTAGCTAACTTCAGGTCTCTTTCCAAGTGATGTTCCAAGTCACCTAACCCTTTGATGAGGGAAAGACATATTTTGAAGGAATGTGAACGGCCTCATGCTCGTCGATCGATGATGGTGTGGGAGATGCAGGAGGAGTGGGGACGTGGTCAGTCTCATCAGAGAATCCTACCTTGCCCCTTGACAACTGCTCCTATGTGGCAAGAACAACGGAGGAGCCAACAAAAAGGCCTGTAGAGAAACCAGTAGTGACCTTCATCCTCTCCATCAGAAGGTGTCGTATACTTCTCCTAACAATATACCCAGAATTTGTGGACTGGGTCATGATGCTCATAAACCTTCACAACACTCAGGGGCACAACGGTCACAATGTATAAGGGAAAAGCCTCAACACCAACGAATGAGTAGACATTGGTTCACATTGGGTTCACCAAAAATGTAAGAGAGGGGGACCAACCACCTTCAAGGCCCCAGGTCACAGAGAGCCAAGAGCAAAAGGCTTCCCTAACTTACCTCACTCTAAAGGGATGTTTTGAAATGAGGGACGAGAATGATGACTATAAGGGCCTTCAATCACTCTACAGACCTTAAATCAATTTTGGTGCTAGGCGAATCGGTTTTTGAGTTCAACATTGTGTCTCAGGTAGCTCTTTGCCCGAGAATGAAAGCACGGTGTGTTGGCTTCTCTCAGGTGTGTTGACATTTGTACGACTAGAGGACTAAAAGTACAGTGGGAACTGCCAGAAAACAAGTTGATAGCCTAGCTAATGGTTTCTAAGGGAACAAAATAAAACTATGAAGTAAGAGAAGTACAAGCGAATATGATAAAGTAGATATATTAAAGCTAGGGTGACAAAGATGATCTCACAAAAGAGCTAGCTCCAAATACACGTCCACCTACACACAAGAAGGAGGAAAATTGTTGGGGGGCTGTATAGGGGTCTTCCTCAACCAGACCCCCATTTTGGTTTTTCCACCTCCACAGACAGCCAAGATAGCAACTATGGATAAAATTATGATAAAGGAAAAATGAAAGTGAAGAAAAAAGTAACACTATAAAGCAGTAATGTGCTACTCAACCAAATCATAGAGGAGAGGAGTGAAAATTCTTACCACCTCCACCAAGAGCTCACTAGCTAATGGAGGAGAAAATGAGAAGACTCAAGCCCCTACTGCAATCGTGTTGTTCCACACTTGCTCTATGGAGTTGATGGAGTGTTGTTGTTGCTACTATGGAGTGCCAAAGTGTTGCTTGAGAATGATGGATGCTAAGAGAATTCTTAGAAGATTGTGTAGAAAGCTTGCTAGAGGATCTGATGAAGGAATGAAGAGTGTTTTTGAAGGTGGGATGAGAAAAATGGCCATATTCGGGTTAGTTGGTCAAAGAGGGGCGTTACAAATTGACCACAATGGGAAGTGTAACACCTCTGCTAGCTTTAGATGCAGAAATCTTCTAGGGTCGTAAGCACGTCACGCATAATTTTGTGTGTCGTGTGGGCATCCTCGATAGTTATTCTTCTGTCGATGCACAAAACAGATGCCAAGTGGAATGAAGGCAGCGAGTTGATGTAGAATTTCTCCTTCGGATCTAGTTTTCTAAAGTGAGGAAGTGTAAAAGGGGAATTTGCGTGAAGGGTGCAAATTCACTCCTATACAGTTTCTATATAATCATTGTTCAAGTAGTGTCATTGGGGGCACTCATGTAGATTGTTGTCTTCTTGATCCTGATCATCGTATTTTTCAAAGGAGGTTCTTTAGTTTCAACACTATAGACAGTCATATTTCAAAAATTGTCTGCAACATATTCATTCTTCATTGATGTTCTTCATGTTCCTATTCTTTTGGGACATTGTTTTGGAGGCTTCTTAGTCCTTCATCTTGTGTTTCTCTCTTTTGGAGAGGATTTTTCTCTCACTGGTTTTTTCTCCTTTTCTCCACTTGTGAGAGTTTTTTTATACATGGGTACCTCATCATGCCTTCTTGTCAAGACCCATCTTTTGCATTTTTTCATTGGTTTGTTCCTCCCTAAGTTGCACTTAAGGGGGGGTGTTGGTGTGAATAAGGTCCTGTACCTAGTTAATTCTTTACTAGGGACTTAGGGGACTTAGCTCACATGTTAAGTTTGCTTAGGATATAAGCATTCTTCTAGAAGTCATAGTTGTCTTATCTATACTTTACATTATCCTAGGTAGTTATGAGTTAGTTGTATCATGTGATAGGATTAAGACACTTGTCATGATCTTGTCTTATCCTATCTCTCATCCTTTCCTTTATAAGAAAGGTATCTCTAGCATATTTTACACAACACAGTATTGCATAGCATAGCATATTGATCATATTGTATCATAGTACATTTCTTGTTTGGTGGAATAGCATCTTCCATTGTTGCTTCTCTCTATTTCTTGTGGAGGTTATTTGGTGTTGCAGATTGAAGATCTTAGTTGCCCACTTCAACAAATTCCAAACATGAAACCTCACACATTAAAAGTAACTATCAAGCAACACACTGAGGATCTCAAGAGTCCATTAATATGATGCAAATTGGATCATGATACTCGAAAACAAAAATGACATGGGCCATGAGAGGATACAAGGCATTATGAAAATATATCCCATACAAAATATGAAAGCAAAAAAGGAACCAAACAAAAAAAATGTGGAATTAAAGAGTGGCCAAAGTGGTCATAACATAAAAATTCAATGGATAAGGTCATGAATGCTAGAAGATGCATGCATAGCAATTATGGAAGACATGGGAAGACTAAATAGAAGTCCATGGATTCCATGATTTCAAAAAAAAATTGGGGTTCATGTTACTCATCACTTACAATCATTAGCTTAGCAAGTCCTTGACCTTTGATAAGCTTTGTAATTTAAATCTTCAAGTCAGACTCTTAGGTTGTATTGATCTATTTGTACCTTCTTGTGGCTTGAAATTCTTTATGGAATTGACCAATGTGTTGGTTTAAATAGGTATTTTACCTATCTAGGTCCTATTTACATGCTAAGTCCACTTAGGTCCTAGGAGGGAATCTTTCTAGATAGTGTTAGTTGGACCACTAGATCTTATCTTATATTTTGGCATTCAATTCTTGTGTCCTAATTCATTGAATATTTATTGAGGTAGTTGTCTCATTATATAGGATTAAGACACATGTCATGATCTTGTCTAATCCTATTTCAAATTTTTCCTTTATAAGAAAGGCATCATATGTACATTATATATTCAATCTTGCAATCTTGAATCCATAATAATAACATTATATTTTTACCATTTCTCTCTTGTGGAAGTTATTTTTTTCTTGCAGGTGATCTTAAGGTGTTGAGGAGTTCACCATTAACTCCTATATGGTATCAAAGCTTTAGTGTTGCTCTTTCCAGATATGAGGGATTGATCTTGGCTTAAAGTTTTTGTTGGGTGCAATTGGGGGTTTCAAGGACCTCACATTTGAATCGAGGGAGTCAGAGGAAGTCAGGTTTGTCTTTCATTTCATCAAATTTCATCATGTTTTGACTAATCTACAAGGGTTTCCAATTCAGGGTTAAAATTGTCAGATCTTGGAAGTAGCTGAATTTTTGGAGCACTTTGGGTCAAATATGACCGTGCCATTGTGTTTGAAAGGCTTGAAAACCTAAGGATTTCCTATCAAAACATCAAATTTTAACATTTTATCCCGAGGGCATTTGGATTTTTTGTCTAAGCACTAATATCGTACAGTCGTACAAATCCATACTCGGCTGTATCGTACGATTCTCAGGTCTATAGTTAGGTCACTATATTGAGCGGCATATTCTCTGCATATTCCTTTTCCTACATATTGTTGGCATCATTTTCATCAGATGGTACTTGGTTTATTGTTTGTCAAATCATCCTCGCATCGTACAAAATCTACTATGTTTAATCGTAGAGTTTTCTAATCAATAAAAGTTTGTTTTTAAAGTTGTGTTGACCAATGGTTTTAGCTGCTATTCATGGGAGCTTGCACTCCATGGGCTACACCTAGTAGAGGGGTTTGAAAGCCTCATGCAATGCGGCCAATGGCATGTGCCATCCCCTCAACTGCTCTGCCTAGTAGTGTTACTGCCATTGGAGACAGTCCAATGCTTTCTAAAACTCAGCGCTCTACTTACAATCATATAGGTGCCCAAGGGCTACAAGCCCAAGGTCCCAAATTTTGTCCCCTCATACCTAAATTAGACTTTTTTTCAAAATTCCATAACTTGCAATCCAAGAGGCATTTTTTCAAAAATGAGATATCGCTTGAAATCTGGCTCTATGAATTTTACAATGGTGCAAGTTATTTTCCAAAAAAAATATGTTTGATGGCATTTATTGTTAATTGAATTCAGATCTTATTTTTTGGCTCCTAAGCTCATAACACTTTTCCACAGTGTCCAATTTTTGTGATTCTTACGGAATTGGAAAGGTAAGGATCTCTATCATGCCATCCATGCACTTTTTCAGGTTTAGTCCAATGTATCTATATTTATATATTTGTGTATTTACATTATGGTTGATCACTTGGGAATACTATCACTTGAGAAGGTGCAATTGTACTCCTTGCACTTCATTTTAGTTATAGAATGATGTTATATCTCTGGTTACTTCCATTTAATTGGAAAAGCGGATCTTAGGTCTAATGGATAGATGACTAAAATCAACATTTTCCAAAAACATGGTTGGGAGAATCTAGACCCACAAGGAGATGAGATTAACTAACAACCTAAAAGGTGAATCAACCAAGCCTGGATCTAGATTCTCTTTGTTAGAGGTGGTGGGGTTGATGGACTAAAAATTTGATGCAATGATGTAATTGAGCA
The DNA here is from genome assembly GCA_007258455.2 of Sequoia sempervirens. Classification (NCBI taxonomy): domain Eukaryota; kingdom Viridiplantae; phylum Streptophyta; class Pinopsida; order Cupressales; family Cupressaceae; genus Sequoia; species Sequoia sempervirens. The sequence goes on from VDFB02306071.1 coordinate 250,895, forward strand.
AACTATGCAAATGCAACATTCAGAGATGAATTCTGACAAACTTAAAACACATAGACAAATTTAAGTTCCAAAAAAGCAAAAGGAAAACACTAATGCACCTGTGATTGAAATTTGAACTAATTATGAGCGATATACGACACAAGGATTCCCTAGACTAGAGATCTGATTCCAAAAATGAACTTTACAAGCCTCGTGTACCTGGTCTGTAGTCTTTGTCTTCTGGATTTGGTTGTCGAATTTGTTGCTAGCATAATGCACATTATGTATTTTTTTAACTTGTAGGGCTTTGATGTATGGATGAAAATTTTCTTCAATCTTCCTCTAATCCTCTTTAGATCTATAACCTACACACATAAAGGAAAGGAAACGTTGTGCCATATAGGGGCTTTCCTCATTCAAACCATGTGTTGGTATTTCTACCTCCACAATGGAAAAAATGATGAAAAGAGAGTGTATCCTTTTGAGGGATAGAAGCTAAATGACAAACAAATGATGAATTGACACTTTGTTACAACTCACCACTTAGATTTGATCTCCTTGTTAGACTGAATTCATGCTCATCACCTTCAAGTATTCCTTGTTGTTTGTCTTGAATTTATTTGAATACCTTAAACCATTAGTACTCAAAAATAAAATGCATGCATAAATAGGAAAAACTCACATAAAACTTGACATGATGCTTGGACAATAAAATGTTGCAATAATTTTTAAAAAATTGCTCTTGGTTTCTCTTGAATGCTTTTAGGACACTTGATTTGCTCAATTAAATTCTCAATATTTTTTTGTTCTATTAAATTTGTGAAAATACTATGTATTTATATGCAGTTAATCTAATTTCTTGAAAACTAAATGTCAATAGCTGACAATTAGGATTTGAATTTCAAATAGTAAATTATCAACACTAACATATTTGAATTTGGAGCCAAATTAAGAGTTCTAGGGTACAGGGTCCCCTAGACTAGATCCCTCCTTTTTTGGGATCTAAAGTGTTGGGGGGGAAATATTAAATGCATACTTTGATTTTTCACATTTGATTTTATGATAAATGTTAAATGGGCCATGGAATACATAATTTAGGAAATTAGGTGCATAATTAGGTCCAAGCACATAGGGGGGAGTAAAACCTAGTGTGAAATTGTTAAGGGTGACAATTTACAAAGCTACATCTTCATTCAAATTCTAGGGTTGCTCCATATCGAGAGTGTTCCAGTGTTCCTTAGCATTGAGACTATTGTTTCTTTATCATGATTCCAAGATTGCTCCAAAGAGATTCCAATGTTTCTAGCATCAGAAGAAATTTTTCTTTGTTGTTTGGATTAAGGTTCTATTGTTACTACACCAATGTGCTTCCAGTGTTTCTTTGTAGTAGGTTATCTCATTAGGGGGAGATTGAATGGTATCTTTTCATCTCTCTTATGGGGGGGTCTTTTTCCTTGCATGGGGTTTTTTCCTTCTCATTATTTGTTGAGAGAATTTTGTTTTCATCTCTCTTTTGGGGAAGAGTTTTGTCCTACTAGGTTTTCTCCTTTTCTTTGTTTGTGAGAGATTTCATTTGCATTTATACATTGGTACCTAACAAGGCCTTGTTGTTGCAATCCATATTTGCATCATTTGCATAATAATACTCCCTAAGTCATATTAAGGGGGGGTATTGGTGTAAATAAGTTTTTTACCTATCTAGGTCCTATTTACATGTTAAGTCCACTTAGGTACTAGGAGGGGATATTTCTAGATAGTGTTAGTTGTCACTAGATCTTATCTTATCTTTTAGCATTTAACACTTGTGTCCTGAGCCATTTAATAATTTTTGAGGTGGTTGTCTCATTATACAGTATTAAGACATATGTCATGATCTTGTTTAATCCTATCTCACAATTTATCTTTATAAGAAAGGTGTCATATATTGAATCTAGCAATCTCGCATCCATAATCATAGCATGATATTTCTACCATTTTTCTCTTGTGGAAGTTATTGTTGTTTTGTAGGGGATCCTGGGGTGTTGAAGAGTTCACCATTAACTCCTACACAATGCATGTGCTTCTTTTTTCATGACCAAATACTTCAATTCAACATTATAAATAGGTTTACTAAATAAATAAAGAGGTTTATTATAACCTTCATTATTTTTATATAATAAGACTTACTAATACAAGATCATCAAAGAAGTAAAAGAAAAAAGCTAAAATGAATTTGAATAATCTTGACTAGTCAATACTCATAATTCCTTTAAAGCATCTTTGATCCCAAAATATTATTATGTAGGTTCTCTTTCTTCAACATTTTGGTGATGGTTATAAACTTGGGTTGAGGAATCAAAGCACTAGCTTTATCCTTTTAGGGTTGGTCAATCTTAACTTATTTTTAAGATATAATATGTCCCATCCCTTCTTCTACCCCAAATATGTATCTCTTAGGGTTCAATGGGATTATATACTCCAAACATCTCTTGAAGATGATATCCAAATGTATGTAATGGTTATATCTATTTTTTGAAAATGTTATGAGGCTATAACTATATACACCACCATGATTTCATTGATTATGTACACTTAAAATGCATTTTTTGCATTTCTTCCATTATTGCACTAGATCCATCTTGCATATCCACTTCTAACATTAATTAAATAAATTTTATTTAATTAATTAATCTATTTGATCATTCTATTAATTTATTTAAAAAAATAAATCTTGACTAAAGTTATTAGATTTCCAAAAACTATTTACTTTGTTGATGTTGTTTCTAGATTCGATTATGCGAGAATTTTTTAGTATCAATGTTTGAGATTTTTTTGTGTGATTTGAAATATTTATGCTAAAAAATCTCACACAATTGAATCCAAAAACATCAACAAGACATTATAAACATGTGTATTTTTAGTGTGAATGTGAGATGCCTATGATAAAGTAAAACATTTTTTAAATTCATTTAAATAATTTAAATAAGGTGTTGGCACTCTCCAATTTTGCAAATTTGAGATGCCCATTTCAAAATTTTGCCTATGCACTTTTAGAAGTGCACCTAATGAACTTGCTTGAATGACCTACTTTGGAGGGTCATAATTTCATTCCCATTGATTTTTTGAGCAAAATCCCTTTGCAGACACACTCATGTGTCCTATGTGAATGTGCATGTCAATTTTCAGCTTCCCACGATGAGTTTTGTCAAGGTTTCGTAAAGTGAAGCTGGAGGGTTTTGTCACTTTTCTGTTGTTTGCAAACGTTTAGTTTTGCAAAGTTGCCTCCTGTTTGAGCTCGCATTTTGCAACCAGTTGAATTTCAAGTCAAAGTGAATGTTTTTTCTGCATTCCCCATGCTTAAATGAACTCACATGTCATTTTTTAGGGCCTCATGATTTTATTTTCTATTTTTAGCAAGTCAAATCCAAATGCAATTTCTTCAGTTTTGCATCTGCATTCCTGACAGCCTTTGTGAAAGGTGAACTTCGACCTTGAATAACTTTTGATGAATGATGATTCATGGAAATTCCTATTGCACACATACTCAGTGCATTAAAATAATTAATGGTGTCCGGTGGAAACTCACCAGGAGTTGATTTGCTATTTTTCCAACGAAGTGACCTCTTCAGTTTCAATTGGTTCAGAACAGTTGTTTATTGCAGAAAGTTTGAGTAAGCAACTTTGACAGTGAATAACTTTTTCCTCATGATTGATTTCTCTGATCCCTCTTTTGCATTACATTATCAAGTTTGATGTCTACAAGCCTGCAAGTTTTTATAGCTTCACGAGGTCATTTGCCTAGTTTTTAGGAGCGATTCCATAGCCAACTTGGCCAATTTTCACCATTTTTCAAATGTGCCTAAAAGTGAGTTTTAATGAAAACCCATTTCACCTTTTCACCTTTGAAACATTCAAAATTTGTCACAAGTCAAATTGTGCTGAAATTTTGTTTCAAAATGAAATTTTTTTAGTCAGACCCATAAGGGGCCCGACATGCTTTGCATGATTGTGAGATTGTTTGCTTTTAAGATTTAAAGCTCAAAGTGAGACCAATAGATTTAAATGTGGAATTCATAATGTTTGATCATAAACCATTAATGTGCAATATGTCCCATGGTAGTTTCAACACCTCACAAATGTCATAGTGAGTCAAGCTCAACTTTCTCATCAAGTTGGATTGCAAATAAGATCATACCAAACCGACTGTTCAGATATCCTCAAATATGTGGAAGCGTGTGTAAGTGTGCAAAGCCTCTAAATAGGTGCCTCAACGCTACAAAAGGTAAATTACAGTCAGCAAAATGGAAGAAAGCCAAAAAGGAAAATAAGGATATGGTCAATGGATCCCAACATTGGCGGTAGAGAAGGAACTAGATGAATGCCACGTACCATTGAACCACAACCACGCATAGCTGGAGTGTTGAAAAGGTTTTAAGAACTCTTGCATTGCCTTTCCCATCGTACTAGTCAAAGGAGGTAATGTTGAAGGCTGCCATCGAGCCATGAGAGGAAACCGCCATCAAATGAATAGAGAGTAAGGCAGCTAATATGAGAAACATCTTTTTGAATATGTTCCCGAGAATACCCATCAAACACAAGAAATGGACAATATGAAGGCGCTAGGGTATTCATAAAATGAATTTGGTGATTCTTGAGAAATGTTTTAAGCAAATGTTGTGAAAGAATGGAAAGGGCTTCAGTGACTTTCAAGCTGAATGAGGCCCACGGGAAAAGGTGTGACCAGCAGTTTGAGTGGGTGAGTAGAGTGTCAAAATTCCAAACCAAATGTGGTCCCATGGAATGCAGTGCATAGAGAATGAACCACACAACCATGAAGAAAAGGCATTGAATAGGCCTCATAAAGTTCAGGAAAAGGACAGTGAGAAGGAATCTGAAGCCCGCGGCTAGTAGATGACTAAAGTGGATATGCACACAATGGCTCTGTTGAAGAGGTTTTAGAAACCTTAAATCCTACGCATTAGATGCCATGATGAATGCATAGGAAATTCCATGAGGCCAGCGCATAAAATGTGAGGAGCCTTCAATGTATATGTTGACAAGGTGTTGATAACCTTTAAGCAAATGTAACTTGGCTGCCATGCACAGCCAAGAGGGATCTCTAATGCGCGCCATTAGCAATGTATAGGAGAGGTCCAAGGGCTCGATCTGGTTGAAAGGTTGTTGCATGGTATAATGCAAGGTTGTTGGTGAAGCTTTTCAAGCTTTCAAGCAAATGCAGAAAAGAGACATGCCGCCATGAACACAAATTGTAGAGGGTCGAATGAGGAACAGAGAAGCGTGAAAGAAATTAGAGCACATAATGTGAAAATGAAGACCATCCAAGATCTACGGTGGAGATTTAAGATACAAACCCAACTTGATCTTGACCTTCGCCTGCCAAATCCCAATCCAAAGATGCAGGCTTGTTAATTATCGCGAAATGGCGAGGTGTTGCCACATGTACAAGGCGGGTCCAGGGAAAGCTCACAAGATTTTAATTATTTTAAAAGAAAAACATTTATAATTTTAAATGTTCTGAGATAAATGTTTCAGCGAGAATGTGGTAAGAAAGAGGTGGTGGGTCCCAGGTATTTTTTTAAAGTATTCACTTTATTTAATGAGCAAGGTTTTAAATAAAGTTTAAAGTGTGAGGCATGGTAAAACGCACGGGAAAATATTTTAAAAGGGATAAGGTGAATTATAAGGGATGGGTAACATATATTACCCAATTAAATTTTGAATGGGCCGACATTCAAAGGGAAAATATTTTAATGGTAAATATTGTGGGTAAATATTCAAATAATGAATATGGTGGGTTGGGTTAAATTTCTAACCCCAAATGAAGCGTAAAAGTTTGCAAGTGAGGATATACAAGGAAATATTTTAATAAGGAATGTATTCTATACTGGGCATTAAAATTTTAAAATGAAGACGTGAGGTATTGCATAAAGTGAATTTATTCACTTTATAGGAAAAAATAATGTGCAGTAAAATAACAGAAAGAGGATTTTCACGGGCAAGGAAGAGTTGTTTTTCTAGTTGTTGGTAAGTGAAATGGAATTTCATCACATGGAAAAATTTTCTTTTGCAAGACAACTTGAACAAAGGCAAATGAAGAGGCAAATTTAGTTACAGAGAGAGGAGAGAGGCTTTGAGAAATTGTTGATCAACGGTGAATTGAGATTCCAGATGGCATTTCCCAATCAGTTTTAGGGATTCTTTTAAAGCTTCTCTTTTCTTTATATTCTCTTCTCTTCTCATTATTCAAGTTAAGAGATTAAGTTATGGTTCTGAGGTTTTTGTATGAGGCTAGGGTAGATAGAGAATTGTAAATTCTGAGTCATATTAAGTTTGTAAGCTATAATTTCTAATTTTATGAGCAAATACAGCCAGTTTGTGCAAATAAATCATGAATGTCTTCAAATTGTTTGCACATTCATGAATATCTTCAAATTTTCTCCATACTTGTATAGTTTAATCATATGAATTCAATAATACAAAGTATCTTTGAGTTTGTCATCTCAAATTTCATGAGATTGTGTTATTTGTTTATGGGTCTATTTCAAAGAAATGGTTAAATACTTTGAGCAGATAATAGTGATTTCAAGTGTGTAGGTTGGATTGGGTAAGGAGAGTTTGATTGATAATAGGAGTGGGATTGTTGGTGTAAGGCACTAACAATTAATGCAAGGTATTAACAATTTGAATCCACTGGTTGAATGTCATTTGCTCATGAATTATTTTTATGTGTTTGACTCCATGGCCCAGAATTAGGCACTGATTTATCTTGCAGCTTAGTGCATCTCAGAAACGTTTTATAAATTAAAAACCATTTTAAATCCCTATGTGTTATAGTGTTGTGGTTATCTCATGCCCCAGATAGTTGATATTACTGATGAACAACCAATTCTATTCAGTATAATCCTATTATGTTGAGCTATTAAATGAGATTATTTGTTGTTGTTAAGGGATCAACCTCCCGAGTCTTGTAGAGCCCGATGTGTAGGAGGCTTTTAAAGTCCTCGTCAGTTGGTCCAAGTCCTTCGAGCTACCCTTGATTGGAATTGGCAATTCCATAGGTAGATTAGAAGACCAACCTGGTTACAATGTAAAAACAAAACCAACATAAGGTACAACTTCATGGAAGCATTTAAATAATTTAATGAAGGTAAAAATTCATAACAAATGAAGGAATTATAATTTTTGAGAATTAATACTAAATAATGTTAAACCATGCAATGTAAACATCCCTACATTTCTTAGTGAAACATAGAAAAATAAGTGGGTGATTAAAATGAATGTGTAATAAAGGGGGTATGATGCACCTATTTTCCTTTATTTCATTAGGAAATGAGATCTCCACAAAGAATTGACTAACAACCCTTAGATGAATCAATTCAATGTGAGAATCTTTAGATTTCCTTATGCTTGAAGGATGGAGGTCAAGGTTAAACAACACTTTGGGGAGAAAAACTAAATATAGCAAATCAGCTACAAAATTCAATCTAACACTTGAAACAACAATATTAAACTCCATATTAGCATAACTAGAAAACCAATTGCAAATCTAAGAAGGGAAGAAATGTGTTTACCAGTCACCAAAAGGCAGTTTCTGAAGGTTAATTGAGACTCATTTGCCCATGGGCAAATGGGTCTTTTTTCAGGGGATTTTTTGCAACTTTCAAAAGCCTCTGATGTTGATCTATAGCTTTTGATTTGTCCAGGTTTCAGTGTTGGAAAGTCAAAAAATCAAATTTGTAGGTTAGATTCTATGATTTAACAACTTTTCCATTTTTTCTCTTCAAAATGTCTTCAATCCTTCTTCAACCTAAATCTGCAATCACACACACAAGAGAGAAAAATATTTGTTTTTGGGTGAATGGGGGTTTTCCTTGGTCAAACCCCATTTTGGTAATCAAACCTTGAAATGAAATCATGAAATGAAAGAGAGAATGAAGAATGAACAAAGCTATGTTACCACTCAACAAACCCTTGAATGAAACCTTGATAATGGAGATCTTAGGAAGTTTGCAACTTGCATGAAATGGTTGAATTGGATGTGGATCTTAACACTTGAATTGATGATTTTGAATGCTTGGATTGATCTTGAAACCTACATCACAATGTTAGCTCCAAAAACATGCATGATGAATATTTCTTAATTGTTGCAGTAAATCTTTGATATATCTACTCTTGAATGCCTTGATCATCGACCTTTCTATACTTTTTCTCTCATCAAAATGCTAGGTTGCTTCTTTCAAAATTCTAGGTGAAACTTAGTGAAATAACCTTGTATTTATAGGTATGTATCCTTAATTTCCCGAAATTCAAATATCACAAGCCAACATTGAAATATGAATTTGGAGATGTTAAAATATTGATAAAAACATAATTTAAATTTAGGTCCAAAGGTCTATGGAGGACCCATTCACCCATGGGTGAATGAGTCCTAGGTCCCTATTCTTGGAACATAAATTGCTCAAAGTAAAGTGTTATGTATTGGCATTAATTATTGTCGGGTTTCCCCTTCAGAAAATGTAATTTATTAGGCTTGTAAATGAATAAAATGGATTATTAAGGCATAATTAAGCTCAATTTATTTAAGAGGTTTCAAACAAGTGTAAAAATTGTAAATGGATACATTTTCCAACACTAAATTAAGGCGTTATTAAGTCCATTTTAGCTAGGAGGGCCCAAACAAGTGTGAAAATGTAAAGGGATACATTTTTCTACACTAAACTTAGGTGCACCACAAATACATAATAATTTTATATTATTCATTGTGCAAGGTTTACAAAACTCATTTTCTCAATATTCTTCCACTTCTTGTATATATTGCATAAGGGGTCAAAAATAAACTCAAACATCAAGGGAACAACTCCTATAGCCAAAATGTGTTATCAATACATCCAAGTGTTGCATGTGCTCCATCAAGATACCTACAAAAATAACCAAGGTGACCACCATCTCAAACAAGAACTCTCTCATCCTTCTCCATTCCAACATGCACAAAAGATAAGGCTCGATCCAAAATATTTCTCACATAAACTATCACATAGAAGCTTAAAACCTATCTCAAACTGATATCCAAACACAAGCACCAAATCTAGTGGTAACAAATGAGATTGAGTAGCTACCAAGAATTAATTACTATTGTTGGAATAGAAACCACAAATAGTTTATAACACACCCAACTAACCATACCTCAAAACCAAGGAATATTCACCATAATAGGTAAACCCCACATGTCATCAACATATTTTACCCAATGTAAATATTGATCACAATTCCCTATATATACACTATATTGCAGAGAAGTATTAAAGACCCTCAACACTATAGTATAATGATAAAATTCAAAAAAGGAAATTATATAACTTAAAACTCCCAATATATGAGTAATGCCAAATTTGAAATCAATCACAGCATCTAAAGATCCACCAATAGCACTAACATAGAAGGTGTAACTAGTGTCATCAATGGGCGTGCGCACCAAGATGGGGGACCAGAAAATAGTCACCCCACTTTTTGGCCCCCATGAGAGCATAACACGGGTGTGTTACAACACACTCACATTATGCTCTTTTCTTACCATAAAAACAAAAATCACATTCCATTCTCATTTTCTATGAAACTCACCCCTTGTGCATCCTTCCAAGCACACTCATGTTATTGAAGACCTCATTTTTCATCCAAAGCTTTGCCAAATTATCACCAATGTGCCATGAATACGTCAGGGAGGTCAAAGAAGTAAGTATGTTTAGTTTTTAAGTTTCAAACTTGGATTAAATAGGTAGATTGAATTGATTTTTTAATTGAAATTTGTTTAATTTTTACGAGTTAATAATTCACCCCCAAATGTTCAAAATCTTGATTCACCTCTTCATGCAAACCCTCCTAAAGAACAACTAAAACAAACACCTCGTACAATTCCTCATCATCCTCTAGTAAAAAATAAATAAAAATAAAGAACTTGAGGAGTTAATTGCAAGCTTGAAATATCATGCAGGAACAAACTCCCATAGGATCACCCTTGTTGAATCATTGCAATCAATTATCTCTCATGTAGAATCAATGAGTGGGAAAATAAATAGTTGGTCTAACAAGAGAGAACAACAAAACCAATTTTGCATAAAAAAACTATCATATGAGCAAGTTAAAGAAAATAAAATTAAAATCTAACTTGTGTGCATTGTTCACCAAGCCACGGACCAATCAAACCTCACATAGTGCATGCAAGAGGTTCCCTACCCATTGGTGCCACCACCAAGGGATAACAATTTTTTTTTGGATAGGTGGTGGATGGTTTTTACCATCCTCCATGCAATAAATATGAGGTACCACAATAATTTTTGAGGAAACTCTATTGTGATTTTTTCCTCAATCAGATTCAAAATTACTTTGACATGCAAGAGTTCTAGGGTAGACATAGGGGCTCCACACATAATAAAGTGGGGGCACAACATGACCCAAACTATGCATCGAGACCACTGGCTAGACCAGAGTTAGAGCATGTGACTATTCCTTCCATTATGAAGGAGGGTGTTGAGGTGGAAACCTTAGATTCCATTAGCACATTCACTCAAACCCTTATACAACATACTAGGCCTCTAGTACAAGGTGATACATGCGAGTCTTCTAGGCGTCAAGTTCCACCTCATGTATGTTGGTCTTGTGGGTCTCTCTATGTTCATGATCCTAGGGATAGTTAGGATACATGTTCCTAGGATACATTTGCAGTGGATCAGATGGTCATGACAAAGCTCTATTGAGTGAAACATTTGGCTTTGATAGTCAGGTAAATTTCAACAAGCTCATTTAATTTAATTTATTACATTTTATTTTGAAATGTAAGATTAACTAAATTTGTAGAATGATTAATAAATTTTTAGGGTAACCCTACTTGCAATGGTCCTCCACCTCCCTATTACGTATTGGTGTCGAGTGTAGAGGTATGTAACTAGAAAATAATTATAAATATTACATGTCGATAGTTGAGCCTTATATGAATGGTATTCTTATAACTCACTTTGGATGTTGAATAGGTTAATGTTGGGCCTTCAAAATAAACACTAGGCAGTCAAGGTGCTTTTTGAACTTTCACTAAAGAAACCTTGTCTATTTTTATTCATTAATGATGTTGTAAAATAATGTTAGGTAGTTTTGGTAATTGAATAACATTGTTTCATTTTCATATGATGCAAACGGATACTTCTCTTGATATTCATACCACAATGGAGCATGGTGTTGCTACAATAGTAGCAAGTTCGATGCCTTTGACAAAGGTATGAAGAATATTAGTAAATTTTACATTATATTTGTTGTTTTATCTATTATTGAAAAATCAAACGATATTCATGTGTATTTTAATTGTTATCTTGATGATTGCCACAGAGCTTCACAACTCTGAATCATGAGCCCGCCCTTGTTTTAGATGAGCATAGTGATTATTTGTATGTGGTAAGCAATTATTTTCTTATATGTCATTCTATAATTTAATTTCTATATATTAATGTCTATAATTTTTATTGTATTAGGTGCAGGTCCAAGAAAGTTTAGACAAGAGGATGAGTGAACGAGTTCAAAAAAGACCACCATTGTATGCATCTTCATCCACTCGATAGTCAAAGGAAGCTCATACTCTCTTTCCTTCCCCTAGAGGGAAATGACTACATTAGGATCCTTTGTTGTATGCCTATATAGCATTTTTGAGCATATATTTTGTATTATAAATATGTGACATTGTATATCCATATGGATTTGTTGTAAGACTATATGGTTTTTCTTGTATATATTATACTTTTATCAACATATAATGTTGTATGCCTATATAGATTTTTGTTAATACAATTTTTTTTACCGATGTTATCCATATTTGCATTATAAATGATTAATTTAATAAATGGATAATGAACCAATGCAACTATAAATGATTAATGTTATCCATATTTGCACTAAATTGAATAAGGCTCATTGTTACCATGTAATAGATGCAAGTATTTTAATTAATCATTCATTCAATTAATGAAGTTGGACGTTGTTAGCAAGGTACATGGAAGAGTGAAAGTTATCACAACTTACTGCATAGGACTTGCAGAACCTCAGGCCGATAAGGAAGATAGAGTAAGGGGTGCCCTATAAGGGTCATGTCTCTATAATAGACAAAGCATCGATATATGTATGTAATAGATAACAAATTAGGAGAGTATAGTAGATAGGTAATAATAAAGGAATGTAATACAAAGCAGAGACTAAGGCTTGTTAATGTAATGATTATCTAAATATATATAAGGAGTTGTAAGGATTCAATGGATGTATGTGTTATGGGTGAATGTTGTTCTTAATTAAGTTACACATGAAATGCTATTGGGTTATTACCACACTTAATATGTTCTCTTACTATATCCTTTGGGGTATAAACAAACTACATAAGGGATACTAGGGTACAAATATTTGGACTGTAATTCCCCATTTCCTCCTGCTAATAGATGTCTATTATTTCTCCATGTTTTTATTATCTTGCATGATAGATGTAGGTGCGAGGTTATGCCACTTTACTATATATAGGTTTTCCTTTTTCTTTGTCATATTTAAATTTTTTGTTTGGAATCATCATCCACCTATAGGTTAAAATGATACATTCCTCAATTCCATGATTGAGAGAATAGTCATGCAAAATTTTAGCACTTCTTAGGGTTATTAAGAGACTTTGTGGTTGTAATGTATCTTGAAATTATTGGGATACTCAGACACTAAAATTCCTCGAGCAGTAGCATCCCACCTACCCAGATGTGTTGGAATCATTGATTTAGTTCCATGTGGTCAAGAATCTCCAAGGTTGTAGGCCATATCTTCACTTTTGAAAAGGAGTCTTAGCATAAGTTAAAATTTATAAAATACTATAACCTTGTCAAAAATTCCTTTACTTGGTGAAGAATATACATGCATGAGTTTTTGGAGGGAGTTATTTATTGAAAGATTATGTTTCATTAGGAGAGGTCGAGCATTTTAGGGTTTCTTGTTATCTTTGGTCTCTCTTCACTTGAGCATGTAGATTATTATGGTATCCAAGGTTGTTTCAAGCAGCACAAGGAGAAGCATTGATGGAGATTCTCAACCCTTGATATTGGTTTCAACAAAGAAGCAAGCTCTCTTTTTTCATTCTCATTGTTTTCATGATTCAATGAATTAGAAACCTATAATAGAGCAGTTTCACATAGAGATGTATCCATGGTAAGTGAAGGAAACATGGAAACATTTGTACAGACTTTGTGCATCATTATTCTCTAGTAATGCAAGCATAATCGCATGAAAATATGGCTCTCAATTATAAAATCTTAGGGTTTTATTGACATTTTCATAGGTCTTTGTCAATATTTCTAATAGCCTCATGTATTCTCAAAATATGTGAGTCTATTATGAATTCTTAAATATGTGTGAAGTTACAAAACCCCTTTTGATTCATTAAAAGGTACATGAAAAGATATGCCTAGTAGGATAGTTTGCATGGTATTGGTAAGAGTGATTAGGATTTTAAAATCTTAGTCATGAAGATGCATATTGAAGGGTTAGTAAGTGAAGATAGAAGTGTTTCAAGGTGCTAGTGAAAAATTTACTAAAAGACAGTTATTAAGAGGAGAAGAGCATTAACCTAAAGATGACAATATATGACAAGTATAGTTTTCTACTATAATGAGCATATGCAAGAATGGAAGGTCTAGGGTGAACATAAGACATAGGAAACATTTGTAGGTGCAAAAATGAGACCTCTAATAGTATAAATCCAACCATCCCAATGTGTTGGAACTGTTAGTTTAGCCCCACAAGATGAAGAACATAAAAAAATGTCTCTTGACAACTTTTTTATTTAATGCAATTGACACTTTTTGTAACATCTAAAACATTGTCACCATGGTGAAATGAGTTGGAGATATTAAAAAATGAGATATTTTATTGTGGAGGGACCCTACATGACACTATAGCTTCAAATGAAACATTTTTATGTGTGATATTTTATGAGAAATATCCCATCAAAGTTTAAAACTTTTTAGTACTTAGGTGTCTTAAGAGAAAGTGTCGGCATAATGTAGTCTGGAACGATTGAGCAAGATGGGATACAAAATAGGACCTTACATAGCAAAAAAATACCCACCCCAACATGTTGACACTATCAATTTAGCCCCACAAGATGAATGTAAAAATTCCTTTCAACAACTTTTTATTGAACGCAACTAATTTTTTTGCAACATCTAAAACATTATCACTATGGTGAAATGGCTTGGAGATATGAAAAAATGAGAGAGGTTATTGTGGAGGGACTCTACATGACCCTATAGCTTTAGATGAAACATTTGTACGTGTCACAATTTTTGAGAAAAAACCCATCAAATTTTGGAACCTTTTAACACTTAAGACTCTTAAGAGAAAGCATTGGCACAGTGTAGTGTAGAATGATCAAGCAAGCTAGGGTGAAAAATAGGAAATTTTGTTAGATGCACAGGGAAATTAAGAGGGGGTTGAATCATTTGTACATTAAAACATTAAAAACCTCATTAATATTAAATTTGTATTAACCCTTAAACCATCAACAACCATTAAACCCTTATCATGCATTAGCAGAAAGTAAACATGAGAAATAGTAATGCAAACATGTCCAAACACATAAGAACACCAAATTTATATGGAAAATCCAAGAAGGTAAAAACTATGGTGAGGATTAGCTCACAATATAAATTAATATCAACACCGAATATAATAGACTCACTACCTGAGGGCTCACTGCCCAAAGAAAAGAAGGGCTCACTACCAAAGGACTCATTGTCCAAAAGGAAGAAGATAGAAGAAGGGGTGGCTCACTGCCAATTTGAATTGCTAAAAATGCATCTCTCTTATGTTGAAGGTACAGTTCCACTAAACACAAATAACTCATTCAATAGACTAAAATGTAGACACCTTCTACTCACTGCATCTAGGAGTCATAAACATTAAAGCTCGCACTTAGATCACCACACTTAATCAATTTCACATCTTTCAAATCACACACACTTTGCACTAAATCCACACAACAACTCACCTTGTATTTATACCATCCTTGACCTAAAACAATCTCAATTAGGTTGGCCTTAAGGAAATGTGTGCACCTCAACCATGCAACGTCAACAGGTTCGCACCAAAAACTTCCATAGTTTAAATAAGTGAAGGTATACCACACTACAACTTAAATGGGACCCAAATCTACACCAACGTGCTTCTCAACACTTCCAAAAACAACAATTATCCTCCATAATTAGTGCTAGCATGCCAAGTTGTCCAAAATTGCACTAACACTAACAAGTGACTCCAAACACACCTCTCTAGGTTTGGAAACATCTCATGGACCACACAATAATATTCCAAAACATCTCAAAATATTTCACATCATCAAAATATTCGCCACTACTACTGAACCCACCTGAAACTTAAGAACACCTTTATTTTGTGCAACCAGACACACTAGCACGAACATCCAACACACCAAACAACCTTTTAGAGCACAACAACACCTGAAACTTCAAGGAAAGGTAGATAAAATAAATATAAGCATGTTCCCAAATTTTTAAGACAAGAACCTTTTTTGCAGAGAAATGTAGAGAAATCTCATTTCTCCCACACACCCAAACACATATTCCACTGCAGAATGATCCAAAACCTAAAACTTTGGATATAACACCTCTGATCATCATGTCCAAACCACATGGGCATATCTTCAACCATGAAGAAATGTGAAGTAGAACGTTGAACACCACCCTGTCACATTGAACTCTTTTTCATTCAAATTTTCTCAAAATCACTTGGAAAACAAGTGAACCAACTTCATCAACAACATTACTTATCACATACATCAATGAAAATATTGATGATGTTAGCACTGTAAAATTTTGAAAATTTTATAGTTGTATATGCTCACGATTTTCCAAAAATGTCCATGCCATAAGCTCATGAATCCGCTTTGCATAATATTTTGTCCATGCATTAGTTAGTTTTCATCATTGGGTCCCTTAGAATTCACTTGTTCCTGAGCATTTGAAAGTATGAATCATATCAGCAAGAGATGGTGAGGGTCTCCCTGATCCATAAATCATTTTATACTAACGTATATCTTTTGCAGTCTATCGACAAGAGTTCGGGAATGTCATACCGATATGATTTCACCTGAGGACGCATATCGGCAAGATGCAGTTCATTGTCTCAACGACCAAAGGATCCTATCGGCAAGATAAAGTTCATCGGAATGAGCCATATTGAGTCTATTTTTGTTTTACCAATTGAATATATAGCGAAATATCGGCAAGACAACAATCGTTGAAATAGGTCATAGCGATCACATTTGTATCTCACTGATGAAATGCAAAGAGCTATGTCACTGAGACAAGAGTCATCGGAGTAACATCTTGCAGCGTTCGTTTGATCTTGTCGACAAAGTAATGATAGATTCCATCATGTCATTGATATGAATTCTTGGAGTTCCGCCGACCCCCAATGTCATAGCGATAGGTTTGATTATCAGTGAGACAAGCTTTGTCAGAGAGAGCTAGGAAGCTCATGTCGAATGAAGTTCTATCGGCAGGAAAACCATTGTGTCTTGGCGATCAGAGTTGACGAAGGATAAGTCTCGGTAGAACACAATGTAAGCGGAGGAACATCTGCCCGACTTTCAATGTCACAGTGATACACTCGTGATTGAGGGGATAGCTATCGGTGAGACTCAACACATCGATGAAATTGCAAGATATCAATGCGATATGTAACTTGTTGGTGGTCGGAGAGACTCAGAACATCGAGGAGACTACGTGATGTCTTCATGGGAGTCTAATGAATAGTGGTAAAGGCCCGAATGAAATAACTTCCCGGATGTGAATGTGAATGGATGCGACTGTTCATGTGGCCGATCTATAAAACCCATTTTTGACAGCAGAAGAAAGGGAGAGAGAAAGAAAATACAGTAGATCATAATGTTGAATTTTGAGACTATGAGGCATGTAAAAAATGATGGATATTTCAATTGAATTCATCTGATTTGGTGGCATTTTTTTGGTTTCAGTTGTTGTTGTGATAATTAAAAGTATTGCTGAAATTGTCTCCAAGGTTGATATTTTCTAATTGTTTAAACTAATAATATCAAGGATATTTTTCAGTTTTATCAGTGCACATTTGTTGTAATAGTATGGTTGGATTAATTGGATCTTTCAAGGAAAGATTAAATCCTTTAAAACAATCATAGTAATTAGGGAATCTCATTTGGATCATTAAGAAGAACTCAGTAATCATATTCCTATATGTTTATACTAGTTATAAACTTAAAACCTATAGTCCAAACAATTTGAATTTCTGCCAAAGAGAAGTTACTCATTTCATATTTTCATTTGACTCTGCATACCCAATAAGGCACTAGTCTCTATTATTTCACTATTTAATTTCACTCATTTTTACATATGAACATATTTGATTTTTGCCTTGATATTGCTTATACAATTTATACCAAATTTAAACTCATTTATCTACTCCTATTTGCCAGTGTGGGTAAATTGTTTTAGGAAATAAACATTGGTCAATTATGCTTCATTAATGTAGGTACACCCGCCTAGGTCTGGCAGCACCTAAAGAATAGAAGGTCTAAATATTTTGGCCTTGTTTGTTACCCTGAAACGTATCAAGAGATTGGCAACCTCTTGAGGTATTTTGCCTATGTTTTTGAGAGCTAACAAATGACAACACCACAACATAGTGCAACACTTTCCAACATCAACAATCTCCCCCAACACAATTCAGACCAACAATCTTTGCAACTATATTGAAGTAAGACACCAATGACAACACTAGTACAATGTGTTGACACCAATACCAACAACTCCAAGCTTGACATCATCAATACCAGCAATATTCCAACACTCT
Organism: Sequoia sempervirens; assembly: GCA_007258455.2. NCBI lineage: Eukaryota > Viridiplantae > Streptophyta > Pinopsida > Cupressales > Cupressaceae > Sequoia > Sequoia sempervirens. Next base: position 268,784 of record VDFB02306071.1, read on the forward strand.
CTTCATACAAGGTGTTGACATCAATGACAACACCCAAACAACTCACAAACAACTCAAGCTTCCAATAATCTTCTCTTTTGTCATTGATGGCAACACCAATTCTGAAAACCATCAACAACAAAATCATACCAACAACATTTTTGCAACAAGTAGTACTCCCCTTGACTGGGGAAACTCTTTACTCTTCATACTCACTTTCACTTTCTCCTGAACACTCTCTCCTACAATAATTTTTCTAAACTATGGTTTTTCAACCACTCTAATTTTCTACCCCTTTGACATCAATGGAAAAGGGCCATAGACTCATCCAACTCTCTTGCTCTCCCCTTTTGACAATATTCAAAGGACAACACTTGCATCTCTCAAACATAACCTGCAAGCAACTGCACATGCTCTTTTATTTTTTTGCACTCTCTTCACAGACTTCTTCTCTTGCATTATAGACTCTCTCTCTCCCCCTTTGTTCCTTTGAATTTTAGACAATACTTCTCTAGATACATTGCATCAACTAGTAACCACTTACACCTACTCCCCCTAACAGGTAGCCTTCATGAGTCCAAAACAAAAGAATAAATCTTTAATTGCTCCACCAAACTGATTCACACTCTTATGCATCTAGTTGAAAGAAGGAGGGGCAATAACCCCTAACTTCTATCGGAGACACTCAAAAGTATCTTTAGGAAGATCCTTCATGAAAATATCTGCAACTTGATCCTTTGTAGGCACATACTTCAGTTTCACCTTATTTTCTACAACCTTCTCTCTCAAGAAGTGATACCAGATTGAGATATTTTTTATCCTTGAATGCATCACCAGATCCTTTGATATATTGATTGCACATATATTGTAACATAGGATAGAAATAGATTCATCGTATGATATTTTGATATCCTTCAATGTTTGCTTCATCCATAACACCTATGTGCAGCAAGATACTACTGCAATGTACTTTTCCTTTCCAATAGATAATGATATTGAATCTCACTTCTTATTTAACCATGAAACTAATCTTCTTCAAAGAAAGAAAGCACCTCCACTTGTACTTCTTATGTCATCCACATAACCTACCCAATCTACATCGATATAGGCACTTAAAGAGAAATCAATATCCTTTGGATACCATAGACCATATTCCAAAGTTCCCTACAAATATTTGAATATCCTCTTTACTGCTATCACATGTGATTCTTTGAGATCTTCTTGAAATCTGGACACAAGACAAACTACATGCATGATATCCGATCTAGTAGCCATTAGATATAGAAGTCCACCAATCATTGATTTGTACTTGCTCTGATTAGTCTTAGGAGATTCATCATTCTTGCTCAACTTGCAACCAGTAACCATAGGAGTACATACTGGTTTAGATCCTTCCATTCCAAACATCTTCAACATTTCCTTGACATAATTTGACTGTGAAATGAATATTCCTTTCTTTTCTTGATTGATTTATAGTCCAAGGAAGAAATTCATCTCCCCAAAAATAGACATCTCAAACTCTTTCTTCATATCATCTCCCTTGTAGACACATAAAATTGACCTAGGCCTGCAAACTTTATTTTCTCCATATTTCTTCTTAACATAATTAAAATATTTAATTATGTCCTATAGTCCAAATTCAACTATTAATTAAATAATTTTCAATTATTTAATTAATTCACATCTTTTATTCCTCCTGACTATTTAAATAAATAAATTATATTTATTTTATTTAAATACGTCGCTAATGTCTTATGTCTCTCTATAATTAAATAAATTCCTAAATTTATTTAATTATTATTTGTCTACCATTTCCTCCTGATTATTTAAATAAATAAACTTTATTTATTTATTTAAATACGTCATTAATTTCTTATGTCTTCTTATAATTAAATAAATTCCTATTATTTATTTAATTATTGTCCACCTTGTCCATTTTCTCCATAATTAAATAATTATTATTAATTATTTAATTATCTTATTAACTTTTCTTCTAATTTTAAATAAAGTCATTTATTTAAAATTCCCCACTTTCTATTTTCCCACCAAGTAAATTATTTAAAATAATTATTTACTGTCACATGACCCCACCACTTTTGAATTAAATTAATTTTTAATTCAAAAGGTCAAATTAGCCTTTAAAATCAAATAATTTTAAATTATTATTTGATTTTCTAGCAATCTCTTTTTTCATGCCCAATATCTCCTTGTCACATGCATTCTTAACCTTTGATTTGATTTTCCTAAAATCAAATCTCAGCCCTTCATTTCAAATTTTAACCTAATGTTGCCCTAACCCTAATTGTGGGTTGTCACATTTAATCTCATCCATTGATCTTAGGGCATCTCTCATCTGACAATCTTGGCCATTCATCCAAAATGGAATTTTCTATAAAAAGGCAATTTTGGTCTCATTTGGACATCTCTTAAGCTCTTAACATCTCCCATGCTTTTGACTTCATGCTTTAGGCTTGCTTCATAGTTGCATACTTGCATTGTGTAGCTTTTAGATTAGAATCCTTCAATATTTGCTTTGGACATTGTCATAGTCATAGGTTGCTCATCATAAATATGAGGACAAACATCAACTTGCAGCAAATGGAGAAGGTGCAATGAAGGCAATTCATGGAGGTTGAAGACATTTGGTAACATTGTTCTTTGTTTTCATGCTTTCTAACTCCTTTGTTCTTCATTGCTTTACTTGGGTTTATGTTGTTTATGCTTTATAATGCTAACCTGGTATTTTCCCTAAGTTACATCCCCAAGCATAGACATCTCAAACTCTTTCTTCATATCTTTTTCAAATCTCTTGCACATACCTTCATTTCCTCCAAATATATGTCATCTACATATACTACCACATTCAAGATTTGTTATCCTTCAACTTTGAAATATAGATTTCTATCTATAGTACCTTTATTGAATCCTTGCTACAATAAGTACCTATCCAGTCTTGCATACCAAGCTTTGGGAGCTTGCTTGAGACCATACAATGCCTTCTTCAATGCAAACCATATTAGGATCATCTGATAATTGAAAGCCTTCCAATTGTTTAATGTATACTTCTTCCAATTCACCATTCAAGAATGCAGACTTCACATCCATCTGATAAACCTTGAAGTCCTTATGTGTTGCAAAGGCCAAAAAAATCCTAATGGCCTTCATTATTTCCACCAAATTAAATTTCTTCTCAAAATCTATTTCTTCCGCTTGTGAGTATCCCTTACACACAAATCTAGCCTTATTTCTGACAACTTCTCCATTCTCATTCACCTTGTTCTGGAATACCCATTTAGTACCTATTACATTCTTGTTTGTTAGTCTTGGGACTAATTCTCATGTTTGATTCTTCTCAGTCTCCATCAATTCTTCTTCCATAGCTTTGGTCCAATTCTCATCCTTACATACTTCAATCACTGTCTTAGGTTCTACTTTGGAAAGTAGACACAAATTTACATGTTCTTCTATCATAGCATCTTTCCTTCTTGTCAACATGCCTCTTCTCTTATCACAATGATCTAATCTTCAAAATGATTCTTCTACATATAATTAGGAGTCTTAGGAATTCTTTCTGGAGCTTCTTCCTCTTCAACCTACATCTCCTTTTCCTTTTCCTTTTCTTTTTCTTCTTATCTGCAAGAAGACTCATATCCTTCTATTAGTACTAAGATTTTATGTGGTTCTTCATCTACTTGACACTTGCACTTTCAACTATATTCTTCAACCTCTTGTTGTAGCTTCAGCAAGCCTTGCTTGTTTTAGAATATCCAAGGAAGATTCTTTCACCTAACCTTGCATAAAATTTCCCAAGTTTTCTTCATCTCTTCTGATATAACATTTGCTTTGAAATACTCTGAAATATTTGATAGTAGGAGTTCCTCCATACCATAGTTCATAGGGAGTCTTTGAACTGTTTACTCTTTCTTGTACTTTGTTGAGTATGTATATTACAATATGAATAGCTTCTCTCCAATAGACATCTAGTAGATTTTATTTATTCATCATTGTCCTTGCTTCTTCCTGAACTATCCTATTATTTCTTTCCACAACTCCATTCTACTGAGGAGGTCTAGGGGCTAACAAATGCCTCTTTATTCCATGATATTCACAAAAATTATTAAACTCATTGGAGGTGAATTCTCTGCCTCTTTCATCTACCTTAATCAGTTAATTTTCATATCCATTTCATTCTCAACCATAGTTTTAAATACTTTAAACTTGTATAGAGCTTCTGATTTTCCTCTAAGAAAAGTTACCTAAGTCATTTTAGAGTAACCATCAATCAACAACATAAAATACCTATCACCTTGAAAGTTTCTTGCTCTTGTAGGTCCACATAGGTTTGTGTGCACCAACTCCAAAGGTCCTACGATAGAATATTCTTTGATATTGAACCTCTTTCTTGTTTGCTTCCCAACCTGATATTCCTTGCAAATTGCATTGATAGACTGTAATTCTTGGAAAATCTCTCACAACTTGAGTATATTCGATCCTCACTAGGCTATCAAAATTGATGTGACACATTCTTCTATACCATAGCCAACTCTCATTGATTTGAATCATAAAACACTTACCATTTTCACCTTTGAGCTGATAAACATTCCAATCTGTCCTTGTTCCTATGGCAACCAAAGTTCCAGAGCTTCCTTTTTCTAATTTCATAAGCACCACCCTAAAATACAAGATTATATCATTTTATGCACATTTATCTTAAGCCTAGAACATTATGTTAGAGACCCTTGACATAAATAATATCATTTGCATTATGCTTGCCATCAAAACTAATTGAACCTTTTCCAAATATCTTAGCAAATGTATCATCACCAAACTTCACTAAACCACCTTCAAACTTCTCAAGTCTAACAAACTTGCTCTTATCACCTATCATATCTATTTTCAATTATCCAATGATTTTTCTCCTCTCTAGCATGAAAAGCAATCACAATAGTCATTAGAATTAGTTCCAACATTTAGATCCATGAACAAGCATTCATCATTTCTATCATTCGAGTATTCAGATTCATCACCAGATATGATAGCATATTCTTTAACATAATAACTTCCCTTGACAAATTTACCCTCATTATCCTTATATTTGTCATTTGAAACTTTGGTTGGACATCTTGAAGCATAATGACCTATCTTTCCACAATTGATACATTTGAAAGGCAACTTACTTTTGTACTTTCCAATTCTCCTTTTCAGTATCCTAACAAAATTTGCTTCTATCTCATCAAGATCATCCTGATTGAATCCATCATCCTTCTCCATTTTTTAGCTTTAAAAGCAGTCTCTTTTCGTGAATCATTTTGACCAAGTTATCTCAATTCAAAAGTAGTTAAAGCACCAAACAAATGATCTCTAGAATAATGATCTAAATCCTAAACTTATTCAATAGCAAAAACTTTATGACTATAAGATTTAGGAAGAGTTTTTAATACCCTTTTTACCATCTCATCTTCTGGTAGATTTCCACCAAGGCCATTGATGAAATTAAGAACTTCGTCCACTATATGCATGTAGCCTACAATATTTTCATCCTCTGACATCCTTAGGGTTTCAAACTTAGTCTTCAAATTCTACTGAACAATGTGGGTAATGGGGATGCTTTATAACATAGGTCATAGAACACCACACTTCTCCAATTGTTACTCAAATATGTCCTAGGATCCCAAATTGGATTGACTATCAAACCCAAAGGTGCGTCAATTCTCAACAAGGAAGACCTAAGAGTGGGTTCTTTAAGCTTTGATGGGTTCAACACCAAGCAAAAGCTTGGAAAATACACTTTAACATTCAACTTACATAACCTAGTAATGTAAGCCAAATTAATGAATGCAAATGATGGATTTAAGCAATAGCAAGTTAGGGTATGCGTACCTGAGAAATCTGGAAATGTGAAGAGGATTCTAGAAATGCAAAAATGTTGTCAAAATATGTTAGGGAGGACTAAGAGGCCCTTACTGTTGACTTAGTCCCGCTGTTGTTTTTTGGGGGAAATGCAAAATCTTCGAATGTCGAAATAGAATCTAAAGGAATCTCTGCAAAATTCCCTTGGGAGGACTAAGATGCCCTTGCTGCCGACTTAGTCCATCTTGAATTTCTAAAATCTCCAAAAGTGATCCTGAGGTTAAATGTCTACACTTCCTTCTTCTCTAATCTCAGGTTCTAAAACTTCCAGATCTGACCTGTAGGTGAGTTTTTGTGAAGATGGCAACTTTGCAATGCAACTTTTCACTTCAAATGATCTTCAAGTCTTCAACCTAAATCTACAAACACAAACATGCAAGAGAAGAAAAACTTGTTGATTGTTGGTAAATGGGGGTTTTCCTTGGTCAAACCCCTTGTTGGTAATTAAATCTTGGAATGAAATAGAATAATGAAGGGAAATGATGAATGAATAAAGTGCTATGAACATGCAACTCACCAAACCCTTGTTATGAAATCTACAAACTTGTGTGAAATGGCTAGCTTGAATGTAAATCTTGAAATTCTTGAATGCTTGATAGATCTTGACTTGAATTGCTTACTTGAATCAAAACCCTACATCATAAATGTTAGCTCAAAAACACACATGATGAAAGAATATCTTTGACATGATGATTGAATCTTGACGATGGCTCCAAATGCTTGATGAATTGCTCTTGAATCCTCTTGTGAACTCAATTATACTATTAGGAATGCTCTCATGAAGTCTTGATGTCTTGGATGATAAAATGAGTGAAAGAACCTTATATTTATACTTATCCATGCTTAATGTCCCGAAATTACACCACAACAAGTTGACATATGAATTCATTAATTAAAGGAGGCTAAATCCCACCAAGATTTGAAATTAAATCCGGAAAAAAACCAAAGGGGGACTAAGATTCCCTAGGTGGGGTCTTAGTCCCGAGGCATGAAGCTCAGGGCACAGACTCTAAAAAGGGTCCCATTTAAGGTGCACTCAAAATCAAGGTCCCAAGACCTTTGGAGGACAAAGGCGCTCTAGGTGGCATCTTAGTCCCAAAAAATTAGGGACACACAGCCATAATCATTAAATTGTCATTTATCCATTGATGTTTGTCAGGATTAGCCATAAAAAGATATAATTTATTAGGCTTGTGAATGAAAAATAAGACCAATTAAGACATAAATAAGGATAAACAAAGCAAGGCGGGCCCAAAAAAATGTGAAAAGCAAGGGTATGCATTTTCCTACACTACATTTAGCCTCCACTTTAGTGAGAGGAGGAACATGCTTCAACCTCACACTAAAGTAGCCAACCACGCAATCAAGAGGGGTTCAAATGTACAAATGCTAGTAAGATAGTATGACAACAATCAAGAGGGTGGCCAAGCCCCCGGGATCAAGATCCTATGACAAACCAACATAGGCACAAAGGAACACACTTGCGGATGATATACAAAGCCATAACCAGATCGCAAGCATGCACCATCAAAGATAGGAAAAAGAAAAATGAAAAATAAAAATGCAATGGATCAAGCTTCAACTGGTTGTCCAGCACGTTTTGGACCGAGTCTAGGTTGTTTTTCCAAAAAAAAATTACAAGTGGAACGCGTTGTCCACTATGCAAACAAAATGCATGCTCACAAGGGCTAGTGAAGCTAGTTGTCCACTAGGTGAGCCCCAAGAGGTCCATATCGAATTCATACCCCCATGACTATGATAAGGACAAAAGGAAAAATTCACACTCACAAGGGATAGTGAAGCTAGTTGTTAACTAGGTGAGCCCCAGGGGACCATATCAAATCCATACCTCCACGACTTTAATAAGGTACAAAAATAAAATGCAACAAGAAAGAGGGATGTTCGAAGGGATTTTGCTTAGTTCGTGCAAGGTCTCATCTTAGGGAACATCGTGCTTAATGTATCTAAGAGAGGAAAAATTCAAGGTCTCATCTAAGGGAGCATTGTACTTAATGTTTCTAAGAGAGGGAAAGTGCAAGGAAATATCATGCTCTCGGAGGAAATCAAACCCAATGACACCACCAAGAAAGGAACGCATTGCAGGAAGAAAGAAATTTGCACAATGAAGCATGAGTGTCGATGTATGCCCCCACTTTCAATTGGTTGCTAACACCATTGTTGTGAGAAATTTCTTTAAATTAGAAGAAGACATGAGAACTTACTCGAAAATCCCTATACCAAGTCATATGTTTCCAAAGTAAGCTACATCATGCAATAGGATGAAAGGGTTGCCCCCAAAATACAATGCTAAAGATAACTCAATACATCACGTGCGAGCTAACTTAAGGCATGTCATCCACATCCCAAGCTTGCTCTTACATATGCATGGAAGGAGGTCAACTAGCCAAAAGAGGCAATGGTAGGTGGCATACGAGGACAAGGCTACCTAACCCTTTGCCCCCACTTAGTGCAAGGCAAGGATGAGCTGAAATAATTTATGAGATGAATGCTAGAGTGAAAATCAGTATCAATTAGAGGAATTAGGTTCCCCCACATAAGGAAGAGTACCAAACTCCTTAAGATGTTGGATTTTACTACTCAAAGCCTTACGTTCATTAGTAGCATGACCATGAACTCTATGATATGCACAAAATGAATTCTTGTAGTAAAATCTATTTCATGTTCTTGGAGGGAGGGATATCAAACGATCTTAGAGGAGTCTCAACAAGATACTTTCTTGATCAAAAGTAGAGGATGTTTCATTATTATGTGACAAAGATATCTTTTGCTTAGTACAGGATGTCATACTTACACAAGACTCTTTTGATTGTGATATTTTGTACCCTTCTTTAAAGGAATGTGTAAAATCTAACGAATTCAAATCATTAGTGTTTTGTGTGATGAAATTAATGTTAAGTGAGGACTTCTCTGTTTCTTTCAAATTATAACAATCAAGACCACTAGTGTCTATCAATTCAGGATGCACTATTATTAAATTCAGCTTAGAGGAATCTTTTGTGAGAATGTTGATGTTAAGTGAAGGCTTGTTTATTTCTATCAAAGGACAACAACCAAGACCACTAGTCTTTTCTTGCGTTTTAGGCTCTATAGGGACACGGATACCTTGTTCTATAGCACCACATCCTTTTCCACTATAACCAAGTTGTTTCATCATTTCATAACCTTTTCCATAGAAAAATTTCATCTCTTTTGGATTCAGTGGTTGTTGATAGTCTATCTCATTAAAATTTATCATATAATTTTCTTCTTCTTCTAAAGTAGTTGAGGTGGATGCTTTTGAAGGGTCGTCTGAATTTTGTGTTGACATTACCACTTTTTCTTTTCCTTTTTCAAAGTCTTTGTTTATCATCTTGTATTCTCCCATGAATGTAGGTCCAAATTCTAAGGAACCCCAATCATCTTCTAATAGCTTCGTGACTTCCCAATATGTTTTTATTTGTCTTTCTATTGCATGGGTTCCACTTGTGTAGTTAGTGTTAATGTTTCCAAAGGATTCTCCTTGTTTTTGTCAATGTTCAAACAACTATTTGATCTAGGGTCAACTTCTAGTGTGTACATTTTGTTATTGTAGATATATTTCATTTTACGATGAAGAGTAGAAGGCACACCATTCATTGCATGAATCCACAGTCTACCTAAAAGGAGATTGTATGAAAGATTGTGAGGCATAACATGGATCGGTGTTTCTAATGTGGCCTTCCCAATTGTAATAGGCAAAGTGATCACACCAAGTGGTTGTTTTCTGAAATTGTTAAATCCCTTAATAGATAAAGAGTCGGGTTGAACTTTTGATTTATTGACGCCAAGCCTATCCAAAAGGGTCACACCACACATTAAGGGCTAAGCCATTGTCAACAAGGCTTCAATTTATCCATGTCCTTTTATATCAAGATATTATTATGAAAGCTTCATGTTGTTTTTGCACTTCCAAAGGGGGGAGTTTACTTTTGTGGAAAATAATGTCAACATTTATTCCTTGAATCATTGTTGCTATGTCATTTGGGTTTGCACTAGAGGGGGCAACAACTTGTTGCAAGAATATTTGAAGCATAGTGTGATAATTAGGTTAATTTTGAATTAGGTCCCATAGGGATATCTTTGCAAGAGTATTCTTAAGTTGTTCAACAAGATCATACTCCTTCCCACACTAGGAAAAATGGGATTAGGCAAAGGGAGGGATGTTGAAGTTGTTTGTCTTGGTTACGGATTACTTCTAGTGTTATATGTATGAGTAACGATATTATAACTCAGTTTTTGTGAAACATTGTTCTTGGGTGGTTCGAGGATAAGGATGGGTTTGTTTTGAACTTGTGGTTTTTGAGAAGGTGGATAAATGGTAAGTTTAGGTTTGGGAGAGTACATCAAGGGGTATCTAATGTGCATAACCTCATAAGACTTATCCTTATTTTCATGATCTCTTAGTGAAGGGGAGTCTAATATCACTTCCTCATCTTCATCTAAGGAATTACTATTGTCAATGTTCTCATTTTCTTCCATCGTTATATCTTCCCTAGTAGGAGAGTTTTTAGGAGAACTACAAACCAAATGTTCTTGGCATTCAAGGATTGGTTCTTCCAAAATGACTTCATCGCAAGGGAATGATCAATGGTTGAATTGTCTTGCTTATCAATGATGTCATTATCTTGTTTAAGAATGTTTTCCTCATGACTTTCATTGGTTGTATTTTCTAACACCAAGGCATCTTCCTCACAACTAGGATAGATACTAGGAGAAGAAAAAATGTAATTATCATGATTATCTATAATTTCATTCCTTTTCCCTATAATTTCTTCCAAAATAGGAGAGGAAACATAGGGAGGATTGTCATAGATCTTAAAGTTTTGATCATCCAACACCAACATATCTTCACTTACGCTTTCATCCTCTAGAACATTATCATAAGAGGTGAAGATGTTGGGATATGAATGTAGACTAGTTGAAGTTTCAATGGTCTCTTGTTGTGTTATGTGGTTGTCATGATTACCTATGGTTGTTTCTTATTATTCATTAATGTCTTGTCCACTAAGAGAGGTAGAAGGAGAGAAACAACTAGGATTGTCAAAACTCTCATTGATTGATTCTTCTAACACCAAAATATTTTCTTCACCAATAGGAGAGATATTAGGAGAAGAACGAATATGATCATTAGGAATGTCCAAGGTTGTATTCTCTTTCACTAAAACACTCTCATAGGGAGGGAATATGAACATTTTCTTAGCGTGCCTAGAAAGGTAAGGTACTAACATTGTTTGACCAAAAATAAAAATCAATTTTAACCATCTCATGCAATGCTTTAATAATGTAAATAATGTATATCCAAATATGCAAAACACTTTTATCCAATGTATGAAAAACTTTAAGAATGCAAACAATGTATATCCAAAAATAAAAAACACTTTTATCAAACTTATGCAAAGTTTTATGAATGTAAACATTGTATATGCAAAAGTGAAAAGTACTTTTATCCATATTATGCAAATTTTTAAAAATGTAAGCATTTTCAGATCTAATGATGCTTGTAATTGAAATGATTTCAAAAATGAGTGCCCTAAATTGATGTTTTTGACCTAGATGCATAAAATAGATGTTCCTAAAACTTTCTAGACTTATAGTATATGTTACCAGGAGGCTTAGGAAGCACAACAAAATAGATTTAAATCTTAAAAAATGAAAACTTCAAAATAAAAAGGGACTAAGACGCCAACAAGGGCATCTTTGTCTTGCTAATGAAATTTTGAGGTTCCAGGAATTGAAACAGATAGCAAACAACTCAAATAGGGTTTTGAGCCAAAAACCCACAGAGGGACTAAGACGCCAGTAAGAGCGTTTTAGTCCCAGCAGAGGTTATTTTAGAAAAATATGGATTGTTTATAGTGTTCCCAAGTTGCCTACCCAGGGACCTAATGTTGAGAAATAGAAAAGTGTGAAAATGAATACAAGAAAAAGTAACTAATGACAAGCAATTGGATGCAAAGTTGAATGCAATTGTTTCAATTTTGAATGCAATAACAATGTTCCTAAATGCAATTAAGATGATTGAAAATGCACTTTTTAGTTTTTCAATGAGAGAAATAGATGCAAGAAAGCAAAAAAAATGCAACCTATATGCACTTTCACTAATGCAAATATGAGAAACCCTAGATGCACTTTCAATAATGCAATATTTAATGCAAGAATGAATGCAACCTATATCTATGACCTTAATGAACTCCAAATCAGAAAAATGAATGTTCTAGAATGTCAAATTCACTAAAATAAACAATCGGGGAAATGGGGATTCTTTATAACCTAGGTCATAGAACACCACACTTCTCCAATTGTCACTCAAATATGTCCTAGGATCCCAAATTGGATTGACTATCAACCCAAAATTTGAGTCAATTCTCAACAAGGAAGACTTAGGAGGGGGTTCTTTAATCTTTGAGGGGTTCACCACCAAGCAAAAGCTTGGACAAGACACTTTAACATTCAACTTATGAAACCTAGTAATGCAAGCCAAATAATGAATGCAAATGATGAATTTAAGCAACAACAAGTTAGGGTATGTGTACCTAGGAAGTCTAGAAATGTGAAGAGGATTCTAGAAATGCAAAAAATGTTGTCAAAATATGCTAGGGAGGACTAAGACACCCTTACTATTGACTTAGTCATGTTGCTATTTTTTGGGGGAAATGCAAAATCTTTAGATGTCGAAACAAAATCTGAAGAAATCTTTGCAAAATTCCCTTGGGAGGACTAAGACACCCTTGATGTTGACTTAGTCCTGTCTTGAATTTCTAAAATCTCAAAAAGTGATCCTGAGGTTCAATGGTTGCACTTCCTTCTTCTTTGATCTCAGGTTCTAAAACTTTCGGATTTGACCTATAGGTGATTTTTCGTGAAGATGGAAACTTTGCACTTCAAATGATCTTCAAGTCTTCAATCTAAATTTGCAAACAAAAACATGCAAGAGAGGGAAAACTTGTTGATTGTTAGTAAATGGGGGTTTGCCTTGGTCAAACACCTTGTTGGGAATTAAACCTTGGAATGAAATAGAATAATGAAGGGAAATGATGAATGAACAAAGTGCTATGTTGCAACTCATCAAACCCTTGTTATGAAATTTGCAAACTTGTGTGAAATGGCTAGCTTGAATGTAGATCTTGAAATGCTTGAATGCTTGATAGATCTTGAATTGAATTTCTTGCTTGAATTAAAACCCTACATCGCAAATGTTAGCCCAAAAACACACACAATGCAAGAATATCTTTGACATGATGCTTGAATCTTGGTGATGGCTCCAAATTCTTGATGAATTGCTCTTGAATTCTCTTGTGAACTCAATTATGCTATTAGGAATGCTCTCACAAAAGTCTTGATGTCTTGGATGATAAAATGAGTGAAAGAACCTTGTATATATACTTATCCATGCTTAATGTCTTGAAATTACACCACAAGTCGACATATGAATTCATTAATTAAAGGAGGCTAAATCCCACCAAGATTTGAAATTAAATCCTGAAAATAACCAAAGGGGGACTAAGACACCCTAGGTGGTGTCTTAGTCCCAAGGCATGAAGCTCAGGGCAAAAACTCTAAAAAGGGGCCCATTTAAGGTGCACTCAAAATTAGGGTCCCAAGACCTTTAGAGGATAAAGATGCCCTAGGTGTCATCTTAGTCCTGACCCAAAAATTATGGACACACAACCATAATCATTAAATTATCATTTATCCATTGATGTTTGTCAAGATTAGCCATAAAAAGATATAATTTATTAGGCTTGTGGATGTAAAATAGGACCAATTAAGACAAATAAGGATAAACAAAGCAAGGCAAGCCCAAACAAGTGTGAAAATGCAAAGGTATGCATTTTCCTACACTACATCTACATCTTTGTTTGCTTGACCTTATCATCTCCTTCATAGACACTTTCCAACTTCTTCCAGATTTCTTTAGCAGATTTGTAGCTCATAACCTTCATAAGTTCTAAATCACCAAGACCACTTAAAAGAGCATTCCTTGATTTTCCATTCTTCTCATATGCCTTGATCTCATCACCAGTTGATGGTCCATTAGTAGGAATGGTATGTCCATCTTCAATTGACTTCTAAACTCCAAACCCTAGGGAAACAAGGAAACCTTCCATCCTAGTTTTCCAAAATGCATAATTTTTCCCATCAAACAAGGGAGCCTCCATGTGCACCATTTGGATCTACCTCAAGTGGTTAAGCTTCTTCCAAGGAACCTTGCTCTGATACTATGAGATGGGGTTAGAAATCAAATAGCATAGATAAAGTGACAACCAACACTTCTAAGCTATTAACCTCATCCAACAAGAGAAAACAAATAATAGAGAGAATCAAAAATGTAAAACATAAAAGAAATCACTCCCCATTATGGTTGATTCTTTCTCTTGCTCTCCTTCTTCTTGTTATGCAACTTTTCCCTCATATTTGTTGAAACACTTGTGCAAAACCTGCAAATGGTAGCAAGAAAGTTGGAGAAGAATAGTTGTTAAGCCAAAAATGGAGAAGGAAGGTTGTTTTTATAGACAACCATTCGAATGGACAGTTGAGATAAATCTTCAAGAAAGATTCAAAGATCAATGGATGAGAATGCATGAGAGAGATGTTACGAAATGAATGGTTGAGATTAAGTCTCAAAAAAGATGCCAAGATCAATGGTCCAGAATTGATGCACCAAGAATATGCCATGCATGGAAAAGCTATGACGCCGATGGCTATGACGCCTAACAGTTATGACAAACATGCAAGACATGCAAGCTATTGCAGAAATGAATGTTATGACAGAGCATCTTTGACTAGGTGGAGGTGCATAAATAATTTATTTTAAATTATTTATTCAAAAATGGAGAAAATGGACAAGTGGAAAATAAATTATTTATCCAAATTATTTATTTAGATAAAATGACAAAAGGAGCATTTGATAAATGGAGAGATGAAAATTAGACTTGGATAATTAATTTGAATTATTTATCCAAAAGAGAGGAATGAAACACAATTAGATAATTTTGACAATTATTTAATTATAGAAGAATAAAAGGTCAAATTAAAAAAAAATGATTTATTTAATTATTGAAGAAAGGGATATAATAGTGACGCAATTAAATAATTTTAATTGATCAGGATAGAATAAAGATTAGAAAGTGAATTAATTAAATAATTATTAAAAATTATTTAATTAATAGAGGAATATGATCAAACATAATTGAATAACTAAAATTATTCAATTATCGAAGGATGAGGAAGAAAAATGACACTCGCAGGTTTAGGACATTTTTTAGTGTCTACAGATACCAATTGTTAGATTCATAGGACAACTGAGAGAGGGAGGTGAATCAGTTGTACATTAAAACATTAAAACCCTCATTGACATTCAGATCTGTATTAGCCCTTAAACACTTAACAACCCTTAAACCCTTATCATGTATTAGTAGAAAGCAAACATGAGGAATAGTAATCCAAACACATACAGACACATAAGAACATTAGATTTACATGAAAAATGAAGAAGGGAAAAACCATGGTGAGGATTAGCTCAAAATATAAAGTAATATCAACACCAAATACAATAGGCTCACTACCCAAATAAAAGAGGGGCTTGTTGCCAAAGGAATCACTATCTAGAAGGAAGAAGATAGAAGGGGTGGCTCACTGCCAATTTGAACTAATAACAATGCATCTCTCTTATGCTAAAGGTATAGTTCCACTAAAGCACAAACAACTCATTCAACAAACTAAAATGTAGACACCTTTTATTCTCTACATTTGGGAGCCATAGGCACTAAAGCTCACACTTGATCTCTTTCACATCTTTCGCATCACACACACTTTGTACTTATTCCACACAACAACTCACCTTGTATTTATACCATCCTCGACCTAAAACAATCTCAATTACATCGGCCTTAAGAAAATGTATGCACCTCAACCATGCAACATCAAATAGGTCAGCACCAAACACTCCCATGGTATAAAGAAGTGAAGGAATACCATGCCATAACTTAACTGGAACCCAAATCTACACTAACAAGCTTCTCAACACTTCCACAAACAAAAATTATCCTCCATAATTAGCACTATCATGCCAGGTCAACTAAATTTGCACTAACACTAACAAGCAACTCCAAAAACATCTCTCTAGGTCCATAAACATCTCACAAACCACACAAAATTTTGAAACATCTCAGAATATTCCACATCATCAGAATATTCACCACTACTACTGCAACCACCTGAAAATTAAGAATGCCTTTATTCTATGTAACCAAACACACTGACACAAACATCCAACACACCAAACAACCTTGTGGAGCACCATAACACCTAAAACTTAAAGGAAAGGTAGATATAGTCAATATAAGCACATTCCTAGATCTGCAAGATAGAAGCCTTTTCCGCAGAGAAATGCAAAGCAATCTCATTTCTCCCAGACACCTTGTTTTACTAGAAAAACATACTATCAAACATATCTTCCACTGTATAATGATCCATAACTTGAAACTTTGGATATAACACCTCTAAAAACCTTTGGTCATCACATCCAAAACACATGGGCATATCTTCAACCATGAAGAAATGTGGAGCAGAACGCAGAATGCCACCCTATCACACTGAACTCTTTTTTATTCATTTTTTCTCAAAAGCACTTGGAAACCAAGTGAACCAACTTCATCAACAACATTAATTATCACATACATCAATGACAACATTGATGACAACACCACAACATAGTGCAACACTTTCTAACATCAACAATATTCCCTAACACAAGTTAGGCCAACAACCTCTATAACTATACTAAAGTAAGACATCAATGACAACACTAGTAGAATGTGTTGACACCAATACCAATAACTCGAGGCTTGACATCATCAATACTAACATCATTCCAATATTCTCTTCATACAAGGGGTTTACATCAATGAAAACACCCAAAAAAAATCACAAACAACTCAAGCTTCCAACACCTTTGTTAGCATAAAACCTCCCAACCAAACATGTTGAGTTGTTGGTTAGGCCCAACAACACACAAAACAAAAATTATGCTGCCTTGCAACTTTTTGTTCAATACATTTGATGCTTTTTCCAACATTTGAAAACTTGTTGCCACAACCAACTGGATTGAAGTTTAAAAAAATTGAGAGAGGTTATTATGGAGGGACCCTATGTGACCCTATAGCTTTAGATAGAACACTTTTACATTCCATGGTTTCTGATAAACAACTTGTCAAAGTTTGGCACTTTTAGGTACTTAGGGCTCTTAAGAGAAAGCATCAACATAGCGTATTCTAGAACAATCGAGCAAGATGGAGTGTGAAATAGGACCTTTCCTAGCATAAACCCACCCACCCTAATGTGTTGGATTTATTGGTTTCGCCCCATAATTTGCATAAAACAATAATTATGCTACCTTGCAACTTTTTATTCAATGCATTTGACACTTTTTGCAACGTCTAAAAACTTGTTGTCATGGTCAAATTTATTGGATTTTTAAATAAGAGAGGAGGGACCCTATGTTACCCTATAGCTTTAGATATAATATTTTTATGTGCCATGATTTTCGAGAAAAAACTACCAAAGTTTGGCACTTTTTGGCACTTTTTGGCACTTAGGGTTCTTAAGAGAAAGGATTGACACAATGTATTTTGGAATGATCGAGAATTATGTGGTGCAAAATAGGAACTTTACTAGCATAACACCACCCACCCAAACATTTTGGTGTTTTTGGTTTGGCCCCACGATGCACATATCAAAAATTATTCTACCTTGCAACTTTTCATTCAATGTATTTGACACTTTTTGCAATGTTTGAAAACTTGTTGCCACGACCAAATGGATTGGAGCTTTAAAATTTTGAGAAAATTTATTTTGGAGGGACCCTATGTGACCCTGTAACTTTATATGGAACATTTATAGGTTCCACTATCTTTGAGAAACAACCCGTCAAAGTTTGGCACTTTTTGGCACTTAGGGCTTTTAAGAGAAAGCATTGGTGTAGTGTAGTCTAGAATGATTAGGCATACTAGGGTGTGAAATAGGACCTTTCCTAGCATAAAAATTCCCATATAGACATGTTGGTGCTATTGGTTTGGCCCCACAACATGTAGAAAAAATAATGCTACCTTGCAACTTTTTGTTCAATGCATTTGATGCTTTTTGTAATGTCTAAAAACTTGTCGCCGTGACCAAATGGATTGGAATTTTAAAAATTTGAGAGAGGTTCTTGTGGAGGGGACCCAAAGTGACTTTGTAGATTTAGAAATAATTTTTGTAGGTTCCACAATCTCCACGAAATAACCCATCAAATTTTGGCACTTTTTGGCAGGGATCTTAAGAGAAATCATTGACATTTGGAACGATCAAACATGTTGGAGTGTGAAATAGGAAATTTCCTAACATAAAACCACCCACCTAGATGTTTTGGTGTTGTCATTTTGACCCAATGATAGATAGAAAAAAAATTGTGCTACCTTGCAACTTTTTGTTCAATATATTTGATGGTTTTTTACAACATCTTAAAACTTGTCACCACGACCAAATAGATTAGAATTTTATAAATTTGAGAAAGGTTATTTTGAAGGGACCCTACATGACCCTATAACTTTAGATAGAACATTTTTAGGTTCCACTATCTCTAAGAAACATCCCATAAAATTTTGGTACTTTTGACACTTAGGGCTCTTAAGAGAAAGCATTGGCACAGTGTAGTTTGGAACAATCAAGCAAGTTAGGGGGGAAATAGGACATTTCCTAGCAAAAACCCACCCACCTAAACATGTCAAAACTATCATTTTTTTTCCACAATGCACAAAATGCAAAGTATGGTTGTTGACAAGTTTTTACTTAACATAATTGACATTTTTTGCAACATTTAAAAAATTATCGCCACAGTCAAGTGGATTGGATATTTCAAAAACTGAGAGAGGTTATTATGGAGGGAGCCTATTTGAACCTATAGGTTTAGATGGAAATTTTTTAGGTGCCATAGATTCTAATAAATAGCATGTCATAGTTTGGTAGTTTTCTGTACTTAGGGCTCTTAAGAGACTACACCAGAATAATATAGCCTGAAATGATTAAGTTTCTTCGGGAATGAATAAAGGTCTTCCCTGGAATTTTCCCATCCACCTGGATGTGTTGGAATTTTTAGTTTGTTGAACACACCCAGAGACTGAGACAGGAGTTGAATCAGTCTACTCAAAACTTAAACCCTTTAGGAACTTAGAAACTCTTTATCACAACACAAGATTTTTAACTCAACCAAAACCCTTAGGTGGATTAGCAGAAAGATATAGTAGATTAAGTCCTCAAAAACTTCATGTTACACAAATGATTGGCAATGCACCAAAAGATTGACCTATTAATTCCCAATACAACTGCCATAGTTAATGAATCCATGAGAGGCAGTTAAACCATGTCACGAACCCAAGTGCTACATTGCATAGCATAAGGAGACCAAGGGCACACACCTTGAAACAATCCCCCCAATGCAAGTGAGGGGTTTGAACCCGTGACCTAGGTGTTGATACCAATTATTGCATAGACAATTTTCATTGCACCAAAAGATTGACCTGTTAATTCTTGATACAACTGCCAGAGTTAATGAATCCACGAGAGGCAGTTAAACCGTGTCACAAACCCAAGTGTTGTGTTGCATAGCACAAGGAGACCAAGGGAACACACCTTGAAACACTTCAATAATGAAATATATATCAATTCTAATTCTAATAAGATCAATAGCAATGAGAAAGAACAAAAAACACACACATGCACAAGGAGACACCAAATTTACATGAAAAACCCAATGAAGGAAAAACCATGGTGAGATTTAACTCACAATATAAAGGCTCACTGCCAAAAGGAATTGCAAACCAAGGCTCACTACCTCAATGCAAGATATAAAGAACTTGCAAAACTGAAGCAAACACAACTCTAGGTGCAAGATACAAGGACCTCATGAGATTCACTATCTTAGAGAAAGATACAAAAAGTTTATGAGAAAACTACAATATTTTTCAACAATTCACTCTATTGACTAAGGCATTAAGGCGCATCTGATCTTTCCTCTTCACAATGTAGCACTAACTCTGCTAGATATTTAATGTATTCAATATTCACACTTTTTTCACTTGTACACTTCATCATCTTTTTGCATCCGAAATGATCTTGAATTTATATCCTTCACAACACTTCAAAACTTCAATTAGGTTGTCCAAGAAGAAGAAAAACAATTAATTCAACAAGTCAGCCACCAAAGAATGATGTGGTCCTATCCTAATGATAAAAAGGACCAAAAAAAAACTTATTGCATCTTTCAATGTGATCTAAAGCAATTCACACACTGGCAGACATCAATCTAAGTTGACATGAAGGAAACATGTAGAAGAAATGTGAAGCACACAACTAGTCTACCCAAAAACATACTTCCAATTGAATTTACTTGATATGGTCTCAAACAAGATAGTTCAGGACCCAAATCTATCATAACACATCTTAAATTGTTGGTGCAAACCCCTAAGCACATGGCGTAAGCAAAAGAACAAGCCCTATCAACTAGATATCTACAAATAACCCAAAAATATAACTCATGACACAATGCAACACAAAAGCGGCCAATCAACATCATGAAAATCACATGGGGATGTTCCATGAACATCCAAAAACACTTTTAGGAACTTCTTCCATACTATCATGCCATCAATAACCACCACAAACCAAACAAGAACAATACACTTCATCCAAGAAGCACAAAACACATGAGCAAAAGATGTAACATTAACAGATCAACTTGTGAACCACTTCATTACATGAAATTAAAACTGAGACACTGCATAGATGTTGCAAAAATATTTACCAATCAGTTGGAGTAGAAACATCAATGTAGAGAAATGTGAAGCATTTCCTGGACCAAACTGGATAACCAACAACACTGCCAACCTTCTACAATTCACATAAATCTCCTTGGCAACATTGTTGACCTGAAAAGATAGGAGTTCAACATCCACATAACACTTACTTTGAATCCCAAACCACAAGACCATATCTTCAATAGTGGAATAATGTGGAGCATTCTCCCAAGCAGGCTTCAATGCAACTTCCTAAACCAAAAACACTTAAGAAACTTGTGGAGGTCAGATCTTTCTTTTAGCAACACATGCTTTATCAGGAATATTAGGAGAAATCATAGGACATAATGTAGACCTTCAACATCTCTCCACTATCACCAATACTTCTAATGCTTCTAATCCTCATCTTAATATATCATTATGAAACTAACTTTGTTGATAGTAATCATACTCAATGATATCCAACCATGAACTTAGCAAACATCAGATAAGGCATGACATCCAATCATGAACTTTAGAAAACATTAGATATCCAATCATGAACTTCAACAATACTTCCATACATCAATGTTGACCCAAATTGAGTGTTGCCAACAATCACCCAAGCATATGCACCAGCAACAAGTGCTAACATCGCAACAATCTCCTTAGGCATATACAATTAGGAAGCTCATCAATGACACCCATAGCCAAACATACAACAATCTTCATCAAGTGGTGACATCAATGACAACCAACAATCAATATTGACATCAACAACTGCTAACCATCTTCTCAAGTGTTGACATCAATGATAATAAATTATATCAATCTCCCCCTTTGGCATTGATGACAACACACCTGCTTACTCTGCCCCTTTGACATCAAGGACAAAGGGTCAAACACTCCTACACAAAATAACAAGACATCCTTTGACTTCAGGGAAAAAGATCTTCTAATGAAGCAACAACATATTCCCCCCTTTGACCAACAACACTTTTACACAACACCATCAAAACTCCCTCTTACTACCAACTCCCCCTGAGTGGTAGCATACATCAATCCAGGAGAAAGAATATGACATGAATTTTTCCCCTGGAAAGATGCACCATCTTATGCATCTAGTTAGAAAAAGGAGGGGAAATGACCCCTAACTTCTACTGCAGATACTCAAAAGTATCTTTTAAAAGTTCCTTGGTAAAAATATCTACAATTTGATCCTTGGTAGGCACATACTCCATTCTAACTTCATGTTCTACAACTTTTTTCTTACGAAATGCTACCATATTGAAATGTGTTTGGTCTTTGGATGTATTACCAGATTCTTGGAAATATTAATTATACTTGTATTGTCACATAGTATTGGAATGGATTCATCATATACTATCTTCACATCCTTCAACTTGTCTGCTTCATCCAAAGCAGTACTTGGTATAGCAAGATGTTGCAACAATGTATTCAACCTCTTCTATGGACAAGGACATTGAGTCTTACTTTTTATTGAACCAAGAGACAAATCTGTCCCCCAAGAAGAATGCACTGTACCACTTGTACTTCTTTGGTCATCCACACAACTTTCCCAATCAGCATTAGTATAGGCATTCAGAGAAAAGTTATTATCCTTTTTATACCACAAGCCGTAGTCTGGAGTTCCTTTCAAGTATTTGAATATTCTTTTCACAACTTTTTCATGAGATTGCTTAGGATTGGCTTGAAATCTAGAAACCAAACATATTGCATGCATGATATCTAGTCTAGAAGTAGTTAAGTACAGTAAACCTCCAATCATAGACATATAAAGAGTCTGATCAACTTCTAGAGACTCATTAGATTTATTCAAGTGATATCCAATCACCATAGGAGTACCCACTAGTTTTGAATCCTCCATGCCAAATTTCTTCAACATCTCCTTGACATATATTTAGCTTGAGAAATGAAGATACCATCATTTTTTTGAATAATTTGAAGCCCAAGGAAGAAGGATAACTTACTAATCATTGACATCTCAAATTATTTATGCATCTCTTCTGCAAAATTTTTACACATAACATCATCTCCACCAAAGATGATGTCATCAACATATACAACCACAATCAACAACTTATCTTCCTAAACCTTAATATATAGATTATTATTTGTATTACCTTTCTTGAATCCTTGTTGAAGTAGGTACTTATCCCATCCCACATGTACCAAGCTCTAGGAGCTTGCTTGAGACCATATAGAGCTTTCTTGAATTTGAAAACTATGTTTGAATCCTCTAATAGGTAGAAACCATCTGGTTGCTCAATATATACCTCTTCTTCTAGATCTCCATTTAGGAAAGTTGATTTGACATCCATTTGATATACTTTGTTCTTATGAGCATCAAGAGCAAGAAACTATAGGTTATTGCTTCCATTCTAGATACTAGAGCAAAAGCCTATTTAAATTCAATTCCTTCAACTTGTGAATATCCCTTGCAAACCAATTTGGATTTGTTCCTTACCATTTCACCATCTTCATTCAACTTATTCCAAAACACCCACTTTGTTACTATCACATTCTTATTAGTTGGCATAAGAACTAATTCCCAAGTTTGATTCTTCTCAATCTCATTAAGTTCTTCCTCCATTTCCTTTATCTAGTTGTCATCTTTGTTGGCATCAACAAAGTTCTTGGGATCTACTATTGATAATAAGCATAAGTTTCCTTGTTCAGTTGATTTTGCAAACTTTCTTCTTTTCAACACACCTTTATTTTTGTCTCCAATGATCTGATTTGGAGAGTGTTTCTTCTACACATTTTCCTAGAGTCTTGAGAGTCTTTGTTGGCTCTGATTCCTTTTCTTCTTTCTCTTCTATTTCTTCTTCTGAACTTATTCTTCAATCCAAGGAAGCATATCAGATCCGAAAACCTCAAGTTCATGTGAGATTTGACACAATTCTTCATCTACCCTAACATTTTTACTTTCAATCATATTTCCCAATCTCATATTGTAGTATTTGTATGCCTTTCTCCTGGTTGAGTAACCAATAAATATTCCTTCATCACACCTTGAATCAAACTTTCTAAGGTCTCCTTCATCTCTTCTAATGTAGCATTTGCTGCCAAAGATTCTGAAATATCTAATAGTGGGAGGTCTTCCATACCATAACTCATAAGGGGTCTTATTGTTGTTGACCCTCAACTGCACTTTGTTAATCAAATAGACAGTAGTATGTATTGCTTCCTTCCAATACATATCCGACAGGTCAGCATCTTTCATCATTGCCCTAGCCATTTTTTCTTTCTATTACCCCATTCTACTAAGAGGTTCTAGGAGCAGACAGATGTCTCCTATTGCTATGATCTTCACAAAAAAATTCAAACTCATATGAAGCGAATTCGCATCCTCTATCTAAGATTAAACATTTGATCTTAGAATCCATTTCACTTTCAACTTTTGCTTTAAAAATATTAAATTTATCAAATGCTTATGATTTCTCTCTTAAGAATGTAACCAGAGTCATTCTAGTGTAATCATATACAAGCAACATAAAAATCATTTCACCTTGTTGACTTCTTATCCTTGTAGGTTCGCATAGGTTAGTGTGGATAAAATCCAATGGCATTGAAACAGAGCACTCATTGCTTTTGAAACTAGTCTTTGTTTTCTTTCCCATCTGGCATTCTTTGCATAAAGTGTTTGCAAGCTTTGTTATTCTAGGCATATCTCTCACTACATGAGAGGAAATTATCTTCACCATGTTGTCAAAGTTGATGAGCCCCATCCTTTTGTGTCATAACCAACATTCTCTAGAGTGAGCCAATAAGCAGATTGTTCCATTAGCCTCCTTTAGATGATAGGCATTACCATTTGTCCTTGTTCCTCCAGCAACAGGCCTTCTGGAACCTTCCTTTTTGATCTCACATCCATTAGCATGAAAAATAAGATTGTATCCTTTTCTAGACATTTGATCGACACTTAGGAGATTATGTTCTAGACATTTGACATAAAAGACATATTTAGTTCTATTATTTCCATCAATTGTTATATCACCTTTTCCACATATGTGTGATGACTTATCATCACCAAACTATCACGTCTCAATTTCTTGCATTGAGAAAGAACTAAATTAATAAGAAATTTATATATATATATATATATATTATTTTAATTTTTTTAATTTTTGAATGCTTGAAATAAATGAATAAATAAATAAAATGAAATAAGAAAAATAGTTGTATTCATTAGTATTCCTAAATGCCTAGATATATTTAAATATATATAAGTTTTGATTATCTAAAAGTCTTTAATTAATTAGAAGAAATTAATAAATAAAAGTAAAAGTAAATAAGTTAAATTAATTCTTAAGAGGGAATCATGCACCATTTATTTAAAAATACAAAAGAGAGTTATTACTCTTAACTTAATAACGTTTGCATGGTAAGAGGAGGAAATGGGAGATAAACATGAGAGTGTGGGCGTTACAAAAAAATGAAGGCTAGTTAATGTCCAGAATCATAATGGGAGTAGGATGAATGGAGTTGGGTATAAGAAAGGCGGCCATTTAACAACTCGTGCATATGGGGGGAGACGAAATGCTTAAGGAAGTTACAGGAATCCATTGGTTTTTCGATGTGTGCAAATTGGTCTTGTTTATCAGCTCAACATTTCATCTAATGGGAGCATATGAACTTACTCAAGACATAAAACAAGTGGGGGGGAAATCGTGAGGTGGAAGAATGGGAAACAAATATGCATGGAGTGATATGTCTTGTGAGGATATCCATAGCCATGTCTGAAAACCCATCAGATAGGTAGGAAGGATGCTATCGGATGTTCTAAAATTCGAATAATACTTGTAAGTTACTTTTTCATGGAAATCTCTCAAATTTATTTATAAGTCCACGACATGCTCATCCTTTTGTTGCAGCAGATTTTAAAGCTCGCCTGCATTTTATCCAAGATTTCACGAACCTTGTCTATGTTTCACTTTTGCATGCATATGTAAATATTTGCAAATTCTATTAGCTTGTCTTCAAAATCGTAATCCAGAGGATGAGGTACCAATCTCTTTACTGAATATTTTCAATGAAGGAAGAGGTGAAATTCAAGAGATGACCTCTGCTCGAGGCATTATGTCAAACAATTTACATGCCTTGTGAATGCCTTGCATATCTTAGTTCAGTTCCTCTATTCCTTATGTTTTAATCTATATGATCATATCTTGTTTTACATTCCCCTTATGGCGTTTGCAATTAGCATACTAGCCAGGGTTTTGGGAAAGGATTATAGATATTTGGCTTGAAAGTTTCTAAAGCCTTATCAATTTTCACATGTAATCATTCCTTTTTATAGCTGCATCTGATTGAAAGGTTAAAACACCAGGAAGGCACGAATTTGGTTTTACTCTTGCTAATTGCTTTCCCTAAATCTTTTTCAACAAATCCAATTTTCATGCAATATGAAATTGCATGAGATGAGATGGCATGGCTTAACCAACACACTCTAAGCATTGACCATTTAGGTGGCTGGTGTGGGCCCCATTAATCTGTCTCGTTTCTCTGTTTTGATCGTCGTTCTCGTTCCTATTAATCCCGCATAAAGTTTAAATTTATAAAGTTTAAATTTTTTAAATTGTATTCTCTCGCCTGTAGTATCCCCATTAGCAAAAACAGGTTCCAACCCGAATAGTTTTCATTTGCACGCGTGCTCATGCCCTGTGCCAAAATGGGAGCTCTGGAATAGGGTATGGACATCCATCATTACTGCTAGAAATACTCTGGTAGACATGTAGGCACAGCGTGGAAGCATAGACCTTGGACGCAAAATCTTTACCAAGATACCTCAAAGAAACGTGGGCTCGTCGAATGCTTGCGAGTTATGCACAAAATGCATTTATTGAAAAGGATTTAGAAACTCTCAATCGAATGTATTCAACAGGTGTAAAGCCAGACTCCACAGTTTTTCCATCGTCCTTCCTGCCTGTGCCAAAATGGGATCTTTGGAACAAGATATGGACATCCACCACAGGATAAAGGAATGGATTTTTATCAGATGTTGTAGCTGCAACTTCTCTGGTAGACATGTATGCAAAATGAGGAAGCATAGACAAGGCACATTAACTATTTGATAAAATACCCCAAAAAATGTGATCTCATGGAATGCCATGATTGTAGGACATATGCAAAAGGGATTTGTTAAAGAGGCTTCAGAAACTTTCAAGCAAATGCTATTAGCAGGTGTAAATACAAATTCTGCAAACTTTGCCAGCAACCTCCCTGCCTGTGTCAAATGGGAGCTTTGGAACAAGGTATGCAATAAATCAAAGGATAAAGGACAAAAGGATTTTTTCAAATGTATAAAACATAATGGAAGGGGGATTTTGGTCAGATATTATCATTGGAAATGCTCTAGCAGACATATATGAGAAATGTGGAAGCATAAACAAGGCACATAAACTGTCACAAAAATGCCTCAAAGAAATGTAGTCTCAGGGAATGTAATGTTTGTGGGATATGCACAAAATGGATTTTGTAAGGATTCTCTCAAAATATTTGAATTAATGAAGCACTTTGGAGCATATCTACTTCAATCACATGGGTAACCCTCACTGCATCACACCTACAATTGATCATTGTGTGTGTGCTTGACCTACTTTCTCGTGTTGGCTATCTTGAGGACACTGTTAGAAACCAAGATCTGAAATGCAAACCAAAAAATAACCTTCCATAAAGAGAAAAACAAAAAAGCAGAGAGATTGCATGAAGATGTGCAAATTGATATATTCGAAGTACAATAATTACAAGAGATAATTTGCTGTATAAAAGAAAAGATGCATAACCCTAATCTTATCTTGAGAAAAAAGATAGCTCAACAAGATAAGGATAACAACCTATAACCTAGGAATTAAATAATTCCTAAGTAAACTTATGTAAAGTGTAATTAAATAATTAATTACACCAACACCTCCCCATAAGTGCAACTTAGGGAGAAGCAGATTATTATGCAAATGATGTGAGATGGGTCCCGGCAACAAAGGCCTGATCAGGTACCCATTTACAAATGCAAAGAGAGAGAAAACCCAATGGGAAAAACCCCCCCCTCAATGAGATGAATTGCCGCAAAGAATCACTAGAAGAACTCTGATGAAGCAACACTGGAACCCCAAATCCAGCAAGCAAGGAAAGATACTTCTATTTGCAAGAAACCATAATGGAATCACAAATGCAACAGCAGACCTGATGCCAAGGAACATTGGAAACTCACATACTGGATCAACCCTAGAATCTGTAAGCAATAGTAGATGAAAGGATGAAGCCACCCATAATGATGAAAAAATATGGAAGTTGTGTCCTCAAAGCCAATGCCAAAATGAAACTAAAACTACCCCATAAGACGAGTACCATCAAGATTCTGGAACATTAACCATAAAAACATGGCCCTTAAATTGAGAAGGATCTGAACCAATGCAGATCAATAACCATAAACTCCCAATGTGAAGTGTGAACCGATGCAAACCAAAGATGTGTCTAGCTAAGCAAGAAAGAGGCTAAAAGAAACAACATGAAGCTAGACAAACTCATGTGAGTTGTCACCAATATGAAAGTGTGATGCAAGAACCCTCCCCCTTAATGGAACTTTATATCAGTTCGTTATTACAATACCCAATGATTGCAAAAGGAGAGAATGCAAAAACTACTAGAAATAGAAGCAAAAATGCAAACCTAGTGCACGAAAAAAAGAATGAATGCATGCACAAAAAAAGGTATACATCTTCTGAAAAAGGACCTCAAATCTGCATAGAGGCCGAAACCAGCTTTTCAATGCCGCTTGAATCCCAAAAAATAGATAAGTGAGTCAAAAGATGTCTCCCGAGTGAAAATAGCAACATGCGACTTCTGAGGCTGAAAAAGGCATCAAAAAAAAAAAGAAAAAAATCAAACCTACACCATTGCATAGAGCGTCGAAAAAAAAATTTGACAATATCTCGTTTGCAAAAAATGATGCTATATGCCCAAGTTATGCCGTTTTCACGAAAATGCTCCAAATCTGCCCAATATGGCCTCTAGAAGCCCTCAGGGGCTAAAAAAATAGAGCCCCTGGTCGCATGGATAGACCAAGGGGCTGGCGGCTGGCTCTGGGGCGAAGCCCCTGGTCACCCACGTCACCAGGGCTGGTGCTAGCGGCGGCCGGCAGGGTTGAACGCAGGCTCCAGTCGCTGATGTGACCAACACCTAAGCAATAAGGGGCTGAGCGATGCGGTTGGGGCCAAAGCTCTGGCGAACAGTTCTCCAAAGGACCACTGATTAGAGGAAAGACCCGCAGGGGCTTAGATAGGTAGAGTGGCAGACCAGGTAGAGGAGGCCGCTAGGCGGCGAGCTAGTGGAGCTTCGGTGGCCACTCAGTGGTGGATGAGCAGTGATGCACATTTGAATTGTGAGTGCAAAAAACTACTCTATTTTTTTTTTTTTGAAATTTGAACCTCAAAAACCATGTATGGGGGCCGTACAGCCCTCGAACAAAAAAAAAATTTCCTCTCCAGTCGATAGTGTCCAAATTGGACAAATTTTATATGAAAATAGGGGTTTTTGGGTGCTACGAATCCAACGGCGAGGTCCGTTTTGGCCCAAAGTGCCCAAAAAATTAGGCAACCCTCACATCTCTCAAAAAAATCACTGAACTTGAAACCCTCATGGATCTCTTCAACGATGACCATAATCAAAAAAACAAAAGCCAATCCTGACTTTTTCTAGCACTCTAAATCCAATGGAAAACCCCGATCTAATCCAAGACGCTGCATGAATATGCTCAAGGAATGAAACCCTTGAGGGACCCCAAACGATTTTTGCAATGTATTCCTCCAAAAAAGATGAGAAGGGGTTGCAAATTGAGGCTCTGATACCATGTTAGAAACCAAGATCTGAAATGCAAACCAGAAAATAACCTTCCACAAAGAGAAAAACAAAAAAGCAAAGAGATTGCATGAAGATGTGCAAATTGATATATTCGAAGTACAATACTTACAAGAGATAATTTGCTTTATAAAAGCATAGATGCATAACCCTAATCTTATCTTAAGCAAAAAGATAGCTCAGCAAGATAAGGATGACAACCTATAACCTAGGAATTAGATAATGCCTAAGTAAACTTATGTAAAATGTAATTAAATATTTAATTACACCAACAGACACCCTTAACTTTATTATCAAGATGCCAGTTAAACTTGGGGTGGATGTGTGGATCTTTCTTTTTTTTTGCCTGTAGAACCTATATGAATATAGGCTTACAAGTATTTACAGCAATGTTATATTTTTATTTGGATCTTAAAAAAATGATATGGTTAATGTTCTTTTCTCAAACATCTATTCAGAAGTGGGCAAGTTGTGTGAGAAAATGGTAAGGATATTGATGAAAGATAAGGAATTAAAAAGCTCCCCAGATGTAGTTGGATTGAAAGCCATAAAATGGTACATGCTTCTTGTGTACAAGAGGTCTAGTAAATCTATGCAAAGTTGGAGAAATTTGCTTAGGAGATGAAGTCAGCAAGGTATTTTTGAGATGCCAAACACTTAGTGGTGTGGAAAGGGAGGAGAAAAAATATTTCTCTGCCACCATAGTGAAAAGTCATCAATTGCTTTTGGTTTTCTAGACATGCCCCTTAGAACAACTATTTGATTTTTTAAGAACCTTCGAGTATGTGTTAATTGTCACATTGCAATGAAATTTTTCTCTAAGATTGTTGTAATTCCTACTTCTAATTATTAATTTAGTTGATTTCATGAGGAGGATATGAAGTCACTTGCATACACATTTTTCCTTGGATTAGTCTAAGGCCTTGTTAATTCATGAAGATTAATTTCTTGTATGAAGTTATTTTAAAAAGCTTTAATTATGATAAACCTTAATATATGGGCTCTTATGTTGGTTTTCTTATCCTAGAATGTTTATGAACATTCTCTAATAAATTTTGCACTTCTTTATGCCTTGCAACACCAACTCTAATAATAGATAAAATTGGTGAACCCTTTGTTGATGTTTGTCCTTTTGAGCCTTTACCTTGCATATCATTCTTACTAAAAGGACTCTAGTGTGCTTCTAATTCATTTTAAGTTTGATTTTGTTTCCTATAAAGGCCCTCATTGATATTTGATCAAAAATATATGATTTTGTCCCTATAGTTGTTATGTGATATATTTGTCTTGTCCCTTTCTAGGTGATGTTGGGGCCTATATTAGTAAGTGCAGATTTATCTAAGTTGAGTGTTTCCTTTTTTAATAGAACCATGCTTAGGCTTTTGTCTATAACCAATCTAAGAATTCCTTCAATATACGCCTTATTAAAAAATGCTCTTGTTATAGTGTTTTGTCTTTCGTTGTGCTTATTGCATGCCTAAATATCTTAAACTATAGAAATTTCTAAGTGATAGTGGTGATTGTGTCTATTTGTAGCCTTCATTGGGTTTATATGTTTCCTCTTGCCAATATTCTTTCCCACCATTCCTTGAAAGCTAGCATTTACATTTTTGTTTGAGAGCTTTGATTATTTTATTCTTTAGACTTCTCATTACCTAGGTACTTTATCATGGCTTTACCCATGCTTCCACTTCCTACTTTGCCTTTGCCTTTGGCCTTAGGATTTTAGGTCTCCATATAATCATGTACTTCTTAAGCTATAAAACTAATCCATGAACCTTAATTATTCTCCACTAGCATTTTTCCATGTGTTCTCTCCTTTAGCATTAAGTATTCACCATCCTTAATTTCTAATTTGAGGATCCACTTTTCCTTTAAGTCTCAAAATCTTGGGCTTTTAGTATTTTCCCTACTCATTTCCCTCAACCCACTTCCCATCTCCCTTCCTCCTTGTGGAACCCGATACTTGTAGGATTACTCATACCATCATACGAAAAGGTATAAGGTATGTGGTAAAACCAATCTCTAAATCTTGAAAGTCTTATATCTTATTTCCCTTGCTATTTTTTCTTCTAGAATTAGACACCCCACATTAGTGATCCCTAACCCATTTCTATTCACCTAATATATGAACAAAAAACATAAAAAAAATATGGAAGATGACAAAAAGTAAGGAGGAATCAGTGAAATATTATGAACAATAGTTTAAAAGTATGGTTAGAAAGCTCGAAGAAGCCTTGACATAAAAGAAATGAATTGAGTAATTTATATCAAGGTTAACTTCTCACATTATAGCAGAAACTGAAGAGAAGATTTCCTCTTCGTATAAGGATGTAGTAGAATTGATCACCATAATATAATGTTAGTCATGGATAAGGGAGAATGATTTAGTAGGAAAGGATGAATTTGATAATTTTAATAAGAGTTGGACAACGTAAAGTTGAAGTAAGAAATTATAATGGAAGATAAGAAAGATGAGACTTCTCTGCCACCTAGAAGAAGCAAATTTTGGTTTAAAATAATTACAATAGAGAAGAACATCTAAGGAATTAATGTTTGATAATCAAAGGCACGAAGAGGGCTACCATACTAAGAGGGGAACTTGGGAAATTCCCTAAGAATATAGTATATATTGTAAAGTATAAAGTGGGACAAACATGACACAAGTAGGTGCCCAATGTTACTTCATGAAGAAGATGAATATGATTTTTTGGATATGGGTATGGATAGAACATAGGTTTTAGATATAAGAGCATTCAATTTTTATTTGGCACATGGCTAGTGGGAATTTAAATTAAGAGAAAGTATAAGACCAACTAACAATATACACTATATGGTACCACAAATTCAAGATATATGATCCTCCATAAGATACCACGATAACAATTGAGGAAGTGGTAGGGGAGGCTACCACAATAATAATAGAGGTATCAAAGAAAGAAGGACCAAAAGGCCAAAATATTATAAATATGGTAAACTAGGACATTATGCTAATGAGTGAAAAACAAAAAAAAAGGAGGAAAATTCACAATAGTGATAAATCACATGATATTGATAGTTGTCCAAATTTTACTAGTTCTATAAAAATGTGTTGGCACCATTGACTAGAAAATGAATAATTGTCTAGTCCAAATGTAACCTATGATGCTAAAGTAGTAATGAGTAACTAAAGTAGAGGAGCAAAAAAATAAAATATAGAAAATGAATGTAAAATAGGAGAATCATTATTGACAAAAGAGAAATTGGAAAATAATACAAAGGAGAAAAAAAAAGGAAAAAGTTAAGAAAAACCTACCATGTAAAAACTTAACAAAAGAGAAAAAGAAAAAGAACTTCAATAATTACTAAGATTGGATTAATAGAAGCATATCATAGGATAATATTATGAAGTGAAGATGAAAAAATATATTTTAGGTAAAAGGGAACATGATTTGGTGATAAGGAATTCCAAAGAGAGGATAATAATAAGGCATGATTCATAGCAAAATAGGTCTATATACTAAAAATAATTGGTAAATTTGGTAAAATAAGAAAAGGTTGAGGTTCAAGGGTTGGATAGGATGAAGTTGGATAAGATTTTTTAAAGAAACTCATGAATGATGGAACTAGGTTTTTTCTAGCTTCATCAAATTTGAGTTAGCTTGTGAATGGAGATAGTAAGTTTAGATGATGAAGAGGAGTAAGGAAAATTCGATTAGTTTAGTTAGTTGTTAGGGTTGGATTAAGGATAAAATTATAAATTATTGGTGTTCTTCTTTGTAGAATTATTATTTTCTTGAGAAGAGGATGGAGTTAAAAAATAGAGGCATCAAGGTCAAAGATATGACCTTAACGTGATCTATCACCTATGTATAATCATACAAGGTGGTACAAAGTGTTATAAAAGTTGGATATTTGTGCAAGATATTTTGATTGTAAATATTTGGGAAAATATTCTTAATAAACTCTCTCTTGATATTAGAGTCAAGAAGATAGGAGATCCATGAAAGAAGGAATTAATAATAGAAGATAAAATCCATCACCTTGTCATTTGTGCATTGATTGCAATGTATAACATTGATGAAACTGGCCTACAATCCTATGTTAACGTGAATGTGTTCCATTAAAAGATAAGTAAGATAGAGGAAGGAACCCATAGCATAGGTAGATAAAGAGTAGAATCACTTGAAGGTTTTTTCCTTGATGAATAGAGAAAAATCTTAGCTATGAATTGATAATCAAAGTTATAATCAAAACGCATTGATCTATAAGGGATTGAATGTGTATCTTAGGATCACTTATCCAATTATACATATATTCCAATGTTTAGCATGATGAACTATGGTTCTTGTGGATGATTTATTATAGCCAAATATATTATGTTGTGGAGGAGGTTTAAGATTCCATCCCCTAGCGTAGGAGATGATGGGATAATAGATAGTTAGCATTACATTATTGGAATTTCTTGAACTAGATGGCAAAAAATAGAGTTATGGTAATAGGTTGGGACGTTGAGGGTAAGAGATGTTAATTTTTTCATGTTTGAAAGAGTGTGGTTGTGAAATTAAGGGTAGGATAGGAGATGGAGTGACAATAGCAATAAGAGACCTGATCAATAAAGATAAGTGAAGGGTAAGGGTTAAGAGGTTGGCACATAGGGGTAGTATGTAAAGCACTTGCTTAAAGGAATATGATCCTAGTTAAAAGGGTGAATGGAGAGAGAGAGAGAGAGAGAGAGAGAGAGAGAGAGAGAGAGAGTATGGGTTAGATGAGTACACAAGAAAATTTAGGCAAAGGAATATTGACTGGTGGGAAATGTAAAAGAGGTTGGCTAGAAGAGAGGGGTAAAGGTATAAGAACTAGACTATAAAGGGGCATGAGTGTCGATAATATATCATATACCTTGTAATATATCTAACCCCTCAATATGGGTAATGATGATATTTGTTAAGGAGTATGTGCACTTGTAAATTGCAACCTTGCCTCTATTACATGCATTTTTTAAAAAAAGGGTAGAATAGATAGCAAACAAAAGAATGTTAATTTTTTTTAGAAATAAAGAATAGAATAAGGATGTAGAATTTTTTGTAAATAAGTATGGAATTTGTTCTTAAAACACCCACACCCCTTGTCAAATGCTTCCACATTTTGCATACATGTTTACTAGAGTAGTTGTAACTACAACATCTAAAAAAATTATTATATCCTTTATGTTTTGGTGGATGTCCATACCATGTTCCAAAGCTCCCATTTTGGCACAAGCTAGGATGATGCTAGAAAAGGTTGCAAAGTTTGTCTTTACACTTGTCAATTGCATTTTCTTAAAAGTTACCTAAATCCATTTAAAAAAATGGTTTTGTGAATAGTCTGCAATTAGGGGAACCTTGAGAGCAATTTTCTTTGAGGCGTTGTGTTAAACATCTTGCATGCTTTGTTTAGGGTTCCACATTCTACATATCCTACAATCATGGCATTCCCTGAGACTGCATTTCTTTGAGGTATTTTGTCAAACAATTTACATTCCTTGTTTATGCTTCCACATTTTCTATATATGTCTACTAAAGCATTTCCAATAATAATATTTGACAAAAATCCCCTTCCATTAAGCTTTGATGGATGTCCATACATATGAAAAAATCCATTTGTCTTTTATCCTTTGATTGATTGTGTACCATGTTCCAAAGCTCCCATTTTGGCACAGGTAGGGAGGATGTTGGCAAAGGTTGTGGATTTTGGATTTACACATATCAATTGCATTTTCTTGAAATTTTTTGAAGCCTTTTCAACAAATCCCTTTTTTGTATATCCTACAATCATGGCATTCCATGATACCAAATTTATTTGAGGCACCCTATCAAATAGTTCACGTGCCTATCTATGCATCCACATTTTGCATACATGTCTACCAAAGCATTTCCAAATGTAATATCTAAATAATCCCCATTCCATTATGCTTTGATGGATGTCCATACTCTATTGCAAAGCTCTCATTTTTGCATAAGCCAAGAGTGCACTAATAAATTATTGATTAGGTTGTCCAAAACATATTTTTTTGCATGTGGTGAAACATTGTGACTATGTGGGAACAATTTGAATGTGAATGGAAAACAAGAGTGACAAAGAATTAGTTGGGAAAGTTAAGTGGTCCCCACATCAGCCACCTAAGAGGTCAACACTTAGAGTGTGTTGGTAAAGGCCGACCATAACAAAAAAAATATTGGAGGATAATATGAAATAGTACCCTTTAACCTACAACCATGACTCAAACCACAAATAATCAAATTCCAAGAAAATTTGTTGATCTTCTATTTAAAATGAAATAAGAGATTCCTTTATGGGTAATTTAGGTTAATTAAGTAAATGGAGCAATCAAGCATAAATAATTTTAGATTGAATGGGAAAATAGTGTGGAGTACATTACATTAGGTTTAATATTAATTATATAAAAAATAGAATTGCACTATAAATAATAAATCAAAATTGATATTGTTTAGTTTTGTGCCCGAAGAATAAATGATAATTGATGAAGATAATGTGATTTGTGTTGAAAATGAAGGTAATATTGTAGCTTAAAACTTGTAAAACTATGAGACTGTATATCTAATTAAGTGTTCTTTGTTAACAATTATTTGTGTATGATTAATCTGTTTAGATCAATTTTACCAATTGTAGAAAGAGACAGAACATTGTAGAAAAATGAGACAAGAAGATAGAAGTGACACAGCATATACGTGGAGAAACCCTTTCGGGAAAAAACTCTACCAGAATCAATAGTGCTTGTATTATTTAACCTTAATACAAGATTACAATAATATTGTATCAATCCATGGTTGGAATGTTTCCTTGCATGAATCCACACATCCCATGCCATGCTTCAAACCCTCACACATGCACAAGCTCAACCTGCTAACTTGCTCCAAACATTGATGCAATTGCTACAATAAATAGACAAATTAATGAGCATGTAAACTCATAAGAGTTATCAAATACAAGATCATAAATCTCCTCTCAAAAAACCATGCCTAGATTGTGCAAGTAGAGTTCCACACTATAACATGACGTCAAAACCAAAGTCTTCTCAATTTAGGTGCCCCAAACTGAACACTTAACTGATCATTGGTCAAGAAAATAACTTGCAAGCATCACCTCAAAGTTGGCACCCAAGAATGGGCACACTTAATTGAGCCTTGTAAATATTTTCTCATGCAAAAGGTGTTAACTCAAAGATGCCAACTTGGGCACCCAAGGTGGATCCAAGTCAATCTTAGTTAATTGAAACATATCTCTCCACCAATTCATGAAAACATTATGCATGATTGATCATCCCCACTTAATTGTAAGTATCCACCTGTTATCTTTCATGCAACTCAATTCGACTGAATTCAACTAGCATTCAACTCAAACTAACTACATGCAACTGAAGATAACTGAACCATAACTGAACTAAACTGAATTGAACTTCACTCATGTAAATATCAATCCTTAACTTGTAGGATCTTTACATGCATTACTGAAGTGTTATCAATCCTCCAAATAGTTAACTTAAGCAAGGTGGGTTCCACCTTCCATGTGGGCACCCCACATGTTCCTATCATTTAGGAATAATTACAAATGTCAATTTACATGTTCATTTCATTCGAATTTAATCTCTTTCTAATCCTAGTGTTGGGGAACACTTTCCAAGGACTTATGAGATACATGAAAAATGTTTAGGATTGCAATTAAATGGAATCCTATTCCCAAAATTCTTCCACTTGACATTATACATTGCAATTATTCTAAACAAGGAATCATTATTATAAATCAAGTACAGGACTTAAGGCCAATGGTCTTCATGCACCAAGAGAACTTATTTGTAAGATAACCATCCAAAATCAACAATGGATCCACATCATTGCCAAATGCTCCCACTGAACTGTGATACTGAGCAATGTAAGGAAAGCTTAAGGTGTGAAACAAACCCTCCTAATGTCAAACCTCTGAGAAGAATGCAGATATGTCTTTAAATTTTGCAATTACAGTTCATTAAGATGTACATGACAGGAATAACAAAATAGTGAATAAACACATACACAATTGAATGCTAGATTTATGTGGGAAAACCCTTAAGGGAGAAAAACCTACCACACCAAAGAAAAATATCTTGTATTATAGTAATTGAATTACATACAAGCTACAAACTCTCCTTTCAGATAATTAATCTCACAACAGTAACATTTCCTTAATCAACCTCGTACAGAACAAAATCTAATCACACTTCATTGTGTCTCACTGTTACAATGCATATACAACATACAATGAAGAACACTCACTGATCATTTGACCATCCAATCATCCAACCCATAATAGTTACTGTACGTTGCAATGTATAGCAACAACCATGATCGATTCATTCTTTGTATCGACGGTTCAGTTCATTTTCCTCTATTGAGCAATTGTCAAACTTACCAGTCATCGAACAACCATCTCCAAGTCAGCACCGTCCTCAACTATTCGGCATACATCTCAATAGTCAACCAAGTCTGTACTCCTTCACCCATGGTCCTTCTACCGCACTACCACTAGACAGGTTGAAGACTCCCACAGTATGGCGGTATACACCGCACTACCGCTAGATAGCTAGGAGGCTCCAGCGGTATGGTAGTATATTGTACTACCACTAGATAGCTAAGAGGATTCTGCAATATAGCAGTAACCGTACTACTGCTAGACAGCTAAGAGGCTCCTACGGTATGGCGGTATACCGCACCTCTCTCACAGTCACCTAGTGGTACAATGGTACAATCATGAAAGTAACACTTATGCAAATTTGAGTTGCTTGGTGACAGAACCAGGGTTATACCAATGAGTTTGAGACACATTTTCTCAACAATCTCCCACTTGACAAAAAACTCATTGAACCCTCTAGAGCATTCAGAAACTACTAAGATTCATGGCCCCAAGGCCCATCGAACTAGCACACCACCTGTACTTGTCTGTGCTCACTGGTTTCGTTAATGCATCTACAACATTTTCTAGAGTATCCACCTTTTCCAAATAGACCTTCCATCCTCCACCATATCACGTACAAAGTGGTACTACACATCAATATGTTTTGTCTTGGCATGGAAAGTTGGATTTTTCACCAAACAAATAGCACTCTGAATGTCGCAGTAAATTATAATTTTCCCTGCATCAAACTCAATGTTAGAACACAAACATTTTAACCAGATTGCTTCTTTATAGGCGTGTGTAGTTGCCATGTATTTTTCCTTCGTAGTGGACAAAGCGACTACAGCTTGTCGCATGCTCATCCAACTAAATACACCACCATTCACCATGAAAATATATCCACTGGTGGATCTTTTGTTGTCAATGTCCCCTGCCCAATCAAAATCCTCATACCCACGAATGTTGAGAGTCCTCTGTGATTCAACCAAATTTCCATGATAACACAAAGCATATTTTGAAGTGCCCTTCAGATATCTAAACACTCTTTTCATAGCATCCCAATGTGTCCTTCCTGGATTGGCCATAAAACGACTAAGT
Source organism: Sequoia sempervirens (assembly GCA_007258455.2). Taxonomy (NCBI): domain Eukaryota; kingdom Viridiplantae; phylum Streptophyta; class Pinopsida; order Cupressales; family Cupressaceae; genus Sequoia; species Sequoia sempervirens. Next base: position 307,909 of record VDFB02306071.1, read on the forward strand.
ACTCCCACTACTTGGGAAATGTCCGGCCTAGTACAAACCATTGCATACATTAAACTGCCAACTACACTTGCATAAGGCACTCTGGTCATGTCCTCCATCTCAATGGGAGATTTTGGACAATCTTCAACAGATAGATTCGTTCCTTGCAAAACTGGAACAACTAGCTACTTGCAATTAGTCATACTAAATCTCTCTAGAACAGTGTTAATATAATTACTCTGGCTAAGCCAAAGCTTTCTACTCTTTCTATCCCTGGTTATTTCCATTCCCAGAATATAGCTTGCTGCACCAAGATCCTCCATTTCAAACTTTGCAAACAACTGAGATTTTAGATCAAAAATCATAGACTTACTATTCCCTATGAACAACATATCATCAACATAGAGTGCAATAATAAGAACCCGATCATTTTCAATTTTGAAGTACACACAATGATATGATTTCGATCTTACAAAACCCAATGACAAAACAAACATGTCAAATTTATGGTACCGCATTCTAGGCAACTGTTTCAAACCATATAGAGATTTCTTTAACTTTCAAACTATATTTTCTTTACCTTTTTCCACAAAGTGCTCAGGCTGGGACATATAAATTTCTTCTTCAAGATCACCATGAAGAAATGTTATCTTCACATCCATCTGCTCAATCTCCAAGTCATATGTTGTTGCAAGTGACAAAAGAAATCTGATAGATGTCAACTTTGCTACTAGAGAAAAAATTTCCCCATAATCAATTCCCTCTTCCTGGGAATATCCCTTCACAACCAACCTCACTTTGTACTTTTCAACACTACCATCCATACCAATTTTCTTTTTAAATACCCATTTGTAGCCAACAAATTTTCTGCCTTCAGACAAGGGCACCAAACTCCAAGTGTCATTCTTTTCTAATGATGACATTTCTTCATTCATGGCTTCCAACCAAGATTTTGAATCAGGCATTCTAAGTGCCTCTTTTATAGTCCTAGGCTCATAAGTGCTAGTAATTAAAGCATAGGCACGAGTATAATCTAACATAGAGAACCCATACCTATCAGGTTGCTTTCTTTCATGTGTTGACCTCCTCAAGGGCTGAGGCTGAGGTTGTTCTTCTTCTTCAAAACTGCTTGAGCTCTCCTTAGATTTAGGTAGGTTTTGAATTTTTAATTCCTCTTTATCTAGTGTGGGAGGAATTTCAACTATATCCTCTTTGTTTTTTGATTTTTTCTCTGACTGCAAATCCAAAGTAGAAGGCTTCAGCTCACAAAAAATAACACTTCTGTTGTACAAAACCTTCTCACTCTCAGGATTCCAAAGCTCGTATCCTTTTATGCCAACGCTATAGCCAATAAAAATACATTTAACAACCTTGTTCTCCAATTTAGATCTTTTTTCATTTAGCACATATGCATATGCCTCACAGCTAAAGACTTCAATGTGTCTCAAAGAGGGCTTCTTTCCAAACCATGCTTCCAAAGGTGTTTTGTCAACAAGTGCTGACAAAGGAGATTGATTCAACAAGTAACATGTTGTAGCCACAGCCTCAACCAAGAACTTCTGCTCCATACCAACATTGCTCAACATACTTCTTGCCTTCTACATCAGCGTCCTATTCAACCTTTTAGCAACTCCATTTTTCTACGGAGTGTAAGGTGTTGTTTTATGCCTCTTAATTCCATGGTCTTTGCAATACCTTTCAAAATCTCCAGAATAGAATTCACCACCATTATCTGTCCTTAAGCATTTAATTTTTCTTCTAGTTTGATTTTCTACCAAGTTCTTAAACTCTCTAAACCGACTGAACACTTTTGATTTATTTTTCAAAAAATATACAAATGCCCTCCTCGAATAATCATCAATAAAAGATACATAATATTTTGAATTTGACAACAAAGGAACATTTACTGGACCAAAAACATCAGAGTGAATATAATCCAAAACACCAGAAGATTTGTGAGGACTAGAGTAAAAAGAAACACAATGATGTTTACCATATATACAATGTTCACAGAATTCAAATTCCAGATTACAATCATCGAGCCCCTCAACCAGGTTTTTATTTTTCAAGGACTTTAAACCATTTTCACAAATGTCACCGAGCCTTTGATGCTAGAGCATAGTCTTCTCTGTTGGAAGTTTAACTTCCAAATAATTTTCCCCTATAGGGACTTCAGTCTACTCTACACGAACAACCTTTTGTGACTTTATAGAGACACTGTTACGTAGAACAACAAGTGCATCCAACTTGTACAGAGTACCAATTCGAGCACCCCTGGCTAGCACCATCGAGCCTCTAGTTATTTTACAACCATTGATTGAGAATGAGACTTGCACTCCAACATCATTTAGCTTACTTACATAAAGTAAATTATGAGCCTGACTCAATATATGCATTATGCCATCAATTCCCTTAATTCTTCCATCAGGAAACTAAATTCTAACTCTTCCACAGCCAACAATTTCCATAGATGAATCGCTTGCTAAATACACCTTTCCACCATCGTATTTTTCATACTTTATGAACTAGTCTCTATGAGATGTCATGTGGAAAGATGCTCCAGAATCAATCAACCAGACATCATCTAATGCCTGAGTTTCCAATGCTACAATGAAGGCATCTGCATCGCTCTGAGAAGAATCATTATCAGAAGAATTCTCATCTTCTTCTTTTTCTCCTCTTTGCAATCCTTTCAAACATGACCAGGTTGCCCATAGTTCCAACACTTCACCTTGGAATTTTTTCTAGGAGAATTCAAATAACATACAATGATCTTCATCAATCTTCACACCCACAGATGCTAACTGAGCAATCAGCATGTTGAAAGAATTCAAATGATCAACAACATATGCTCCTTCTTGCATTTTCAAAGAGTACAGCTTCTTCCTCAAGAACAACTTATTCACCAAGGATTTTCCTTGATAAATGTCTCCAAGCTTCCTCCACAAAGAAGATGCGGATTTCTCTTTGTGAACGTTCAAGAGAATAGAGTCTTCCAAAAAAAGTCTTATCAACCCTTTTTCTTTTTTGTCTACGAGGTCCCAATCTTCTTGCTTCATGCCAGAAGATTTCATTCTAGACATAGCAAGCCAAAGATCATGATCAACCAACAGATCTTCCATTTTTAGTTTACACAACTCAAAATTGTTGCCATTGAATTTCTCAATTTCAATATTTCCTGATGTACTTTCCATTGCCATCTCAATCTACAATTTGACAAATACCAAACTTCTACAAGACTCCCATTGAACAAAATTGACACAAAAAACCCAACCTTCCCACAAGGATAACACAATTGGCTAGGCTATGATACCACTTATAAGGAAAGCTTAAGGTGCAGAAAAAACCCTCCTAATGTCAAACCTTAGAGAAGAATGCATAAATGTCTTTAAATTTTGCAATTATAGTTTATTAAGATGTACATGACAGGAATAACAGAATAGTGAATAAACACATATACAATTGAACACCAGATTTATGTGGGAAAACCCTTACAGGAGAAAAACCTACCACACCAAATAAAAATATCTTGTATTATAGTAATTGAATTACATACAAGTTATAGACTCTCCTTTCAAATAATTAATCTCACAGCAGCAACATTTCCCTGATCAACCTTGTACAGAACAAATTTTGATCACACTTCATTGTGTCTCACTGTTACAATGCATATACAACATACAATGAAGAAAACTCGATGATCATTCGACCGTCCAATCATCCAACCCATAACAGTTATTGTACATTGCAATGTATAGCAACAACCATGATTGATTCGTTCTTTGTACCGATGGTTCAGCTCAGTTTCCTTTGTTGAGCAACTGTCAAACTTACCAGTTATCAAACAACCATCTCCAAGTCAACATCGTCCTCAAATATTTAGCATACACCTCAGTAGTCAACCAAGTATGTGCTCATTCACCCATGGTCCTCCTACTGCACTACCGCTAGACAAGTTGAAGACTCTCATGGTATGGCGATATACACTACACTACTGCTAGATAGCTACGAGGCTCCCGCGGTATGGTGGTATACTGCACTACCGCTAGATAGATAAGAGGCTCTCGTGGTATGGCAATAACTACACTACCACTAGACAGCTGAGAGGCTCCCATGGTATGGCGGTATACTGGACTACCGCACCTCTCTCACAGTCACCTAGCAGTACAATGATACAATCATGAAAGTAACACTTATGCAAATTTGAGCTACTTGGTGACAGAACCAGGGTTATACTAGTGAGTTTGAGACACATTTTCTCAACAAGCAACCCATGGCATCATGATGCACACAACCAAAACCACATCACTGTCATAAGCTCATACCAAACCTGTGTATCCAAGCTCTCCATGACATCATGATACCAATCTATAAACAAGTCCCTGTATATCCACCATCCTGCAAAATAAGACTCCAAGGTAATAACACACATAGACATGCGATAAAAAACCTCTGAAGTAACTCACTATAGTAAAGTGTAACCAATCCAAGATAGGTATCCCTCTCATACATAACACATATACCTTCTAGAACTACCAATGCATAGGTAATGTCAAATCTAAAAACAAGATCACAACATTAACAAGTCCTCCTATAGCACTTCACATAGAGGATGTGGCTAACTCCTCTATCATAGTGTCAAAGAAGTATACAATGATATGCAAAATACATCTCTCATAACATAAGAACCTTCAAGAAGAAGACAATATTCCCACAAAGAGATAACCTACAAATCAAACCATGTTCTTATACCACACCAACATGTGCCAAACTGTGTAAAGTAAGATCTCCTTCAACACTCCCAAATTGAAAGGATATCAACATCTAACCATTCAACTTATAATGAAACATGGCAAAGCTTAGATGTAAACCTCTCGCAGAAAGTAGATCAAAATTAGCCAAACATTCCCTCAACAAAAGAGAATATGCCCAAATCCTCAGAACTAGCTCAAGTTTAAGATTGCAAGGAGAACAAAGGAAATACATAAAATCATGCATCTACTTCTCAATAATCCCTCAAAACTCAATTTTCAAGATTAATGCATAAGAGAAGACAAGATACATATAAATAATACATCTAATAATTAGGTGGACAACATCTCTTAGATCATTTACCTATCAAGTAAACCAAGAGTGGGATATAAGATTGTCTTGTGCATACAACACCAAGCAATATAGGCTTTCAATAAAGACAACCTTCTCATCAGGTCTATGATGGAATCACATCCATTTCCAGGTGTAGGCTTCTTAGTCTTTACTATTGAATTTTTTTTATAACAAGTAATCATTCCAACACATATCTCTTAACATAAGAAATATCCAACCTAACCCAAGTCTCTCTAGTATCCATGAGCACCCACCAATCAATCCATGCCAACTTCAAATGCAACCTACATAATCATGAAGCTCCAAGCAAATGATTAATACTCAAAACCAAAAAGAGCTACATCCTCTCCAAAGGAAGAATAATAACACCTTTACCAAAGACTCTAAGGGTCCTCCATGAAACAAGATGTTAAAACCTCTTCAAATCACATGAAGATAACCATATCCTACCAAAGCTCCCACTGAACTGTGATACCAAGCTATACATGGCAACAAGATATACATAAAACCATCACTGTCAAAAACTCCCACTAAAACATGTAACCAAGCTATCCATGACATCACGATAACCATCTCCTAAATGAAGATCATGCATGGCCTCAACACAATCAAAGAAACTGTTGTTAACAACACAACTCCCAAAAGGTCAAGAAAACCATAATCTCTAAACCAAGAAGATAAAACACACTTCTTTTACAAATCTGTAATAACACAATAGTAAAAGCTCCCACTACGGCCAAAAAACCTTCAAACTTTTAAGAGAAAGGTGTCCCAAACTCTACCCAACCATTGGCTCTGATACTAAATGTTGAAAATGAAGGTAATATTGTAGTTTAAAACTTGTAAAACTATGAGATTGTAGATCTAATTAAGTGTTCTTTGTTAACAATTATTTGTGTATGATTAATCTGTTTAGATCAATTTTACCAATTGTAGAAAGAGATAGAAGATTGTACAAGAATGAGACAAGAAGATAGAAGTGACACAGCATATACATGGAGAAACCCTTTCGGAAAAAAAACTCCACCAGAATCAATAGTGCTTGTATTATTTAACCTTAGAACAAGATTACAATAATACTGTATCAATCCTTGGCTGGTATGTTTCCTTTCCTTCAACAATCCTTCTTCACAACCTGCACAAAACTCTCATACACTTTCTGTAGCACAATCTATCCATGCATTCCTTGTGACCAAGCATGAATCCACACATCCCATGCCATGCTTCAAACCCTCACACATGCACAAGCTCAACCTGCTAACCTACTCCAAACTCTGATGCAATTTCTACAATAAATAGACAAATTAATGAGCATGTAAAATCATAAGAGTTATCAAATACAAGAGCATAAAGCTCCTCTCAAAATACCACACCTAGATTGTGTAAGGAAAATCAGATGCAGAAAACAATTCTCCTAACGTCAATACCTCAGGAAAGAATATAGATACACTTTAAAATTTACAATTACAGTCCAATTAAGATGCACTAAGAAACAGACAATAGAAACAGAGTATTTGACAATCACACATGAACACCAAATATACGTGGGAAAACCCTTAAGGGAGAAAAACCCACCACACCAAGAGAAATCACTTTGTATTACAGTAATGAAATTACATACAAATTCCAGACTTATCTTTCTGGTGTCATTATACAACAGCATTCACCATTAACATTCTTGTACAAGAATCTTCACGTTACATTCCACAAAATTCATCCACTGATACAATCACTCAACAACCTGTCGATTCAACCAACCGATTACAAACTGCAATTGCAGAGTATATCCATGTCAAACTCTGTCTGTAGGACTTCCTCTTAGAACCGTCGCAACTGACTGTCTTCCAATTGTTCCCATTCAGCTCCTCCTATTCGTCCATGAGATGCCACATCAGATAGTCTTACTCGGTCAACAGAATTCGCAATGTATTAGCATCTCGGTGAGACACTAACAGTGTCTCGCCGATGCTACATAACCTTCATATTGTTATTGCTAAGACGTTCTATCGAGCTTCATGAGTTACACTGAGGCACCAAGCAGTCGCCCAGACCTATCGCATTCACCAGGAGATCATAGTGAGTCACCAAAGGTATACCAAAGACACAAGTCATATCGAGCTCCAAAAGATAGTCGGCAAGACATAACACCTTTGTCGAGAGGTTTCTCCAAGATCTTTTGTTTCATCGAAACCGTCAGCAGTCGCCAGGACATACACCTTTCGCTAGGACTTTACACAGAGCTTTAGGACTTACCCCGAAAGCTTCACCTGTCGCCAAGAGTTATACTGAAGATCCCACAAGGTGTTCCTATCAGTGAGACCTTCAATGTTTGCTAAGACGTCTTCTCGGGACCTTTGAGTTACCCTGATAGCCAACACTTGAGCCTCTGTCAGTGAGACATTTATACATAGCTAAAAGTTCTTAGCGAACCCTTAGTGCTACCCTGATGATTCCAAGTGTGTCCCCATCGGCAAGAATTTAACTCATCACTGGGACTTCTCACTAAACAACATAGGTTATCCCAAAGCCCGTGGTCGTCAAGAATCTTCCCGATACACGATTGAATGGCCTATCGGCCAGAGGTCTCCCGAGCGTTATGAGATCATAATGAATACACTATGTCACATTGATAGACTCCACAATGCAACATTTTGGCAAGACATTTGCAAGGTCACAACGACCTGTACAAACCAGAATGAATCAAGCTGCTAGTCTGCCAGACAATGAAGATGTCACACTGACTTGTCTCTAATGGAGGTTTCAGCCTGTATAGTTTGAGGCACATATTTCCAACAATATCCCACTTGACAAAGATCATGTAGGCACCTCTAGAGCACAACATAACTTACTGAAAATCATGGGCACTAAGGCCCATTGAACTGGCACACCACCTGAACTTATCTGTGCTCACTGGCTTCGTTAATGAATCTGCAACATTCTCCAGAGTATCAACCTTTTACAAACTGAACTTTCCATCCTCGACCATATCTCATACAAAGTGGTACTGTACATCAATATGTTTCATCCTGGCATGGAAAGTAGAGTTCTTTGCCAGACAAATTGCACTCTAACTATCACAGAAAATAGTTATTTCCCCTGCATCAAAACCAATGTTAGAACACAAACGTTTCAACCATACAACTTCTTTACAAGCATGAGTAGCTGCCATATATTTAGCCTCCGTAGTGGACAAAACAACTACAACTTGTCGCTTGCTCATCCAACTCACTGCACCACCATTCATCATGAATATGTATCCACTGGTGGACCTCCTGCTGTCAATGTCCCCTTCCCAATCAGAATCTACATAACCACGAATGCTGAGAGTTCTTTGTGATTCAACCGAATTTCCATGGTAACACAAAGCAAAATCTAAAGTACCTTTCAAATATCTAAACACTCTCTTCACAGCATCCCAATGCGTTCTTCCTGGATTAGCCATAAATTGACTAAGTACTCCTACTACTTGGGCAATGTCTAGCCTTGTACAAACCATTGCATACATAAGACTGCCTACTATACTAGCATAGGGTTCACTAGTCATGTCATCCATCTCAGTGGGATATTTTGGACAGTCCTCAACAGATAGCTTTGTTCCATGCATGACTGGAACCACTAGCTGTTTGCAATCATTCATACAAAATCTCTCAAGAACAGTCCTGACATACTTACTCAGACTAAGCCAAAGCTTTCTATTCTTCATATCCCTGGTTATCTCCATCCCCAGAATATACCTTGCTGCACCAAGATCCTTCATTTCAAACTTAGCAGACAACTGAGACTTAAGATCAGAAATCATTAGCTTGCTATTTCCTATTAACAGCATATCATCAACATAAAGAGCAATAATAGGTACTTGATCACTTTCAACTTTATAATATACACAGTGATCAGATTTTGATCTCACAAATCCCAAAGATAATACAAATGTATCAAATTTTTGGTACCACATTCTAGGTGACTGTTTTAACCCATACAGAGACTTCTTTAATTTGCATACCAGTTTTTATTTACCTTTCTCAACAAAGTGCTTAGGCTAGGACATATAAATTTCTTCTTCAAGATCACCATGATGAAATGTTGTCTTCACATCCATTTGTTCACCTCTAAGTCATACTACTGTAAGTGACAATAGAAACTGATAGATGTTAGCTTTATATAAGAGAAAATATTTCCCCATAATCTATTCCCCACTGAATAACCTTTGCAACCAAATGACTTATACTTTTCTACACTATCATCCATACCCAATCTTTTCTCTTAAATACCCATTTGTACCAAATTCTTTTAGGTAAGGGCACCGTGACTCCAAGTTTTATTCTATCTAGTATGCCATCTCTTCTTCCATGGCTTCCAACCAAGAACTGAACCGACATTTTAAATGCCTCTCTTTCACAGCCTTAGGCCTCATCAAGTAGAAATCAAAGCATAGGAACAAGTAGAATCAATCAATGAGAACCCATACCTATCCTGGGTTTTTTCTTTCATGGGTTGACCTCCCTACTTGTCGAGGTTGAGGTTCTTTCTCTTCTTAACTTTCTAACCTACTGGCCTCCCTCGCCACAGTACATTTTGAATTTCCAATTCCTCTTTCTCTAAAGGTAGGAGGAATTAATGCTACATCCTTATTTTTATCCGACTTTTGTCTCTAACCGTGATATCCAAAGTGGAAGGTTTTAGCTCATGAAAGATTATGACTTCGGGCCAGATACAACCTTTCTATATCAGATTCCAAAGCTTGTATCCTTTTACGACAGTGCTATAGCCAATGAAAATACGTTTGACAGCCTTTTTCTCCAATTTAGATCTTTTCACATTTGACACATGAGCATATGCCTCACATCCAAAAACACGAACATGTCTAAGTGAGGGTTTCTTACCAGACCATGCTTCCAAAGGTGTTTTTTCAACAAGAGTAGAATTTGGAGAATGATTAATTAAATAACATGTAGTAGATATAGCCTCAGCCCCAAATTTCTCCTCCAAGCCAACACTATTGAGCATACTTCGTGCTCTCTCCATCACTGTCCTATTGAACCTTTCAGCAAATCCATTCTACTATGGAGTATAAGGTGTAGTCTTGTGTCTTTTAATTCCATGGTCTTTGCAATATCTTTCAAATTCATCAAAACAAAAATCTACCACAATTATCGGCATTCTTAAGCATTTTATTTTTCTACCAAATCATTTCAACAATATTTTAAACTCCTTCCTAATCAATCAAATACCATTTACCAAAAATACACAAATGCTCTCCTTTGAATAATCATCAATGAATAAATGACATATATATCTTGGATTAGACAATGAAGGAACATTCAATTCTAATGAAACACATCCTAATGAATATACTCTCTAGCAAACCAAAAGATTTATGAGGACTGAATAAAATGAAATACTCTGGGCAGTCGCTTATATATACAAGCAGTTCACAATTCAAATTCAAGATTACAATCTTCAAGCCCTCTTACCAAGTTTTTATTCCTTCAAGGTTTTAAACCTTTTCTCTCCTATGTGGCTCCAACCTATGATGCCAAAGCATGTCTTCTCTCATAGAAGTTTTACTCCATAGAGCTTCTTACATAATTAGGATATTTCTTTTACCTCCATGAGCAGCTCTTTCGACTTTCTAGAGACACTGTTGCATTGAATAGCCTGTGCATCCAGCTTGTACAGGGTACCAATTCGAGCACCTCTAGCCATCACCATTGAACCTCTAGTCATCTTGCAGCCACTTCCAAAGAACGTAACTTGTACTCCAATATCGCTTCAAAGATAAATTTCTTATGACAATAGACTTTGAGCCGACCTGGTATGTGCATTACATTATTAATTCCCTTTACTCTGCCATCAGGGAATTGTATTCTGACTCTTCCACGGCCAACTATCTCCAAAGTTGAATCACTTGCCAATTACACCTTTCCACCATCATATTCTTCATACTTTGTGAACCACTCTTGTGAGATGTCATGTGGAAAGATGCTCTAGAATCAATCACATCATCATTTGATGCCTGAGTTGCCAAGGCTGCAATGAAGGCATCACCATCACTATGAGAAGAACCATTATCAGAAGAGCCCTTCTTCTTCTTTTTCTCCTCTTTACAATCCTTTCGAACATGACCAGGTTGCCCACAGTTCTAGCACTTCACCTTGGACTTATTGCTAGGAGACTTTGATCTCCCTTCTGATTTTGATTTGGACTTCTTGTCCTTCTTCTTGCCTTTCTCCTTCAGTCTTCCTCTGATGGCAAGGGCTTCCTTCACCATCTCAAAATATTTCCTTCTCATCTCTTCTGACAGCAAAGATGCAACAACATCTTCCATCTTGAAACTGGATGTTGTACTCCCAATCGCCATCACCAGATGATCCCATGAGTCTAGCAAAGAACACAATAGAAGCATACAACAATTCTCTTCTTCAGTCTTCACACCAAAAAATGTCAATTGAGCAAGTAGCATGTTAAATGCATTCAAATGATCAGCCACAGACCCTCCTTCTTGCATTCTCAACGAGTACAGCTTCTTCCTCAAGAACAGTTTATTCACCAAGGACTTCCCCTGATAAATAGACGCCAGTCTCTTCCACAAAGAAGATGCAGTCTTCTCCTCATGCACATTTAGAAGCACTGAGTCTGCTAATCAGAGCCTTATCAGCCCCTTAGACTTCCTATCTGCAAGGTCCCAATCTTCTTGCTTCATGCCTGTAAGTTTCACTCTAGCCACAACAATCCAAAGATCACGGTCAACAAGAAGATCCTCCATCTTGAGTTTCCACAACTCAAAGTTACTGCCATTGAATTTCTCTATTTCAAACTTTCCAAATGTACTAGCCATCTTAATCTATAATTAGAAATTGACAAACTCTACAAGACTCCCACTGAACAGAATTGACACAAAAAACCCAACGTACCCACAAGGATAACACAATTGGCCAGGCTCTGATACCACTTGTAAAGAAAATCAGATGCGGAAAACAATTCTCCTAACATCAATACCTCACGAAAGAATGTAGATACACTTTAAAATTTACAATTATAGTCCAATTAAGATGCACTAAGAAACAGACAACAGAAACAGAGTATTTGACAATCACACATGAACACCAGATATACATGGGAAAACCCTTAAGGGAGAAAAACCCACCACACCAAGAGAAATCACTTTGTATTACAGTAATGAAATTACATACAAATTCCAGACTTATCTTTCTGGTGTCATTATGCAACAGCATTCACCATTAACATTCTTGTACAGGAATCTTCATGTTACAGTCCACAGAATTCATCCACTGATACAATCACTCAACAACCTGTCGATTCAACCAACCAATTACAAACTGCAATCGTAGAGTTTATCCATGTCGAACTCTATCTATAGAACTTCCTCTTAGAACCATCGCAACTGACTGTCTTCCAACTGTTCCCATTCAGCTCCTCCTATTCGTCCACAAGATGCCACATCAGATAGTCTTACTCGGTCAACAGAATTCGCAATGTATTGGCATCTCGGTGAGACACTAACAGTGTCTCGTTGATGCCACATAGCCTTCATATCATTATCGCCAAGGATTTTTGTTATTGCTAAGATGTTCTATCGAGCTTCATGAGTTACACCGAGTCACCAAGCAGTCACCCAGACCTATCGCATTCACTAAGAGATCATAGAGAGTCACCAAAGGTATACCGAAGACACAAGTCATATTGAGCTCCAAAAGATAGTCGGCAAGACATAACACCTTCGCTGAGAGGTTTCTTCGAGATCTTTTGTTTCACCAAAACCATCAGCAGTCGCTAGGACATACACCTTTCACTAGGACTTTACACCGAGATTTAGGACTTACCCCGAAAGCTCCATCTGTCGCCAAGAGTTATACCGAAGATCCCACAAGGTGTTCCTATCGGTGAGACCTTCAACGTTCGCTAAGACATCTTCCTGGGACCTTTGAGTTACCCCGATAGCCAACACTTGAGCCTCCGTCGGTGAGACATTTATACATCGCTAAAAGTTCTTAGCGAACCCTTAGTGCTACCATGATGATTCCAAGTGTGTCCCTGTCGGCAAGACTTTAACTCATTGCTGGGACTTCTCACCAAACAACATAGGTTATCCCAAAGCCCGTGGTCGTCAAGATTCTTCCTGATACATGATTGAATGGCCTATTAGCCAGAGGTCTCTCGAGTGCTATGAGGTCATAACGAATACACTATGTCACAGCGATAGACTCCATAGTGCAACCTTTCAGCAAGACATTTGCAAGGTCACAGCGACCTATACAAACTAGAATGAATCAAGCTGCTAGTCGGCCAGACAATGAAGATGTCACACCGACTTGTCTCTAATGGAGGTTTCAGCCTATATAGTTTGAGGCACATATTTCCAACAGAATGTGGAAGTAGAGTTCCACACTTTAACATGAAGTCAAAACCAAAGTCTCCTCAATTTAGGCGCCCCAAACTTTGTTGGTCAAGAAAATATCTTGCAAGCATCACCTCAAAGTTGGTGCCCAAGAATGGGCCCACTTAACTGAGCCTTGTAAATATCTTCTCATGCAAAAGGTGTTAACTCAAAGATGCCAACTTGGGCGCTCAAGGTGGGTCCAAATCAATCTTAGTTAACTGAAACATATCTCTCCACAAATTCATGCAAACATTATGGATGATTGATCATCCCCACTTAATTGTAAGTATCCACCTGTTATCTGTCATGCAACTCAAGTCATTAGTCATGCAACTCAAGTCAACTAAAGACAAATAGCATTCAATTCAAACTAACTACATGCAATTGAAGATAACTGAACCATAACTGAATTGAACTCCACTCATGTAAATATCAATCCCTAACTTGTAGGATCTTTACATGCATTACTGAAGTGTTATCAATCCTCCAAACAGTTAACTTAGGCAAGTTGGGTTTCACCTTCCATGTGGGCGCCCCACATGTTCCTTTCATTTAGGAATAATTACAAATATCAATTTACATGTTCATTTCATTCGAATTTAATCTCTTTCTAATCCTAGTGTTGGGGAACACTTTCTAAGGACTTAGGAGATAAATGAAATATGTTTAGGATTGCAATTAAATGGCATCCTATTCCCAACAATTTGTGTTAAATAGTCATGTATATAGATCAAAATTAAAATATCATTCTTTGTTATATCTTAGATTGAGTTTATAGTTCTAGATCTAGATCACAACAAATTACAATAATCTCACTCTGCACCCAAAAATTTAACCTTCAATGATCTTTGGATTCTACCTAGTAGATTCTTAGATAAATGGACTACTAAACAATAATATCATTTTTCATAGTCTTAGGGTTTTTCTATTAAGGTAGTATTTAAAAATGCCTCAAAATACATAATAAACTTCAAACATGCACATAAATTTTAGGATGATTACTAGGTGATTCACACGCAGTAGGATGGATGTGATTAGATGTGTAATATTTCTTTCTTGATTTTAGAATTTTAGTGCAATTTTAAATTATTATTCTTCTAATAACTAATGATTCTTTATGTGATTGAATGAGTGCAAGTTGATGTTATTTTATACATGAACAATGTATCAAATTCAAAGATTTTACATTGTTTGCTTAGGACTAAAGTGTAAAGTGAGGTAGATGGCAAGAAATGTTTTTTTTTTTTTTTTGTATTTTAGTAAATGAAGATCACAATTATGAGGACAACCTTGTAACCATGTACAAATTTGGGTTATAGAACTAGGTATTAATGATTTGAATTAGATAAACAGGTTAATTGGACTATGATTATGTACACATAAGCATAGAAAATTAACTACTTGAAATTTAGCTCACAAAGACATTGTAATAGCTAAAATGGGTTGTAATCACTTAGAAGAGTTTACTAGTGGAAATTTGAAGCTTCCTGATGTAATGACTATTTGATATAAGAAAAAGAAGGCATCCTAGAAGGTAGATTAGTCCAAGAGTAAGAGTATTCATGTCTATTGAATTATCTAAAATTTTCTTGAGAATTCTATAATGAAAAATTAAGCACTTCTTATAATTTGACAAAACATAAAGTTTGTTAAATCAAGATATAAATATGATATAGTTCAAGAAATAATGATAAAACATAATTAATACATAATATTACAAAAATAACACATTATGTTAAAAATAGCATAAGAATTATAAGTATGGTGAACCAAATGAGATATTAGAAGTTTATATATAACTAAGTGGGGTTTCAAAAAATAAATAGTAACACAAGGAATAATATCAAATTTTAAGGATGCTCCCCCTCCCTCCTTTATTTTTCTCATCTCCGCACTGACGTGCTAGGAGGGCTAGCTGGGAGTTGAGGTGGCGAAAAGGAAGGGGCTAAGGGGGACGCAGAAGAGTGTGACTAGGAGATTGGTCACGTGATGGAGGTGACAGTTCTCTTCCCAGAGCTTGAGGATGTCATAGGCATCATTCCTTGAAGGCCGTTTAATGCAGATTAAATGCAGCACGTGTAGAGGGAAGTCATTTGCAAGGATGGTGGTGGGTTAGTACATGGCAATAATCAAACTGTAAAGTTTAAGTGGGTAATTCATCTCCTTAATTCCATTCATTTATGTTGATTATATTGGTTAGTGGCAATTTTTGTGGTAGACTCTAGTAGCAAAATTTATTTGTTCTGGCGATGGCGTTCATGGCGAAGCATTCTCGCTTTGTCGTCGAAGTCTCTGTGGATGGTGTGGCAAAGTTTGGGGTGGACACGCCAATCTCTCTAAAATCTTCGGCTAGACAAGCCTCCTTTAGAGAAGTTAAAGACCAACGACTGAAGCGGATTCTCACAAACAAGGACCCGTTAGTCTTGGTGGCGACAAAAATGATCCTGGGAGCTAGTCATTTGGCTAACAAGGAGTTCGACAGGGACAATCTTCACATCTCCTCCCAATTTTTGGCATCTCTTTTGGACAACGGTGAGTCTAAGGCTAGGGCTAAACTGTTGTTGGTTAAGATGTTTTGCAAGGATCTGGTGGGAGGGGTAAATGAGGTGTTGAGTTTTGTTGTGGAGGGCAGAGGTGTTCCAAGGCCGAGTGACTTTGTAGCTATTCGAGGTTCAAACGAGGTTGTAAATCTTTTCCCATTCCTTCTTGACTTGAGCGGTCCGACGTTGAGCAAACATAGGATGGTGGCGGTGGTGGCCATCGAATTCCTGAAGAAATTCTTCGGCCTGATGGCCATGCGTGATGTCGAGTGGGTAAAATTATTTGAATATTTTGTTGTTTTAAATAATTTTTTGTGAATGCCTTTATATAGATGTTGGTTCTGGTAGTTTTTAGAGTTTATCTCTATGGTCCAATGTCGTCTTTCAGTCTCGGGGTTTATAATTTCGGTCTTTTAATGGCCAGTTTGGGAGTTTTGGGTGACTGGGACTTGTATTTTCAGGGTCAGGGCCAAACCTTTATGTCCTTTTGGGTTGGTAGTTGGCTTTGATGGCAGGATGGTGGTTTTTGGATGGAGGGGTCTCCTATTTTTTGGTTGGTTGGGTCTCGTTTTGGTCATCTTCAGGGTGGTATTCTAGTATTGATGGTAGGGATGGGTTTGCTGGTAATTAATGGCAGAAGATTTTTCTGCGTTTGCAGACAGTTGTACTCATTTTTTATCTAATATATAAAACAAACTTGCGTATCAAAAAAAAATATATCAAATGTTAAGGATTAATTATTGACATGGCTTAAATATTAAAGAACGTTAAGTGTATAACTATAGATTAAGTAATATTCAACATACTAGAAAAAATTATATGTAAACATATCTTCATAGAAAATAGGTCCTTTACAAGAGTTTAGAAGCTCCCTATAGTGAAAAGATAGCACAAAACACAACACAAAATCACATAAGTCCAAAATCCATTGTGTAGATTATGCAACCCTATGGTAAAGGCTATGGAGATCATGCAACCTGAGCATAACACATGCTTTTAAGAATTATTTCAAATAGTTTAGTGCCTTGTATATGCTTTTACATTTTGCATATCCTTCAATCATGTCATTCTATAAACGATTATTTGGGGTACTCTGTCAAACAGTTCATGTGCCGTGTCTATGCTTCCTCATTTTGCATAAATGTCTACCAAGGAAGTTACAGCTATAACATCTGACAAAAATCCATTCCTTTATTATGTGGCGGATGTCCATACTGCATTCCAAAGCTCCTGTTTTAGCACAGGCAGGGAGGATGATGGAAAAGATTGTGGAGTTTGGATTTACATATGTTGAATACATTTGATTGAGAGTTTCTAAATCCTTTTCAATAAATGCATTTTGTGCATATCATGCAAGCATTCAATGAGCCCACATTTCTTTGAGGTATCTTGTCAAACAGTTCGCGTCCCTGGTCTATGCTTCCACACTGTGCTTACATGTCTACTAGAGCATTTCCAGTAGTAATGATGGACGTCCATACCCTATTCCAGAGCTCCCATTTTAGCACAAGGCGCGAGCGTGCGTGCAAATGAAAATTGTTCGGGTTGGAACCTATTTGTTGCTGATGGGGATACTATGGGCTGGAGAATACGATTTAAAAATTTTAAACTTTGTGCAGGATTAATAGTGAATGGGGAATGGCAATCAAAACAGAGAACGGGATGGATTAATGGGGCCCACACCAGCCACCTAAGTGTTCAATGCTTAGAGTGTGTTGGTTAAGCCACGCCTTCCCAAAGCAATGTGGG